>CM016624.1:107454583-107942954 GCA_005393395.2 Gossypium australe
AATTTCTTGAGCTGAAACAGGGCAATAGATCAGTATCTGAGTATGAAAGAGAATTTGTTCGGTTGAGTAAATATGCTCGAGAATGGGTACAGTCGGAAGCTGAAATGTGCAAACGATTCGAAGAAGGGTTGAATGAAGAAATTAAGCTACTTATTGGAATTCTTGAAATTCGAAAGTTTGCTACACTAGCAGAGCGAGCTTATAAAGCAGAAGAATGGAGCAAAGAAAAGAAATAGGCTGAGAGGGAAGCTCGAATTTTTAGTAAAAGACCAATGGGAAAATCTCAGTTTTCTGCTCGAAAGAAATTGAAGAAGTACCGGGATCGTTCTACCTCAACTACTGGGTATTTGGATAGAGTGCGAGGTTCACAGTGCACTAATTCAAGACCTTCCACTCCATCAGTGACCAGTGTTGGCAGTGTTGGTACCCCTAAGCTGAGATGCCAGTATTGTAATAAAGCTCATTTTGGTGAATGTCGATTTAAAAGCGGGGCTTGCTACCGATGTGGTTCTTTTGACCATTTCCTCAGAGATTGTCTAGAAAGAAGTGAAAAAGAAGCTGAATATATATCGAAGCCAAGTAATCCATCTTTGAGGGGTAGACCATCTCGACCATCCGATAATGTCAGTGGTAGCCGAGGAGTTACAAAAGATACTGCAAGTAGGCCTGAGACACGAGCGCCTTCTAGGACATATGTTATGCGTACCAGAGAAGATGCCTCAGCACCCGATGTTATTACTGGTACATTTTCTTTACTTGATACTAATATTACTGCATTAATTGATCCCGGTTCTACGCATTCATATATATGTGTAAAACTTGCATGCGTTAAAGATTTATCTGTTGAACCTACTGAATTTGCGGTTAAAGTCTCGAACCCCTTTGGCCAATCTATTTTGGTGGATAAAATTTGTAAAAATTGTCCACTGATGGTAAGAGGTTATTGTTTCCTGGCTGATTTGATGTTACTGCCATTTGATGAGTTTGATGTGATATTGGACATGGATTGGTTAACTCAGCACGATGCAGTAGTAAACTGTAAACAGAAATATATTGTGTTGAAGTGTCAGAATGGTGAATTACTTCGGGTTAAATCCGATCAGACAGATGGATTATCTGATGTGATTTCAGTTATTACTGCTCAGAGGTATGTCAAAAAGGGGTATGATGCTTTTCTTGCTTATGTATTAGATACCAAGGTATCTGAGTCGAAGATTCAAGCAGTACCAGTGGTATGTGAATTTTCTGATGTGTTTCCAGAGGAGTTACCAGGGTTGCCACCAGAAAGAGAAGTGGAATTTTCTATAGATTTGATTCCGGGAACTACTCCGATTTTGATAGCTCCGTACCGAATGGCTCCTACAGAATTAAAGGAATTAAAGACACAGTTACAGGAACTTGTTGATAGAGGTTTTGTCCGACCGAGTCATTCACCTTGGGGTGCTCCAGTTCTGTTTGTGAAAAAGAAAGATGGGTCTTTGAGATTGTGTATCGACTATCGACAGCTCAATAAGGTAACTATAAAGAATAAGTATCCGTTGCCCCGGATTGATGATTTATTTGATCAGTTGAAAGGTGCTACTGTATTTTCAAAGATATATCTCAGATCGGGCTACTATCAGTTACGAGTAAAGGAGTCAGATGTGCCAAAGACAGCTTTCAGAACCAGGTACGGGCATTATGAGTTTCTGGTTATGCCATTTGGGTTGACTAATGCACCTGCAGTATTTATGGATCTGATGAATCGAATATTCAGACCGTACTCAAACAGATTTGTGGTAGTATTCATTGATGATATTTTGGTTTATTCTCGAGATGAAGAAGAACATACAGAAGATTTGAGAATTGTGTTACAAATTCTGCGAGAGAAACAGTTATATTCTAAATTCAGTAAATGTGAATTTTGGCTTCGAGAAGTGGGTTTTCTTGGACATATTGTATCCACTGAAGGCATCAGGGTAGATCCAAGTAAAATCTCAGCTATTGTCAATTGGAATCCACCGAAGACTGTATCTGAAGTTAGAAGTTTCTTGGGTTTAGCTGGTTATTATCGGAGATTTGTACAGGGATTCTATATGATAGCTTCTCCGATGACTCGATTATTGCAGAAAGATGTAAAGTTCGAGTGGACTGATGAATGTCAGCAGAGTTTCAACCAATTAAAAGATCTACTGACGAAAGCACCAGTATTAGTGCAGCCTGAACCGGGTAAGGAATTTGTTATTTACAGTGATGCCTCATTAAATGGTTTAGGTTGTGTCTTGATGCAAGAAGGTAAAGTAATAGCCTATGCTTCAAGACAACTTAAACCACATGAAAGAAATTATCCGGTACATGATCTTGAGTTAGCTGCTATTGTTTTTGCATTGAAGATATGGCGGCATTATTTGTACGGTGAGAAATGTCATATTTATACTGATCATAAAAGCTTGAAATATTTGATGACACAGAAAGATTTGAATTTGAGACAGCGCAGGTGGCTTGAACTGATAAAGGACTATGATTTGATTATTGATTATCATCCGGGTAAGGCTAATGTTGTGGCTGATGCTTTGAGTCGAAAATCTCTGTTTGCTTTACGAGTTATGAATACCCGATTGTCACTGACTGATGATGGTTCAATCATAGCTGAATTGAGAGCTAAACCGACATTTCTACAGCAAATATGTGGAGCTCAGAAGAATGATGAGAAGTTACAGGTTAAACGGGCACAATGTGAGTCAGGTACTGATTCTAAATTTCAAGTTGGGGTTGATGATTGTTTATTATTCAGAGGTAGGGTATGTGTACCCAAGAATTCAGAGCTCATACAGAGAATTTTACACGAGGCTCACAGTGGTACTATGTTTGTACATCCGGGAAGTAATAAAATGTATAATGATTTGAAGAAGATGTACTGGTGGCCAGGTATGAAACGTGATATTTCTGAGTTTGTATCAAGATGTTTGATATGTCAATAGGTCAAAGCAGATCAGGTACCTTCGGGGTTACTTCAGCCAATTACTATACCGGAATGGAAATGGGAAAGAATCACTATGGATTTTGTATCGGGATTACCATTGTCTTCGAGGAAAAAAGATGCTATTTGGGTGATTGTTGACCGATTGACAAAGTCAGCACACTTTATTCCGGTACGTATGGGTTATTCTTTAGATAAACTGGCTGAATTGTACATATTTGAGATTGTCAGGCTACATGGAGTGCCTGTCTCCATTATATCAGATAGAGATCCCCGATTTACGTCTCGTTTCTGGGATAAATTGCAAGAAGCTTTGGGTACGCAGTTGTATTTCAGTACTGCATTTCATCCTCAGACAGATGGCCAATTTGAGCGTGTAATTCAAGTATTGGAAGATATGCTCCGATGTTGTACACTAGAGTTTAAAGGTAATTGGGAGAGGTATCTACCTTTGATTAAATTTGCTTACAATAACAGTTATCAGTCCAGTATTAAAATGGCTCCATATGAAGCTTAGTATGGTAGAAAATGTAGAACACCATTGTATTGGACAGAGCTCAGTGAAAAGAAGATACATGGGGTTGATTTAATCCAGGAAACAGAAGAAAAAGTGAAGGTTATTCGGGATAGTTTAAAAGCTGCTTCCGATCGCCAAAAATCATATGCCGATCTTAAACGAAAAGAGATTGAATTTCAGGTTGGTGACAAGGTATTCCTGAAAGTATCTCCTTGGAAGAAAGTTCTCCGGTTCGGTCGAAAGGGTAAATTAAGTCCAAGATTTATCAGGCCATATGAGATCATAGAAAGAATTGGATCGGTCGCTTATCGGTTGGCATTACCACCAGAACTTGATAGAATCCATAATGTTTTTCATGTGTCTATGCTACAACGATATCGGTCAGATCCTTCACATGTTATTTCTCCGATAGAAGTGGAGATTCAACCGGATATGAGTTACAGTGAAGAACCGATCAAGATATTGGCATGGGAAACAAAGGAGCTTAGAAATAAAAAAATAAATTTGGTGAAAGTATTGTGTCAAAAACACGGGATTGAGGAAGCGACATGGGAACCGGAGGAGGCAATGAGGAAACAATATCCAAACCTCTTTACTGGTAAGATTTTCGAGGACGAAAATCCTTAAAAGGGGGGAGAGTTGTAATGGCCTAAATTCAAGGTTATCGGAATAATGGTTTCGCAACCATAAATCTGATTTAAATAGAAATTTATTTCAAAATATTTGCATGAATATTTATATGATAGGAAATATTTTTATAAATATTTATGAAAGTTTTTTGTTTTTGGATAAAATTTTCGTTAGAAAATTTTATCGTTTGGGTAGGAAATTAAATGAAAAGGACTAGATTGAAATGAAAGTAAAAGTTAAATTATAGATTAAAAGAAATTATGAAGGACCAAAATGGCAATTATACTATTTTGTAAAGTTGAGGCGATTTAAATATGAAAATCTGAGATTTTTTTTAAAACTATATTATTATATTATTATATTATATATTATATTATTATATTATTATTATATATATATACAAACAAACTAAAGGAAAAAGAAAAGAAACAGAGAGTAAAGACGAAACAGAGAAAGAAAAAGAGAAAAGAAAGAAGAAAAAGGAAAAATAGAAAGTTTGAAGCTTGGAGTTTAATTTGGTAAGTTAATTTAGTCCTTTTCTTTTAATTTTGATGCTTTATATGTTTTAGAACAAAGTTTTGATGAATTTAAGTTGAAGTTTTTGAAGTTTTAGAGTTTTTGAATATAGCATATGATGAATAAAATGATGAATTAGTGGTTTAATTGAAAGAATTTGAAGTTAGAATTGGATAAAGGACTTAATTGTAAAACAAGCTATAAGAAAACAGTTTTGGGACAGCAGCAGTAGAGTAAGTTTGAAAATTCACCAAAAAAATTGTAGAAGTGGAATTAGAAGTTGAGTGAGATATGAAATTAAAGCTTATTGAGTCTATTTTCATATGAAAGAAACAAGGAAAGAAAAGAAGTTCTGTATTTTGAGATATTTAGATTTTTGTAAGACTGGTTCAGAATGAATTCGGGTTCCCCTGTTTTAACTTTAGAAATTCATCAAATATTGGATAAAAATAATTAGGGGCTTAAATTTATATGTTTAGAATTCTTAATGAGTCTCTTTTCAATAGAAATAAACGGGAACATCATCCGAATTCTGTATGAAGAGATAATTAATTTTTAGTGAAGAAGGGTCAGAACTGTCAAACAGCAGAACAGGGGTAACTTTAAAGAATAAACTGTACTTATTGGCTAAACCAAAAATTCTAAAAATTTTATGGTATAAAGAAATGTGAATCTAGTTTCATGAAAAATTAACGGTTCTTCATTTGGAGTTCTGTAGCTCGAGAAATAAATAATTTAGTGACTATGACTCAAGTAGACAGTTTTGAATGAACTAAAAATAATAATAGAATTATAGAAAATGCTACATGTGAACATGAAATGTATTGAATTGATGATTGAATTTATTTATTTAGATTTAGAAAACTCAAATATGAAGCTAGATCGAGGAAAGGAAAAAGTCCCGGATTAGTAGATTTTGTGTACGAACAAGTATCGAGGTAAGTTCATGTAACTTGAATTATATTCTTAAATGCTTGAAATGTATGTTTTTGATGTGAATATAATTTGAATGTTCATTGTATGAAAATTGATGATACATTGGTATATTTGATAAAAAAAAGGAAGAAATCCCGGTTGAATGAATGGAAAATTCGATGAATCTCTGAAAAGGAATTGACGGTAAAAAGGATCTAGCCCAGACGGGTGATCCTATCCTGATATAGCCCTCCCGAAGAATATGTGGAAAATGGATTTAGCCCGGACGGGTAATCCGAATTAGGGTCTGAATTTAGCCTGGACTGGTAATTCAGATCCAAGCTCATTAGAGTAATTGTCGTTGCAGGGGATTTAGCCTGGACTGGTAATCCCGACAATACTCTATGAGTTTATATTACAGGGGATTTAGCCTGGACTGGTAATCCCGTTGTAAAGATGAGGTTCGCGGGAGTGTGTTCTCTGAAATGGAAATGTGCGCACATGAATATGAATTGACGGACCCGAATTTGTACACTAAAGTGTACCTCTGAAAATCCATCGAAATTCCGAGTAATTCAACGGGATAAATATAAAAAGAAAATATTAAAGAAATGAAAATCATGGTATTGATGAGCTCATCAATCATAATATATATTATTGATATATGGAAATTATTGGACTGACTTGAATGTTGAGTTTGTAAATGTTAGGGTAATAATGCATTGAATGGGTATATGAATGTTTATCGCTTGTATTGTAAATATTAGGTAAGTATAATTCTTGTTACATGGGCTTACTAAGCACAAAGTGCTTACCCTATTTCCTTTTTCCCTGTTTTGTAGTGTTAAGAGCTCGGAGGTCGGATCGGTGGGAGACTCATCACACTATCAACCCCAATATTTCGGTATTTAAAGAAACTTTAGTTTGGAAATGAATGGCATGTATAAGCTAATAAAATAAATGTTAATATGAAATGAATGTAAGGTCAGCCATTGGTATGGCTTATGTGTTAAAGTTATCTTATAAATATGCATGAATTATTTTGAAAATATGTTGAATTGGAATGGTCTCGGTTTAAAAAAAAAATTCGTAAATTCTGGTAATGCCTCGTACCTTATTCTGACAACGAATACGGGCAGGGGGTGTTACAAATCAAGCATGATAAGTCTATTTTTCAGAAATCTAAATTTTTATAGGTTGTCTACCTGAACTTGAATATTACCTTGAAGTTTGAAATTTACGAGGATTGACATCAAATACGCATAAATTTTGTGAGATTTTGAGCTTTATAGAGCATATTCTTTTTCATGCTCACTTTTTTTATGAGTGCGTCAACATTGATTGGTTATTCTAGAACTTGCATCAATTATACATGTCGAGACCACACCTTTGATTTGATATGCAGAGATGATAAAGGCATGTAGGATTTAACCCATTTACACCACTAAAAAAGCCTACCCTTACAATTAACCCTTAGTGAACCACATTGAGCCTAACAAACCCCGTTTATTGACTCACTTACTAATATTAACCCAAAACCCTTCCTATTTGTTATCACCTTTCCTGTTGACGACCCATATATCGATATCTGACTTGACCGGTTACTTAACTATTTTGTTTATTTCAGCTGCCAATTTCTTTCTTATTATGTAAATATTTGATTTGTTCTTAAAAAAACAAAGCATATTCATTATTAGTTCTTTAATTAAGTGAGCTTGTGCATTCAAATTCAACATCTTGAAGAAGAAGCTCGTGATATTAGTATTAGAAATTTTCAAATTGATGTAATTATTTTCCAGTTCTTTTAATTTCTAGTTTAGTAACTTATCACTTCAATCTCGATTCTAACCATTCAACCTTTATCCACACCTTAAACCTAAGCCACGTTACAACCCTTTTAAAGACCTTTTGATTTGTGTATCATCTCATTTTATAGTGGTGGAGATTTGATTTTTATGCAAGCTTATGGGATTAGCTTTTCATGTTTGACTTATGAGTGCTTAATTTTGAACCTTAAACAATTTGAGTGATTTTGAGTGAATCTCTTGTGAGGATGTCAACTTTTGTCAATCCCGAATCAGAGGTAATTATTCAGGTAAAGGGAAACACCTATGTTTTTGAGCTATAAATTTATGACTTTGATTGTTTGAATATTTAGGACTCTTTGAGTTGAATTAGCCATGTATAAATTATTTATGAATTATGATAAGGCATTGTTAATGAATATTATGAAATCAAGGAAGTTCGTTCTAATTATGAGTTGAGAATTTTGCTTGAGGACAAGCAAAAGCTTAAGTATGGGGTATTTGATAAACCGTAAGAGTAACATATTTTAAGCCCACATTTAGCATACTTTTGGGATGATTTAAGCCTTGAATTGTGTAATTTGGTGCTCTTAATCCTTTGTTTTCATGTCTTATACCCAAGAAAGCATCGGAGGATGAAAAGAATTAGAAATGGGCCTAAAACGGAGTAAATGGGCCATATCACGAAATTGACATGGCCTGGGCCCAAGACCACACGGCCGTGCCTCCCTATCTACTAGAACACGGCCTGGCCACGATTTACACGGCGTGTGCCATGGGCGTGTCTCTATCGTGGCAAAGTAAAATTTCACTCGGATTAGGATATTTAGGGGCAAAGAAACACATTCCGAAGCCTATATAAACACCCTAAGTATCACCAATAAAGGTAGATCCCAAGGCTTTTGTCAGGGGGCGTCCAGCTAGGCCAAAGAAGGCAGATTTGTGGGGATTCACTCGAAGATAGCCAGTTGATCCATCTCAAGAAGCCAGAATCATACTCAAGATGGAGGATCTCTCCTTCAATTCCTTCAGGGGGTTTTAGGGAGTTCTTATGTTTTGTTTTTTCTTTTCTTCTAAGATGTTTTCTTTTATTATTATGAACTAAACCATTTAGATACTTGAGGGGGATGAAACCTAATACGAATCTTGTTATTGTTTTTTGAACTATATGATAAATATTTGATTTGTTCTTAATTATGTGTTCTTAATTCTTGTGTTGATATTTTCGGGATATTGATTCAAGTTTGATGTGCTTAGGTGGAGGAGGAATAGACCCTGCCTAAGAGTAGATCTATCATAATTAAGCGGAGTTGTTCGCACGCCTAGAGATAGGGTGACGAGATTTTGCTAGATTAGGGTGAAACCTAATATGGGAGTCCATAGATCGAGTTAATGCGATTCTAGGGGTTTTAATTAGAAAGAGGATTCAATTAATTAACCTAGGGTTAGACGTTAGTCGCCTTGAAGAGAGGGATTAATATAACTTAGGAAATTGATAAACCGTAAAAGTAACATATTTTAATCCCACATTTAGTATGCTGTTGGATGTGTTACCCCTTGTTTTATATAAAAAGGTGCTTTTAATCCTTTCTTTGCATGTCTTATACCCAGGAAAGCACCCAAGGATGAAAAGAACACAAAACGGGCCTAAAAACGGAGTAAATGAGCCTTAACACGAAATTGACACGGCCTGGCCCAAAGAACACACGGCCGTGCCTTAATGAACACCTAGAGCACGGCCTCAACCCTGCCACACACGGCCGTGCCTCAAGAGAAATCCGAGCACGGTCAGGTCTCGATTCACACGGCCGTGTGACATGGCCGTGCCTATGATGCTGGAAAGAGTAATTTTAGTCAGAAAAGGATACTTAGGGAGAAAGAATCGCGTTTCAGGAGCCTAAAAATAACCCCCAAGTATCACCTGTTGAAGGGGCGAAAGCGAGGCCAAGGAGCCAAGCCGATAAGGCCAGAGTTAGGAAATAACGCGAGGACAGCCAGTTGGTCCATCTCAAGAAGCCGGAGTTATACTCAAGACGACGGAATTCTCCTTCGATTCCTTCAGAGGGTTTTAGGAGTTTTCCTATGTTTTGTTTTATCTTTTCTCTTGCGATGGTTTGTTTATTCATTATGAACTAAACCCCTCAGATACCTGAAGGGGATGAAACCTAGATGGATTTTATTATTTGATTTTTAGGTTATATGATAAATTACTTAGTTTGTTCTTAATTATGTTGCTTAATCCAAATATCATGTGCTTAGGTGGAGGAGGAATAGACCCTGCCTAAGAGAAGATCTAACATAATTAAGCGGAGTTGATCGGACGTCTAGAGATAGTGTTACGAGATTTTGCTGAATTAGGGTGAAACCTAATATGGGAGTCCATTGATCGATTTACTGCTATCCTAGGGGGTTATTATAAGCGAATGAGAGTTCCACTAATTAACCTAGGGTTAGACGTTATTCACCTCGAGAGAGGGTTTAATATAGGTTAGGGAGTCTTACGGATCAAGCTAAGTAAAAGAAATCATATAATTTAGGGTTAATTAATAAGTGAAGTCTAGGTGGATTCTTCCTGAGCGTATCATCGTAATCAACTGAGTTTTCCCTCAAAGTTATTTTCCTATTCGTCCTTTTTGTCTTTGTGTCCTTAGTTTAGTCTTCGTCAAAAGTAATCTTCACTCTAACTTTAAGGCTAAATAATAAAAAGAAAGTGAGTATTAATACTTTTAGTTCCTTTGGGTTCGATAACCGGTCTTGCCTAAGCTATACTATTGTTCAATAGGTACACTTGCCTTAATATCATTGTCAGAGTTAGTCTCCAGGTTTGATCATTCTTTTATAAATATTTAAAGCTCTGATTTTACAGTGATCAAGTTTTTGGCGCCGTTGCTGGGGAACTAAAATATTAAGAAAACTCTATTTTTATTACTTTAGCCCTAATTTTTATTTTTTGCAATTTATTTTTCTTTTTGTTTTTATTTTTGCTTACTGAAATTTTCTCTCTTTCTTTTGAAACAGGTACCTCTAGTTTATGACTAGAAGGAACCCGAGGGGACCTTTGGTATTCGACAATGAAATCGAAGCTATAGCTCATAGGAATCGTCGGGAAACCATGCGAGCCGTAGATTACACGGAGAGAGAGGAAGAAGATAAATCCAATCTTACTGAAAGGATGGACGAAAACAACCCACCACCACGCAATATGGGTGACAACAACGCTCCACGCACAATGTCCGATTTTGCGAAACCACATTTAACAGGAGCAGAATCTAGTATTGTTAGGCTGCTATATCTGCTAACAATTTTGAATTAAAGCCTAACACAATAAAAATGATTCAACAGTTTGTTCAATTTGATGGTTTGCAGGACGAAGATCCAAACATGCATATAGCTAACTTCTTAGAGTTCTGTGATACCTTCAAAATAAATAGCGTTTCTGATGATGCCATACGTCTTCAGTTATTCCCTTTTTCATTATGAAATAAAGCTAAACAATGGTTAAACTCGTTACAACGAGGGTCAATCACTACATAGGATCAGATGACCGAAAAGTTTTTGATGAAATATTTCCCATCGGCCAAAACGGCCAAATTACGGAATGATATCTCTTCTTTAGTGCAGATGGATGTAGAGACGCTATACGACGCATGGGAGAGATTCAAAGATCTCTTGAGAAGGTGCCCACACCATGGCTTACCCTTGTGGCTACAAGTCCAAACCTTCTACAACTGTGTAAACCCCTCAACGAGACAACTTATAGATTCAGCCGCCGGTGGAACACTAAACAACAAAACCCCAGAAGCAGCCTACGAGTTCATTGAGGAGATGTCATTAAACAATTGTCAATGGCAAGCTTCAAGGACCAAACCAACAAAATCGGTAAGAGTTTTCAACATCAATGCCATGACCATGCTATCAACATAGCTAGAGATGATGAATAAAAAGCTTGATAATTTGTGTTCATCACAGGTACATCCAGTCATGCAGTGCGATGCAAGTGGAACTGTGGCGAATCCTGAGTACCCACCCTACCAACCAGGAGCAGAAGATGAACAGATGAACTATATAGGTAATAATTTCCGATCAAATAATAATCCTTATAGTAACACTTACAATCCAAGTTGGAGGAACCACCCAAATTTTTCGTGGGGAAGACAAGGAAACCAAGGAAATCAAGGGCAACAACCTCCTCAAAACTTCAAAAATCAGCCTTATCCACAAGAAAAGAAACCATCCTTCGAGGAACATCTTCAAGAAACTGATAGAGCAGTCAAAAGTAACGAGAGACGACTCGATGAAATTGCTATGTCAGTCAAGGAGGTGACTAATGTAGTCGAACAACTCG
The DNA here is from genome assembly GCA_005393395.2 of Gossypium australe. Lineage (NCBI taxonomy): Eukaryota > Viridiplantae > Streptophyta > Magnoliopsida > Malvales > Malvaceae > Gossypium > Gossypium australe. The sequence continues at coordinate 107,466,271 of CM016624.1, forward strand.
CAAAACTAATGTTAGAACGACCGCAAGGACGTCTACCAAGCAACACTGAAGTTAATCCTAAGGAGCAAATTCAAGCAATCAGAGCTCAGGACAATAACGAATTAGCTAAACCGAATTAATACCAGAAAAGAAAGTAGACAAAGGTAAAACAGAGGTACTACAAGAGAAGCCAAAATCGGTAATTAAGGAATATCAACCTCGCATACCTTATCCTAAAGCCATAAAAAGAGATGATTCAGAGGAACAATTCGGTAAGTTTCTTAAACTTTTAAAGAAATTACATATTAACTTACCTCTTCTTGAAGATCTTTTTCAGATGCCAGATTCGAGAAAATTTTTGAGACAGCTCTTGACCAACAAATGCAGAATAGATGAAGAACACCATGTGGAACTAAACACAACATGCTCAGCAATATTACAAAACAGACTACCACAGAAACTAAAAGATCCAGGGAGTTTTACAATTCCATGTTTAATTTGTAGCCTACATATTAACAATGCGTTAGCTGATCTAGGGGCAAGCATAAACATCATGTCTTACTCACTGTTTAAACGAGTAGGTCTAGGGAAGCCCAAACAAACTAGGATGTGTATTCAATTAGCTGATAAAACTGTTAGAATCCCTAGGGGCATTATCGAAGATGTTCTTGTAAAAATCGATAAATTTGTTTTCCCAGTAGACTTTGTTGTCTTCGACATGGATGAGGATAATCCAATCCCTTTAATTTTAGGAAGACCTTTTCTTGCAACTGCCAGAACTAAAATTGATGTTGCTACAGGTGAGCTCATATTTCGTGTAGGCGATGAATCAATTAATCTTCAAGCTCTCGACTCGGCCAGGACAACAGTCGATGAATGTAAGAAAGCCGTTTCAGTTAATAACCATATTATTCAATCTTCATCACAGGAAACAGCACAAAGCCTAAGCCCTAAGCCAGCTTATATAGACAATTTAGAGAATCAGAAGACAGAAATCAAAAGAGAGCTAGATTCACACGAAGAAAAACCCGAGGAACCACAAGAAGAGCTCATGGGGACATCAAATCACTTCAAAATAGGAGATCAAGTACTATTAGACAAAATCGATCCCCAAATCATTATCACAGACCTAAAAGCAAAGAGAGAAGTACATGATATCTTCCTAAACGACATAGTCGAGGTAAGCGATCCAATATTCAGCATCCAAAGAAAATGCTTCTCGACTTCAACATTATCAAGAAAACAGAACTGTAAGCATGAGGGAAGATATTCAAACCTTTAAACCTCCCTAAAATTTTTAAACACGAGGAAGTCTAGCTGAAGACTATAAACGAGCGCTTCTCGGGAGGCAACCCGAGCACTAACCTTATTTTTTTTCTTTTCCCTTTGTTTTTATTTATTTTTTCCTTTTTCTTCTATTTTTCCTTTTTAAACTAACCAAAAATGCAGGTTTTCCAGGCCACACGGCCTTACACACAACCGTGTCCGTGGCCGTGTGGACCACCTAAACCACCACACTGACAGGACACAGGCCGTGCAGTCAGCCCAACCACCCTCCCCAACATCACGGATCCAACAAACCCTTCCTACGGGCACCGACAGAAAGGGCACGCCCGTGCCCACAACCGTGTGAAATTAATAAAGCTACTAACTTGCACACCACGGCCAGAACATGCCCGTGCTACACAATCGTGTGAAATTACTGAAGTTACTGACTTATAAAACACAGGGGAGACACACCCGTGCATAATGACCGTGCCAAAAGAAAGAATTCACAAGCACGGGCATGGGAGGACCAAGCACGGCCAAAAGGGTGACAACACCCCCTATAACACGGTCGTGTGAGGTGGCCATGTAATTCAACACACCCTGTGACCACGACCGTGGGGGAGCACGAAATCTAAAATTCTATTTAAACCTCTCACCTCTTCTCGTCCCCTCCATCTAATTTTTCCTCTCCTTTTAACTCTCTTTAGTCTCAGACCCTTCAAGACACTAGATCATTGAGCAAATCAACACCATGCCGAAGAAGCGGAAGAAACTACGCATAGACTCCTTAACAAAGAACGATCAACATGAGTTCATGCCGGTAGCTTCGCCTCAACACCAAGCCAAGGATCTTTGAGACCAATTAGTTTTTATTTTTCATTTCTCTTTCCTTTCATTCTCCTTTTCTTTAATAATCTTATGTTTAATTTAATTTAACTTAATTTAGTGCCGTAATGTCAGGTTCGCCAGGCTACTAGGGAATCACGCCGACCACCACGATAACCTCTTCACTTCCGCCACCGCCAGCACCGCCCCAGCCTTAGAAGTCACACCCATCTTGCGAACCATACTTCAATAAAGACTTAACAGTCTATTAATATTTTCTTTTCATTTTAGTTTTCTTCTTAATTTCCTTCCCTTTAGTTTGTTATTCTATTATTTTATATTAAATTCATTTTTATTAGGTCTTAATAAAGCCTGGCTACTTCTCAAGGCGCTACCCAATTTCTTCATCTAGCACAGGTTCGTTATCTCGAATGACCATCACTGCCACCAACAACACTCATCTGGGAAAACATCCACAATTTAGGGAGTTATTCTTTCCCCTTCTCTTTTGATTTATCCATTACATGCCATCATCTATATTTGTACATTGAGGACAATGTACATCTTAAGTGTGGGGGGTAAAAATACCTAACTTTCTGCATTATTCTCAAATCCCTGAGGTTAAAAATGGAATAAAATTGCCAAACTTTTTTCATTATTCTCAAATCCTTAATTTAGTCTTGTTTTTATGCAAAGTTGTCATATTACTAATTAGGATGAAATTTCTGATGATTTGTGATGACTATTAACATGTTTTAGAATAAGTCATCGTTAATTGTACATTGATGATTAAATTTAAAGAATACCATAGAATCAAGCATGATAAGTCTATTTTTCAGGAATTAAAATTTTTGCTAGGTTGTTGATCCAATTTTGAATATCACCTTGAAATTCGAATTTTATAAGGATGATGTCAAAACACCCATAATTTTTGTGAGTATTTGAACCTTATAGAGCATACATTCTTTTTCGTGCTCATTTTTTGATTATGAGTGTGTCAACTATGAACTGTTATTCTAGAACTTGCCTTGATTATACATGTCGAGACCACAGTTATGATTTGATATACCGAGATGATAAAGGCACTTAGGTTTTAACCCACTTACTCCACTTAAAAGCCTACTTCATAATTAACCCCTAGTGAACCCCGTTGAGCCTAACAACCCTTTTTATTGACTCACCTACTAATTGTAAAAAAAAAACCCCTTTGTATTTGTTATCACCATTTTTTAATTACCCTTTTTGTCGAGATTTGATTTTGAACAAGTTTCCTAACTATGTTCTATATTTCAGTTGTAAAAATTCTTCCTTATTATTATGTTAGTTTGTTTCAAAAAAAACGAAGTATATTCATTATTAGTTCTATGATGAAGTGAGCTTGCATGTTCAAATTCCAATTCTCAAGGAAGAAGCTCGTATTATTAGTTTATAATTAATGAAAGATTAAGTTCATTTTTTTTTCTAGTTAGGAAATTTATCAAGTCAATCTCGATTCTAACCTTCTAATTCAGCCTTTATTAATATTTATTATTAATATTGTATAGGCTATAAAGTTATTATTCGTATTATTAGTTTATAATTAATGAAAGATTAAGTTCATTTTTTTCTAGTTAGGAAATTTATCAAGTCAATCTCGATTCTAACCTTCTAATTCAGCCTTTATCCATACCCCTAACCTAAGCCCCGTTACAACCCTGTCAAAGACCTTTTGATCTGTTTATCATCTCATTTTACAGTGGTGGAGATTTGATTTTCAGGCAAGCCTACGGGATTAACTTTTCATGTTTGACTTATGAGTGCTTAATTTTGACCCTTAAACACTTTTTGAGTGATTTGAGTGAATCTTTTGTGAGGATGTCAATCCTTGTCGGTTCTGAATTGAAAAGGTAGTTATTTAAAAGAGGGGAGACACCTATGTTTTCGAGGTACAAAATTATGACTTCTCTCGTTTGAATCTTTAGGACGCTTTGAATCGAACTATCCATGTATGAATTTTCTATGAATTAGGATAAGACATTATTGATAAAAATTATAGATCATGTATAAAACACATTCCGAAGCCTATATAAACACCCTAAGTATCACCAATAAAGGGGGAACCCAAGGCTTTTTTCAAGGGGCGTCCAGCTAGGCCAAAGAAGGCAGATTTGTGGGGATTCACTCGAAGATAGCCAGTTGATCCATCTCAAGAAGTTGGAATCATACTCAAGACGGAGGGTCTCTCCTTTAATTCCTTCAGGGGGTTTTAGGGAGTTCTTATGTTTTGTTTTTTCTTTTCTTCTAAGATGTTTTCTTTTATTATTATGAACTAAACCCTTCAGATACTTGAGGGGGATGAAACCTAAGACGAATCTTGTTATTGTTTTCTGAACTATATGATAAATATTTGATTTGTTCTTAATTCTTGTGTTGATATTTTCGGGATATTGATTCAAGTTTGATGTGCTTAGGTGGAGGAGGAATAGACCCTGCCTAAGAGTAGATCTATCATAATTAAGCGGAGTTGTTCGCACGCCTAGAGATAGGGTGACGAGATTTTGCCGGATTAGGGTGAAACCTAATATGGGAGTCCATATATCGAGTTAATGCGATTCTAGGGGTTTTAATTAGAAAGAGGTTTCAATTAATTAACCTAGGGTTAGACGTTAGTCGCCTTGAAGAGAGGGATTAATATAACTTAGGAAATTGATAAACCGTAAAAGTAACATATTTTAATCCCACATTAAGTATGCTTTTGGATTATTTACCCCTTGTTTTATATAAAAAGGTGCTTTTAATCCTTTCTTTGCATGTCTTATACCCAGGAAATCACCGAAGGATGAAAAGAACACAAAACGGGCCTAAAACGGAGTAAATGAGCCTTAACACGAAATCAACACGGCTGGCCCAAAGCACACACGGCCGTGTCTTGACAAACACCTAGAGCACGGCCTCAACCCCGCCACACACGGCCGTGCCTCAAGAGAAATCCGAGCACGGTCAAGTCTCGATTCACACGGGCGTGTGACATGGCTGTGCCTCTGACACTGGAAAAAGCAATTTTAGTCGGAAAAGGATACTTAGGGAGAAAGAATCGCGTTTCAAGAGCCTATAAATAGCCACCAAGTATCTCCTGTTGAAAGGATGAAAGCGAGGCCAATGAGCCAAGCCGAGAAGGTCAGTGTTAGGGAATAACGCGAGGATAGCCAGTTGATCCATCTCAAGAAGCCGGAGTTATACTCAAGACGGCGAAATTCTCCATCGATTCCTTCAGGGGGTTTTCGGATTTTTCCTATGTTTTGTTTTATCTTTTCTCTTGCGATGGTTTGTTTATTCATTATGAACTAAACCCCTCAGATACCTGAAGCGGATGAAACCTAGATGGATTTTATTATTTGATTTTTAGGTTATATGATAAATTACTTCGTTTATTCTTAATTATGTTCTTAATCCAAATCTAATATGCTTAGGTGGAGGAGGAATAGACCCTGCCTAAGAGAAGATCTAACATAATTAAGTTGAGTTGATCGGACGCTTAGAGATAATAGGGTTACGAGATTTTGCCGGATTAGGGTGAAACCTAATATAGGAGTCCATTGATCGATTTACTGCTATCCTAGGGGGTTATTATAAGCGAACGAGAGTTCCACTAATTAACCTAGGGTTAGACGTTATTCGCCTCGAGAGAGGGTTTAATATAGGTTAGGGAGTCTTACGGATCAAGCTAAGTAAAAGAAATCATATAATTTAGGGTTAATTAATAAGTGAAGTCTAGGTGGATTCTTCCTGAGCGTATCGTCGTAATCAACTGAGTTTTCCCTCAAAGTTATTTTCCTATTTGTCCTTTTTGTCTTTGTGTCCTTAGTTTAGTCTTCGTCAAAAGTGATCTTCACTCTAACTTTAAGGCTAAATAATAAAAAGAAAGTGAGTATTAATACTTTTAGTTCCTTTGGGTTCGATAACCGGTCTTGCCTAAGCTATACTACTGTTCGACAGGTACACTTGCCTTAATATCATTGTCAGAGTTAGTCTCCAGGTTTGATCATTCTTTCATAAATATTTAAAGCTCTGATTTTACAGTGATCAAGTTTTTGGTGCCGTTGCTGGGGAACTAAAATATTAAGAAAACTCTATTTTTATTACTTTAGCCCTAATTTTTATTTTTCACAATTTATTTTTCTTTTTGTTTTTATTTTTGTTTACTGAAATTTTCTCTCTTTCTTTTCAAACAAGTACCTCTAGTTTATGACTAGAAGGAACCCGAGGGGACCTTTGGTATTCGACAATGAAATCGAAGCTATCGCTCGTAGGAATCGTCGGGAAACCATGCGAGCCGTAGATTACACGGAGAGAGAGGAAGAAGATAAATCCAATCTTACTGAAAGGATGGACGAAAACAACCCACCACCACGCGATATGGGTGACAACAACGCTCCACGCACAATGTTCGATTTTGCGAAACCACATTTAACAGGAGCAGAATCTAGTATTGTTAGGCTGCTATATCTGCTAACAATTTTGAATTAAAGCCTAACACAATACAAATGATTCAACAGTTTGTTCAATTTGATGGTTTGCAGGACGAAGATCCAAACATGCATATAGCTAACTTCTTAGAGTTCTGTGATACCTTCAAAATAAATAACATTTCTGATGATGCCATACGTCTTCAGTTATTCCTTTTTCATTAAGAAATAAAACTAAACAATGGTTAAACTCGTTACAACGAGGGTCAATCACTACATGGGATCAGATGACCGAAAAGTTTTTGATGAAATATTTCCCACCGGCCAAAACGACCAAATTACGGAATGATATCTCTTCTTTTGTGCAGATGGATGTAGAGACGCTATACGATGCATAGGAGAGATTCAAAGATCTCTTGAGAAGGTGCCCACACCATGGCCTACCCTTGTGGCTACAAGTCCAAACCTTTTACAACGGTGTAAACCCCTCAACGAGACAACTTATAGATTTAGCCGCTGGTGGAACACTGAACAACAAAGCCCCAGAAGTAGCCTACGAGTTCATTGAGGAGATGTCATTAAATAATTGTCAGTGGCAAGCTTCAAGGACCAAACCAACAAAATCGGCAAGAGTTTTCAACATCGATGCCATGACCATGCTATCAACACAGCTAGAGATGATGAATAAAAAGCTTGATAATTTTTGTTCATCACAGGTACATCCAGTCATGCAGTGCGATGAAAGTGGAACTGTGGCAAATCCTGAGTACCCACCCTACCAACCAGGAGCAGAAGATGAACAGATGAACTATATAGGTAATAATTTCTAATCAAATAATAATCCTTATAGTAACACTTACAATCCAGGTTGGAGGAACCACCCAAATTTTTCGTGGGGAAGACAAGGAAACCAAGGAAATCAAAGGCAACAACCTCCTCAAAACTTCCGAAATCAGCCCTATCCACAAGAAAAGAAACCATCCTTCGAGGAACATCTTCAAGAAACTGATAGAGCAGTCAAAAGTAACGAGAGATGACTCGATGAACTTGCTATGTCAGTCAAGGAGGTGACTAATGCAGTCGAACAACTCGCAAAACTAATGTCAGAATGACCGCAAGGACGTCTACCAAGCAACACTGAAGTTAATCCTAAGGAGCAAATTCAAGCAATCACAGCCAAGGACAATAACGAATTAGCTTAACCGAATTCAATACCGGAAAAGAAAGTAGACGAAGGTAAAACGGAGGTACCACAAAAGAAGCCAAAACCGGTAATTAAGGAATATCAACCTCGCATACCTTATCCTGAAGCCATAAAAAGAGACGATTCAGAGGAACAATTCGGTAAGTTTCTTAAACTTTTAAAGAAATTACATATTAACTTACCTCTTCTTAAAGCTCTTTTTCAGATGCCAGATTCGAGAAAATTTTTAAGACTGCTCTTGACCAACAAACACAGAATAGATGAAGAACACCATGTGGAACTAAACGCAACATGCTCAGCAATATTACAAAATAGACTACCACAGAAACTAAAAGATCCAGGGAGTTTTACAATTCCATGTTTAATTTGTAGCCTACATATTAATCGATACATAACATATATAACATTTTTCATATTAAACATAGCATTTTACAAATTTTACCTATCTTATATCATTTCAAACATGCGTATTTATATCAAGTTTTAGGCTAACAAATGGTTAAAATTCATGTTTTATAGCTCAATTAATAACATACCGACCCTATAGAAGGCCTACGATCGATCCAAATAATGTTTACAGCTCTAGGGAAAATTTCATAATTTTGGGCCCACGCGCCCGTATAGCCAACAAGGTCCAGCACACGACACATGACCTACCACATGGCCTACCACACGATCGTTTGGCAACGATAGGCGACTTTCACCAATCGCTGTTTTTCGGGTTTCTTGTTACACACCTTGACCAATTTTGATGTAATTCCAAGAATTGAGTAATCCAAAAACTAATTGGCAAAAAACACGAATCAATTACCATGTTTCTTAACTGAATCTAAACTTGAAATTGAAAACAACAAAGAACCTAATTAAAAAGAGAATCAATCGTCCCATGAATGTCACCTAAAGAACCTCAAATGATTAGTACGAATTAACGGATCACACAAACACCCTAAATTGAACAAAAGATAAAGAAATGAACACCCCCATAATGAAAGAAGAGAGAAATACTAAATCATAAAAGAAATCGTTACTTACACAGAATGGAGTAGCAAACAAATCAATCACCGAAATCAAAACACCCAATGAACCATAAACAAGAACGTAAAAGAGTTTTAGAGTAGGAAAAAGAAAGAAAGAAAGAATTTTTTTTTTTTTGCAATTTTTCCACTGGAACGGATGTGAAGCAAAAAGATGGGAAAGTGGGGGGAAATTTTGAAACGTGAGTAATGGGAAAGGAATCTTGGAAATATTATTTTTTTTCTAAATTTTAAAATAAAAGATAACACAAAATAATATCCAACCTGCCCAGCAACCTAATATCTTATCATATTCTCCAAAGATAGAGTTCGGTTAAACCACAATCGCCACAAAGTTGGCTTAAACGAAAATAACAAAATTATTGCCAATTTGCTCACACAATGATTTGAACACAAGTCTAACAAGTAAGCTAACACCTTACCACACGAATCAGCAGGCTCATTCTATCATGAGTTGACCGAAAATATTATTTAAGCCAAACAAATAAGGATAAGGCTAGGGGCAAAATAATTGGATTTTCCCAAAAACAATATTCAAACCCATGATCTCAAACATACAATCAAGGCATTTAAGTACTGGTACAGATTCTTATTTATGGCAGAATTAACAAACATAAATTCATATTTTTGGGGCGTTACAACTCTACTCCCCTAAAAAAAATTTCAGCCTCGAAATTTACCTGATGCAAACAGATGTTGATACTACTGCCGAATCGAGTCCTTAAGTTCCCAAATGGCTTCCTCAGTACCATGATTCTATCACAGAACCTTAACCAAAGGGATGGACTTCCTCCTCAAGACCTTAACATATCGATCCAGAATCAAAATCGACTCCTCCTTAAAAGTTAAATCTGATCTAACCTCAATTTCCTCAACAAAGACAAAGTAAGATGGATCCAATCTGTACTGCCTCAACATGAGACGTAGACCACATCATAAATAGGATCCAACTCCGGTGGTAGCTCTAGCTGATAGCTGACCAGTCCCACACATTTCAGAATCCGATACGACCCAATGAACTTAGGCCTCAACTTGCCCTTACGTCTAAACCAATGAACCTTCTTCCATGTAGATACCTTAAGAAAGACATAATCACCCAAAAAATACTCGATATCTCACCTCTTCAGATCTGAATAAGACTTCTGTCAATCAGAAGCCACCTTAAGACGATCCCAAATTAGAACTTTGTCCTCAGTCTTAGAAACCAACTTAGGACCCAGAACTCGTCGCTCACTCAACTTAGTTGAACACAACAGGGTATGACACTTATGATCATACAAAGCCTCGTAAGATGTCATCTGAATACTGGACTGAAAACTATTATTATGCGCAAACTCGGCCGATGACAGAAACTCCTTTCAATTACCATAGAAATTGATGACACAACTTCATAACATATCCTCTAGTATCTAAATTACCCTCTTAGATTATCCATCTATTTGAGACTGAAACGCAGTACTGAAGTCCAATCTAGTACCTAGAGCCTCATAAAGCTTCTTCTAAAACCGAGAAGTGAAGTGAGGATCTCTAACGATCTCAGAAACATACAGCTTAACAACTTCTGAAGGGAGTAATCTGTCCTGACAGGAAGAAAATAGGGAAACTTGGTCAAATGATCCAAGTCCTTCTTAGTAGGTGTTAAGGGCAACTCACTAACGAAACATGAGCAGCATCGATGTAGACTACGAATTCTTTACAAGACTCAGGTTGTAACAGAATGGGAGCCTGAGTCAAAACATATTTGAGCTTTTCAAAGCCCGATTGCTGCACATCAGTCCAGAAAAATGGTACGTTCTTATACAATAACTTAGTTAGAGGAGTTGTGATAAGTGAGAACCCCTCAACAAACCTTCGATACTAACCTGCTAACCCAAGGAAGCTGCAAATCTCAGACACATTCCTAGGTTGTTTCCACCCAAGTACAGCTTTAATTTTCTTAGGATCAACTAGGATCCCCTTAGCAGACACCACGTGACCTAGAAATGTTACCTCCCTTAACCAAACCTCGCATTTGCTCAACTTAGCTTAGAGCTTTTTCTCGCGAAGTATCTAAATAACTACTCTAAGATACTCATCATGGTCATCATCAGTCTTAGAGTATACTAGAATGTCATCGATGAAAACCACAACAAACTAATCCAAATACGAATGGAAAACCCGATTCATAAGGTCCACAAATGCAGCTGGAGCATTCATTAAATCGAAGGGCATGACTAGGAACTTGTGGTGCCCATAACGAGTCCTCAAAGCAATTTTATGAACATCAAGCTCATTAACCTTAAGCTAATAGTATCCAAAATAGAGATCTATCTTAGAGAACATAGAGGTCCCACGAAACTGATCGAACAAATCGTTGATTTTTAGAAGTGGGTACTTTTTCTTTACTGGCAATTTATTTAGCTGGCGGTAATCCACACACATCCTCATTGTACCATCTTTTTTCTTTACGAACATAATTGGTTCTCCCCACAGAGATACACTAGCCTGAATGAACCTTCGATCAAGAAGTTCCTGAAGTTGAGCCTTTGTAACGCCCCAAAACTTAGGTATTTATTTTTGCATGTTTTTAACATGAATACCTATCTGCTTTAGTGGCTAAGTGATTTGGGTGTGTTTGGAAGTGTCTGATAAGTCTTGGGTTCGAGCTTGGGCTTGTGCAAAAATTTTGGTTTTTGGGGAATAAAGCCCTTGCCTTTGGTTAGTATGCTTTTAAATAAATGTGGGTAAAGCATGACATAAGGAGCTTGCTGGTTTAGGGGGGTAAGTGGTGTGTTACCTATGCAAGTGGTCTAAAGTTCGTATCTTGCTGAAGGCAAAGGAGTGTTATTTTGCTGCTATGCCGTGGAGGTGGTGGAGCTTGACTGAAACACTGAAGTGGTTTAGGTGAATTCAAATTGAGTGGTTGAGAAAAGGTGCGATCAAGTGGAGAGATTTGAGGAGGGATTTGAGGAGAAAATCAAGGGAAGGGAGGGGAGAAGTAGTGCTATGCCGAATTGGGACTCTGAGGCACTCAAGAATTCTGCTAGAGGGGTGTTTCTCATTTTGGTTCTGTATTGTTTTCCCCTCCGCTGAAACTTCCCTCTGTCGAAACCTCTTCTCCCCTTTTTGCTTTTTCTTTCTTTCCCTCTGTCGAAACCTCTCCTCCCTTAAACTGTTTCCCTTTTTCTCCCTTTCTACAGCCACACTCTCCTAGTCTGCTCTGTCGATTTTGGACTACCCCTCCTATCACCCTACTTGTGTTGACCGAACATACCTTCCTTTTCTTCTCATCTTCGCTTCTCTCTTTTTTCCTGCTATTGGCTGAATACACCCTCTTCCCTTCCTTGCCTTTTCTTTGTTTCTTTTCCAAATAATTACGATGCTAGTTGTTGTTTCTTCCTAGCTGATTCTCTCTTCCTCTACCCTCACTGTGCTAACTTTTTCTTTGATCTCTGTCGATTTAGTGTTCATTGCTAGGCTACAGTTTGATACTTTCGGTAAGTTGAAATTCGTTTTGGCTTAAATCGTGCTTGTAGATACTTGTTAATAAGAGGTTTTGATTGGATTACAGCTAATAATCTCGAGTTCTAGTGATCATCGTTTTCCAGTGAGTGAAGTGTGTAGGGATTCGGTTGTTCAATCAAGGTAAGTGGCTGGCGTTTAAGTCGAAATGTATATTGATTTGGGTTCATTTTAAATTCAATTGATATGTGAGTAACCGAATGTTATGGTTAAACATAGGTTCTAGAGTGATCAAGGGCTGTCTGCTCATCTTTTCGGATCCAGGTGTGTATCAGTATTCTAATAAACGGTATCGGTGAAATGCCAAAAAGTGTATAAACACTGCCCAAATCATAAACCAGCGAAAGCCGAAAAAGTATGACACTGATGCTACTCGAGCGTACGCTTGCTCGTGTGGTAAATTAAATGCATAAAACGTGGGCACTAGACTACCGAGGCCACCATGGGAGATTTCGTGGTCTTGGGCCATGTTGGGCCAAAACGGGCCGTGTGGGCCTGCGGGCTTGTCGGCTCCACACGGGTAAACCGCAAAAACATGTGGAGAATTTTGGGCCAAGCTATGTAATTTACATGGTCGAGCCCCTTTTTAGGCAAAGTGGGCCACATGAGTGTGTGGGCCCACATGGGGCCGCATTTTCGGCCTTGGGCCCATTTGCATTGTTTGACTGTTAAGGTTGCACAGGTCGCCTAAGATGACTGTGGACCTATTCATGGGTCGGTAAGTACACCTAGACCCCAAACTAATAAAACGACTGTTATGCCCTATGGTAAAATGACTGTTATGCCCTTATATTATGTATGACCGTATATGAGCATGGCATGATATATATATATATATATGTATGTTGCATTCATGTGGGATATGTTGCATGGGATAGGATTTCTGTGATTGGAGAAAGTGTACTGAACTGGCAGCTTTGCTACAAATACTGTTTAGTGCCGCAACCAGTGCTAATTTTTGGAGTGTAGGGATGAGTGGGTGATTTTATCCCTACATGGAGTGTTGTGCTGGACTGAGTGGAGTGTAGAGGCTGGATGGGTAGGATTTTTTATTACATGCTTAAATTGTTATTGATACAGTTATGGGCTAAGGCCCACACTGATACTGATACTATAATAGGCTAAGGCCCAACTGAACTGAATTGTAATTATCTTGGGCCTAGGCCTAAACTGTACTTGCCTAAAGGCATGATTGGTTGTTTATTTGCATGGGGTTACACACTGAGTTTTCGTAAACTCACCTCTCTGTTTCTGTGTACAGGTAATCCCCAGTCTTAGACAGATCGGTGCTGCGAGGGATTCGGAGGTGGCCACACAACCGTACCTATTTTTATAATTGAGTTTATTTCCAATAAATTTAATTTTGGTTTTTGTTATGTAATAAGGCCTCTTTAATCTTTAACTTTTAATTTGGGGATTTTGCGTATTTTAATTCGCATCTGAGTAGTAGTAGGACGCAGTTTTTCAAAAAATAGTTGGTTTTCGAAACACCACATTTTCGTAACTTATAATAAAAGCTTCTGCATCAAACTTGGTTTGAAAATATAGTAACAAACTAATATGATTAACGTTCTACTAAAATAACATTATTTTAAAAAGAACAACATATCCTAAATTTCTGTTAAGGTTCATAAACAAAATTTAGTAATAAGAGTGGATTTTCTAAGAAAATGATGTTTTCAAAAAACACTTCAATGTGATATCGTCAGACTCGGCCAAAACGTCTGGGCCGGGTTTGGGGTGTTATAGCCTTTAATTCCATAACCTCCTTCAGTGTCATACGGTAAGGAGTAATGGACACCAGAGCTATATTCGGTAGAATCTTAATACCAAAGTTGACCTCTCTATTCGAAAGGAACCCTAACAACTCCTTAGGAAACTTTTTAACCGTACGACTGTCCCCAACATACGAATCCACAGAAACCGAATTAAGCACAAGGGCCAAAAATGCTTCACACCCTTTCCGAACTAATTCTTCGGCCAAAAGAGTGAAGATCATATTAGATAGGTAATCTCAATGCTCGTTGATCATAGCAACTTTAACACCATCCTCAAATCTTAGAACCACCTTTTTGTAGCACAATCCAAACTGAATCGATGTTCCACGAGTCAATCCATTCCCAGAATTAGATCAAATTCTCTAAATTGTAATTCTATCAGATTAGCCAAAAACACGACTCTTGTATCTCCAATGGTACCCTCCTATAAATGCTATCAACCCAAACTGACTAACCCAATAGACTGATCACAATAACCTTACCAGAAGTGCTATAAAAAAATACCCCAAGTTAATAGAAGCAGAACTAGCTATATAGGAATGTGTTGATCCTATATCTAAAAATGCAAAGTACAAAATAGAATCAATGAAAAATGTACCAACGATAACATCTAAGGTGTCTCTGTCCTTATGACGCCTAGCAGCATAAACCAATGCAAGCTGCCTAGCCTCATTCTAATTAGCACCTATGCCCGGTGCTCTCTAACCTCTACCAAAATCGTTACCACCCCTGGCTGGACCACGGCTCCTAGGTGGCTGTTAAACTGCTCGTTGAGGCCGAACTAAACCTGATGCGGTGCTACATTGACCCACATCCCAAACAAGCTTGCAACCTTCTCAAACATTCGCTCGGATGGCGCTACCACAATCCCCACATGTCTGAACAATAGTGGAAACAACAAGAGCCTCAACCCTCGGAGGCCCATCAGATCTGGCCCATTTCTTAGGCTGCTAAAAAGAACCAGAGGGCTCTGAATCCCTCTTATTCTTTCCTCTCTTTCTCAGTCCCTCTTGTCATGCTCAGTGTGCTTAACCTCCTCAGCAGTCTTCGCCTTGTCCACCAAGACAGCAAAAACTCGCTCCCCCTGTGGAGCTATCAAACCCTTGAGGTCATACCTCAACCCTTCCTCAAAACAGATACACTTTTCATAATCAATTGACACCAGCACACGAGACTATCTACTCATTCTAGAAATTTGGCCTCATACTCGGTCACTGTCCTATTCCCTTGAGTAAAGCCCATAAACTCACGTCTACGAGCTTCCATATAACTCGCCCCCACAAACTTGCTCTAGAAGGTGTTCTTGAAAGTCGTGTTCTTGAAAGTCTCCCAAGAAATCTGATCAGGTTGAATACCCTCCTCAAACGTTAACCACCATTGGTGTGCTTCAACGT
Organism: Gossypium australe; assembly: GCA_005393395.2. NCBI lineage: Eukaryota > Viridiplantae > Streptophyta > Magnoliopsida > Malvales > Malvaceae > Gossypium > Gossypium australe. The sequence goes on from CM016624.1 coordinate 107,481,700, forward strand.
GAAGCACAGATACTGCACCCTTCAATTTCTACTTAGGGGTGCAGTAGATATCATTCATGATCCTCTCTGTAGCCTCCAATTCATACTCGGCCACAGTCAGGAAGACTCTAGTGACACCTCTAAACAGTTTCACACTACTGGACCGGAGTTATTCAGTTACCAATACACGGCTCCCAAATCTAAAATGGGCCCCAACGACCCCCTCCAAAACCCTCAACATGGCTTGGAACAATGTGTCATCCCCAGCCGTCTGAATCTAAGACCTAGTCTTAGCAGTAGGTGCACCCAACATTTCACTTGTATCCAGATTGGGCAGACTGCCCATCGAGGATGACTCAGCACGAGCTCCTCTTCAATGGCCGTCGTGCCCATAGGTACCTTTCCCACGAGTTCCACGTATACTCATCGTATATTATCTACATTACAGAATTTTTATGTATCAGTTCAAATTTCTTATTAGATGTTTTATGTTAAAAAGTCTTACCAAAGCATTTTTCAGAATTGCTATGGTTTTAGACAAGGGCACAAGTATTTCTATTACTACAGTTTCATTTCTAACTAAGTAGTTTAACTAAGCAGAAATACTTATAAGACTAGCACTAGAGACTTGGTATTCTATAAACTTTATTTTTCAGTTTTCAACAGAAATGGGTCTTATTCGCAAAACATTTTTCACAAAATTTTGAATCCAAATTTCACAGCCTGAGTTTTGCAAACTGGCTTTGATATCACCAAATGTAGCACCCCATACCAGGCCCAGACGTTATGGCCAGATCTGAAGATGTTACTGTAATTTCTTTTAAAAGTCTAGAATTCATTTATTTTGAAAACATATATTACCTTAACTGATTTAATGAAAACGTTGTTAGTTTACATTTTCCAAAATATATAGTTTTGCAGCGGAATTCTTTAGAACATAAAATTTTTGGGAAAACATGATTTGTTGTTTGAAAATCTGAAATTTTGTAGGTAAAACGTATGTTGCCAATAAAAAAACATTTAAACAATTTCTAGCAAAAGACGAAAACAAAATCCAAAATTGTTTCCCAAAATGTCGAAACAGTACATAAATAACAAAACACCATAAAATCAAAATAACTAGAATGATTAACTAATTAAGTTTTAACCGAGCTCCGTCGCATCGACCCACCCTAAGTCTGAGGGTTTTCTAAAAGTGACAGACAAACAAAGAGTGAGTTTTTGCAACTCAGTGTGTAACATATCATACTGAAACCAATTAGACATATATACAAATATCATAAACAGATCTTCTCAGATCATAACAAATGCAGATATATAATCCTACCCCCATCCGCTACACACCATCTCCGACCATTCCAACACACCATATAGGATACTATGTACCCATCCAACCCTACACACCTCTTAGTGTCAGTATGACACTTTTCAATATATTTGTAGCTGAGCTCCCAGTTTATTAGGTGATTTATACCATTTACAGAAATAGATGTGTGGTTGAGCCACCAAATACAATAGGTTATTATACTGCCCACACTTCCTCCATATAACAAATCCCATCCCAGATGAAAATGTAGAACTAACATATATCAAATATGTTTACGATGTACATGCTTATATTAAAAGATACAGAACATATATAACATTTTTCAGACTAAACATAGCATTTTACAGATTTTATTTATCTTATATCACTTCAAACATGCGTATTTATATCAATTTTTACACTAACAGATGGTCAGAATTCATGTAACAGTCCGGTTTATACCCTAGTCAGAACAGTGGTTTCAAGACCACAAATCTGAGTTCGAATAATATTTTTAATATTATTTTCTGTACTGTTGGTATATGACTAAGCATGTGGTAAATTTCCGTGAGTTAATTTGTCCATTTGTGTGTTTAATTTGACAAAAGGATGAAATTGCATTAAATGTGGAAGTTGCTTGTTATTTGCTAAAGTGTCTATGTGTTGTGGCTTTTTAATTGCGAGAACTTATGTGGCAATATAGCCATTATTATTGTTAGTGGATGGCAATGGGTGGTAATATGTATATATTATATGTTTATTATATTTACTTTAAATGTTTCATTAATATTATTATGTTATATTTATATATTATTATAATGAAAACAAAAGCAAGCCATTATCATCATTTTTATCACCTCACTGCTGAAAAACACCAAAACAAAAGAAAGAAAAATTTAGCTAAGCATTCGGCACTTGCAAGCCAAAATTAAGGTATGATTTTGTTTCTGTTTTTGATAATTTCTACGTTTTTGTAATCGTTGCTTCTTCTACTATCAAGCCCATGTCTTAATTTTGTGAATTGATGATGTTTGTGAGTTATGCCATTGTTGATATATTGAGCTTTGTGATGATTTAGAGTGTTAAATGAAATATTTGAGCTAGATAAACATGTTTTGTTCTTGAAGTTTTGATGAATTTAGCTAAAAGGGGCTAAATTGTGAAAATAGCAAATTGAGGGGCTAAATTGCTAATTTGATGAAAAATATGGGCTTGTATGATATGTGTGAATATTCGGCTAAGCTTAGTTGAGTGATGATTTTGTGAATTTGATGTTTTGAGAAAAATGGACTAAATTGGTGTGCAAAAATGAGGGTTAATTTTGCAAATAGCCCTAAATGTGTGCCCATGGATTGAATTGTATGAATTATGAATAAAAGATTTAATTCTGAATATGTTTAGATCAAGAATCGAGGAAAACAGACTTCAATTGCGAGAAAGCGAAAGTAACTGAGTAGCCATTTTCATTCCGATATACCAAATCCGAGGTAAGTCACTATGCAAATAAATGTATATGTATGCAAATGTATTTGTTCATATGACTAATGTTGATAATGAATGCCTATGAGAGGTTGTGCATATGGATTATGAGATAAGGTCGATATAGTGACAATGTCCGAAAAGTCCTGTACGAACCTAGGAATAGATAGGATTAACTATGTCTTGACATAGGTATCTGTTCTGTTTTATCATGTAAGACCACGTCTGGGACGTTGGCATCGATATAAGCTTTACGTGTAAGACCATGTCTGGGACATCGACATCGTATTGATTCGTATAAGACCCTATCTGGGACAGTGGCATCGATATCTAGTGCATGTAAGACCTCGTCTGGGACGTTTGCATTGTACGACCATTCCGAGCTTTCTGAGTATCCTACTAAATTCCTTACGGTTCAACGGGCAATTCTATAATCTGAATGGCTATGTAAATAGAGAATCCGTTTCAGGTACGTTGATTCATACACCAAGTGTGTATATGAGGTAAGTATTTATATGAATCTTTTCTTGATGAGTATATATGATGGAATAATGAAATGATATGTGGATATAGGCATGAAAGAGTCTATTATTGGTAAGATTTTTGAGTAACGAAAGTGGCAAGTATGGCCATGTATATGAAATCATGCATTATGTGATAGATGGTTATGATATTTGAATGAACCCAAGTACCTATGTGCTCATAAATGTCTTTTATGTATAGTTTATTTGTATATGACTTACTAAGCTTTTGGAAAGCTTACTCTGTGTGCGTTTTCTCTGTTTTATAGGTCGTCAAAGGTACTGAGGGCTCAAGACCGTCACCGATCGTCATTACACTAATAAATTCATTTTGGTACACTTTGCAAAATGTATAATGTTAGATATGGCATGTATAGGCTAGCATTTTGGTATAGGCTAGTTTTGGTCATAAGTTTGCTATGTCAATTGACCTTGTGTTTTGGCTAGACATGAAATGGAAATATGCATGAAAGACTATGTTATGTGGAGCTTGTTTTAGCATGATGAATTGGTCCATGATATGGTTAAGTTTTTGGGTAAGCAAAAGCATGAATTATGCTTGTGATGAGATGAGTTTTGGTATTGAATTTGTTATGGTTGGAATTGTTATTTATTGTATTTATTGATTGGACAAATTGGTATGTTTTTGGTTGCCATATATGCATAATATGTTTTGGTATGTATTGCTTGTAGGTGAGACCTAAAAAGGGTGGCATTTCGGCCTTGAAAATTACCTATAATGTCACACGGTCGTGGCACACGGGCGTGCCTAGAGACCATGGGGCTAAGTCAGTAGCCAGCCTAAGAACACAAGGCCATGGCACACGGGCGTGCTTGGTGGCCGTGGTGGATAAGTCAGTAGCTAGGTTAAGAGTACACGGCCATGTCACACTGGCGTGCCTAGTGACCGTGTGAGGAAGTCAGTATATGACCACGGGCAGGACACACAGGGGTGTCCAGCAACCGTGGAGGGCACATGGTCCTCTCCCACGGGCGTGTAGCCCCTGTATTTTAGAAAAGTTTCAATTTTCCATGAAATTTTGTATGTGTTTCGGTTTAGTCCCGACTCAATTTCTAAGCATACTTAAGGTCTCGTTGACCGTTTTAAGGGACATCATACTTGAGAATGATGAATGAATGTGTGAATTTCTGTTAATGCTTTTTGATATGTCAGGTAACGCTCCTAACCCTAATCTGGCGACGGACACGGGATAAGGGTGTTACAATTCATGTTTTATAGATCAATTAATAACATAAAGACCCTATGGAAGGCCTACGATTGATCCAAACAATGTTTACGGCCATAGGGAAAATTTCATAATTTTGGGCCCACATGGCCGAAATAGCCCAGACCGTGTATCTCACACAGTCCAGCACACAGCATGTCACACGGTCGTCTATGTGGTGTTGACAGTGCAATTTTTTGGCTTTCTCCATTCGCTGTTTTCCGGGTTTCTCGTTACACAACTTGACCGATTTTGATGTAATTCCAAAAATTGAGTAATCTAAACCTAATTGGCAGAAATCACAAATCAATTAACACATTCCTTAACCAAATCTAAACTTGAAATCAACAACAAAATAGCCAAATCATGCCAATCAAAGTTCCCAACGCAACATTAAACAACTTACCCCCAACAAAACATCTGAACACCACAGAACCTAATTTACCGGAGGATCAATCGTCCTGTGAATGTCACCTAGAAAACCTCAAACGATTAGTACGAATTAACGCATCACACACACCCCAAATTGAACAAAAGATAAAGAAACGAACACCCCCATAACAAAAGAAGAGAGAAATACTAAATCATAAAAGAAACCTTTACTTACACGGAGTGGAGTAGTAAACAAATCAATCTCTAAAATTGAAACACCCAATGAACCATAAACAAGAAAGTAAAACAGTTTTGGAGTAGGAAAAAGAAAGAAAGAAAGAACAAAATTTTTCAATTTCCCTACTGGAACAAACGTGAAGCAAAGAGATAAGAAAGTGGGGGAAAATTTGAAACGTGGGTAATGGGAAGAGAATCTTGTAAATATTATTTTTTATAAATTTAAAAAAAAATAAAACAAAATAATATCCAACCTGCCCAACAACCTAATATCTTATTAGATTCTCCAAAGCCAGAGTTCATTTAAACCACAATCACCACAAAGTCGGCTCAAACGAAAATAGCAAAAATATTATGAATTCACTCATGCTGGGATTTGAACACAAGTCCAAAAAGTAAGCTAACACCTTACCACTTAAATCAACAAGCTCATTCTATTATAAATTGACCGATAATATTATTTAAGCTAAACAATTAAGGATAAGGCTAGGAGCAAAAATAATTGGATTTTCCCAAAAATAAGATTCAAACCCATGACCTCAAACATACAATCAATGCACTTAACCATTGATACAAAAACTTAATTATGGTAGAATTAACAAACTTGAATTCATATTTTTGGGGCGTTGCAGATTAAATCAATTAAAACTCGAATTGGAATAACAAAATACTTAGTTTAATCATAAAAAGTCAGGATGCTACCTCTTTTTTTGAAACACCCCAAACCCGGCCCACGAGCCTTGACCGGATTTGGTATGTTCCTCGAGAAAACATTTGAAAGTCCGTTTGTTACCTAGGAAAAATTCGAGTGGTTTTGAAGAAAGATTTACTCATGTTGAGTCCAATTGAAAAGTTTGTTAATTTTGAAATCAGGGATTTGGGAAAAACTTTGGTTTTTTTTTTATATTAAAAGAGACATGCCGATTTGGTTTTAAAGATTTTACCCTTGAATTGAAAACATTTGAATTTAGATGTCATAATATTTGGAGGTTTATTTTAGGAAAAAATTTCTTAACTTTAAATTGGATAAAAATTGTATCGTACTGAAATAAATGACATGCATGCATAAAGTAGTTCATATTATGGCCTTATTACATCAAAAACAAACCCAAATAATTTAAAGTACTTAAATAAAAGAAAATGTCCAGATAATAAAATTCCTTGCTGAGCATGGCCACCACTAAGCTCCTGCCGGCCCGGTCCATTACTGATCGTCACCTGAAAAATGTTCCCACAACGGGGTGAGTCAAACAGACTCAATGTGTACATCCAACACTAAGTCCTAATGATTCAGGCATATCAAATCATACACATACATATCATAATATAAATCAATTAATGATGCAATCCCGAACCCAAGCCTAGGTGCCACCCGCTACACATCACCCGTACTAAGAGAGAAAAGATTTCGGCTTACTGCTTCAGCTTTTCAAGACTTGCGACAGAAGAAAAGAATAAGGGCCCTCTGCTATTCGGCTATGGCTTCAAATCACAAGAGTATTCGGCTTCAACAAGGATGAAAAGAGAGGGATATGAGGCTTAGAAAGAATCGGCTAGAGGAGAAAAGAAAGAAAGAATTGAAGAGGATTTTCGGTTTTGTCAAACAAAAGAAAAAGAGAGGATTTGCCTAGAGAATTCGGCAGAGATTCAAAAGAGAAAACAATAATGGCCTTACTCCCTTCCTTAGCCGAAAATATCACCTTTACACTCCCCTATTCGGCCAACACTATTAAATCCCTTGCTTTTCTCTTCATCTCTTCATAAAATAATCCATAACTTATCCCTTATCTTAATTAATTTATCACCTTTTATCTCTAAAAAATAAAAGGATTAAAACTCCTAAAATATAGCCTTAGTGTCGTCCACCCCTCTCCCTTTTTGCCGAAAATAAAAGCCCAGAATGTTGCTTCCCTTGCTGCTCGATCTCAAGACCTACACCTAGCTTGTGGCGTCATTTCTAGAGGCCTTAAGTGGCGCTTCCAAGCCACTTAAACAAGCCTATTTGTGTGTCATATTTCACATACAATCTCTCTTAAGGCCCTACTAAGCTTAGCTCCCTTATTAAAACTTAAAATATGATATTTTCTAAATCTTTCTCCCCTATTCTAAGGTTCCCAAAATTCATAAAAACACATTCATACACACAAAGGCATGCCTTCACATTCAATTAAGCAATTATGCATAAGCCATAATCTAAGATATTACAGTTCTACCCCTCTTAAAATAATTTCGTCCTCGAAATTACCTGACTGAAATAAGTGAGGGTATTGCATTCACATTGCTTCTTCTGGCTCCCACGAAGCTTCTTTCGATCCATGATTGCGCCATAACACTTTGACTAAAGGCACTGATTTCCATCGTAACACTTTCACATCTCGTTCCAAGATCTGAATCGGCTCTTCCTCGTAAGACAAATCTGGCCTTAGCTCCACCTCTTCAACCGGTACTACGTGAGATGGATCCGATCAATAACGACGTAGCATGGATACATGAAATACGTTGTGCATCTGCTTCAACTCTGGTGGTAACTCCAACTGATATGCCACTGGTCCAACTCGCTTCAATACCCGATAAGGTCCTATAAACCTTGGACTTAGCTTCCCTTTCCGACCAAATCTCATCACCTTCTTCCAAGGCGAACCTTTAAGAAACACTTGATCTCCCACATCAAATTCTATTTCCTTTCGCTTGAGATCCGCGTACGACTTCTGTCTATCAGATGCTTCCTTCAACCGAGCTCAAATTATCTCAACCTTTTCCTCCGATTCTGCCACTAACTCTGGACCCAAAACTCGACGTTCCCCTAACTCCATCCAACACGTAGGAGTTCGACACTTCCGTCTATACAGCGCTTTATACGGTGCCATCCGAATGCTAGCTTGATAGCTGTAGTTATAGGCAAACTCAGCTAAAGGCAAATATTCCTCCCAACTTCCTCTAAAATCCATCACACAGCCTCTCAACATATCCTCTAACACCTGGATTACCCGTTCAGACTGCCCGTCCGCCTGTAGATGAAAAGCCGTAGTAAAATCCCACTTGGTGCCCAAAGCCTGATGTAGAGCTTTCCAAAACCGAGACGTAAACCTTGGGTCCCTATCCGAGATGATCGATACCGGCACTCCATGCAACCTTACAATCTCCGCCACATATAACTTTGCCAACTTCTGCAAAGAATAGTCGACCCGCACTGGAATGAAATGCGCGGACTTTGTCAAACGATCCACTATTACCCACACCAAGTCCTTCTTTGTAGGCGTAAGGGGAAGCCCACTAACGAAGTCCATGGTGATTCTCTCCCACTTCCACTGCAGAATTCTTATCGGTTGAAGTAATCCTGACGGAACTTGGTGTTCAGCCTTAACTTGCTGACACGTCAAGCACTTGCCTACAAATTCGGTAACTTCCTTCTTAAGACCAGGCCACCAAAACTGTTCCCTCAGATCTCTGCACAACTTACTTCCTCCAGGATGCATAGCATAAGGGCTACTATGCGATTCCTGAAGAATCCTCTGCCTCAACTTCTCATTCTTCGGTATACAGACCTTACCCTTGTAACACAATACTCCCTCATCATTAATACCATAATCTCCTAACTCCCCATTCTGTACTTGCTGTAACCTAGCTCTTAAATCATCATCATCCAACTGTCCCTTTTTCACTTCATTCAACCATGTCGGCTTAACTTGCAGCTCTGCCAGCAGACTTCCATCATCATACAAACTCAGATGTGCAAACATCACCCTCAGATCTGACACTACTTTCCGACTTAGGGCATCTGCTACCACATTCGCCTTGCCCGGATGATACTCTATCGAACAGTCATAGTCCTTCAATAATTCCACCCACCTTCGCTATCTCAAGTTCAACTCCTTCTAAGTCAACAGATACTTAAGACTTTTGTGGTCTGTGTAGATCACCGACTTTTCTCCATAAAGATAGTGCCTCCACACCTTAAGAGCAAAGACCACTGCCGCCAATTCCAAATCATGAGTTGGGTAGTTAACCTCATGTAGCCTTAATTACCGAGACGTATAAGTGACTACTTTCCCGTCTTGCATCAGTACGCATCCCAATCCTGTATGAGAAGCGTCACAATACACCACAAAATCTTTTCCTGCCTCCGGCTGAATCAAGACTGGCGCTTCAGTCAAGACCCTCTTAAGCTTCTCAAAACTCTCCTGTTGCTTATCCGTCCATACAAAAGGTACTTCCTTCCCCAACAATTTTGTCAAAGGTGCTGCTATAGATGAGAACCCTTCTACGAACCTTCTGTAGTATCCTGCCAATCCCAAGAAACTACGAACCTCAGCCACAGACTTAGGTGGTTTCCAATCTAACACCGCCTCAATCTTCCTAGGATCCACCCTTATTCCTTCTGCAGACACCACATGTCCTAAGAACGCAACTTCCTTAAGCCAAAATTCACACTTGCTGAATTTGGCATAGAGCTTCTTTTCCCTCAACACTTGCAACACAACCCGTAGATGCTCATCATGCTCTTCCTCTGACTTGGAATACACCTGGATGTCGTCGATGAACACAATGACGAACCTATCCAAGTAAGGTTGAAAAACCCAGTTCATCATATCCATGAACGCAGCTGGGGCGTTTGTCAAACCAAATGGCATTACTACTAACTCAAAGTGCCCATACCTTGTCTGAAAAGCTGTCTTATGGATATCTGCCTCCTTCACCTTGAGCTGATGATATCCAGACCTTAGATCTATCTTCGAGAATACTGCTGCCCCCTTAAGTTGATCGAACAAGTCGTCAATCCTCGGCAAAGGGTACTTGTTCTTGATAGTCAGCTTATTCAACTGACGATAATCTATGTACATACGCATAGTTTCGTCCTTCTTCTTCACGAACAAGACCGGTGCTTCTCATGGAGACACACTGGGTCGGATAAACCCACGATCAAGCAACTCTTGAATTTGAGCCTTGAGCTCAACCAACTCCTTAGGTGCCATTCTGTACGGAGCAATTGACACAGAAGCTGTACCAGGCAGCAAGTCAATTCCAAACTCCACCTCCCTGTCCGGGGGTATTCCAGGTAACTCCTCCGGAAAGACATCCACAAAATCCCTTATAGTTCTAACTCCACTAACACCTCCTTCTTCCGCATCCAATGCACTAACAAAGGCCAAGAACGCCTTGCATCCTTTCCGAACCATCTTATCAGCCTTTAGGGCAGAAACTACGTTAGACAAGTAGTTTCTTCTTTCTCCTATCATAACTACTTCCTCATCCTCTGGATTTTCAACTCCATTCACTTAGCCGCACAATCCAATACGGCCCGATGTTCCACTAGCCAGTCCATTCCAAGAATGAGATCGAATTCTCCGAAAGGTAGTTCCATTAAGTTGGCAGAAAATACTACTCCTTGCATTTCTAGAGGCACTTTTCGAAACATTTTATTCACCACTACAGTTTGACCTAGTGGGCTTACTACAGTCATCTCCCTATCAGAAAGTTCAGAGGCTATGCCTAGAGTTTCCACTACTCTACATGCAACATACGAATGGGTCGAGCCCACATCAATCAAAGCAAAATAAGGTTGCCACAAACAAGGAACGTACCGGTTATGACATCCGGGCGTCTCCATCCTCTCTACGGTGAACCGCATACACTAGGCCCGGCTACCTTGCCTCTGCATTACCAGCACCTATGCCAGGTGTTCCACGTCCTCTTCCAGCACCATTACCCCGGCCATTCGGACCACGGCCTCGCTGAGGCTGCTGTCCACCTCTACCAGCCTGATTAACATTCTGAGCTACTGGTCGATTTCCATCTGGCCTCATAGGACAGTCCTTAATCATATGGTCCTTTGACCCGCACTTAAAGCATCCTCTTGTCTTCTTCCAACATTCCCCTAAGTGTTTCTTCCCACACTGATCACAAGTACGATATTGCCCTCCAGTACCAGCTTGCTGACCTCGTGGCCCATCAACTCTAGGTCTCTTCTGAACATTCCCAGAAGATCCTGATGGCCCAAATCCTCTTTTCTGCTTATTCCGATCCGTGTTTTGCCTCACAGAGTCCTTAATTCCTTCCGCTATCTTAGCTTTCTCTACTAACGCAGAAAACTCCCGCTCTTTATGTGGAGCGACTAACAACCTCAGGTCATCCCTTAGTCCGTCCTTAAACCGGACACACCGCTCATGCTTCGTAGCCACTACTCCTTGAGCATACCGGCTCAACCTCAGGAATTCAGCTTCGTACTCCGTGATAGACTTGTTCCCTTGAACCAGCCCCAGAAAAGCATTCCTCTGCTCATCGGCATATCTGGTTCCAACATACTTCTTCTGATATGCAGCCTTAACATATTCCCAAGTAAGATCCTCAGCTGTGGCACCATCCCGAACTGTGAGCCACCATTGATACGCTTCATCACGTAGCAGCGCCACCATTCCTTTCAGTTTCTCCTCAGGGGTCAGATCCAACTCATCCATAATTCGTTCCGTCGCCTCTAACCAATATTCAGCCGTACTGGGTGCCACACCAGATACTCCACGAAACACTTCAGCCCCATTGGCTCGAAGTCGCTCGGGTACAAATTTCGGAGCTCCTATATTTCCACCTGCTCCCGCCACCATCTCAAGAACTCGCAGCACGGCCTGCGATACCGCATCATCTCCCGTCTGATCTTGCTGCTCAACACCAACAACTGGTGGTGGTGGCGGTGGTACCTCATGTAATATCCCAAATTATGGCTTGTGGATTTTTGCTTAATTATATGAAATAGCATGTCTTATGTGTTATGAATGTGTTGTGTGCATTTTTAGAATCTTGGAAATGTAAGGAAATGTCTTAAGAAATATTGAGTTTTAAAGTTTAAAAGAAGGGAACTAAAGCAAGCTGGCCTTAAGAGAATTTGTAGGTGAAATATAACACAAAAATAGGCTTGTCTAAGTGGCTTGGAGGCGCCACTTAAGGCCTCTGGAATTGACGCCACAAGCTGGTGCAATTGGGCCTAGGATTGAGTCGCATGGGAAGCTAAATGAAGCTTTTATTTTTCCACACAAGGGGAGGTAATGGATGGCATCAAGGCACTAAAGAGAGGAGTTTTATCCTTATTAAAATTCGGCTAAAGGGAGTGATAAATGTGGATTAATTCCTTTTTATTTTGATGGATAAAGAAGAGATAAAGAGGATTATTCTTTTTATTAATTTTAAATGATGAGATGGATAGAAAAGCTAGGAAATTGATAGAGTTGGCCGATTGGGGGGCTCCTTTAGGTGATAATTTCGGCTAAGGAAGGGTAAAGCCATTCTCTATTCTTTTCTTTCTTCCCCCTCTGCTGAATTCTCTCTGCTCATCATCCTCTTTTCCTTTTTGATTCTCCAAAGCCGAACCTTCAACATCAACCTACTCTTCTTCTTTTGCAAATTCAATCAAAGCCGAACCCTCAAGGTAACCATTAGCCGATTTCTTCATAGTTACAAAAGTCGAAATTTGTTGGTCACACTTAGTCTATAGCCGAATCTCTGTGGGTTCAAACAAAGGTGTTGTCGACTTTGGTATTAAAGGTAAGGGCCAATTGTCATTCAGTTTCTATTCTTTCACTTCTAGACTTGTCGAAATCTAGGACTAATCTCATTGATGTTCATGGTTGCCGAAACTTGGAAGGAGTGTTCAAGATCTAGCAAGTGTCGACTTCAGAGAAGGATCTTTCGGGATTTTAAGTTTTAAGGTAAGCACATCTGATATTCGGCCATAGGCCATTTAATGGTGATTAAGTGTTAGAAATTGATCTAACATATGGCTATAGGGATTTCGACAAACACCTAAGACAAGAGATCAATTCCGGGATTTAAGATTTGGAAGGTAAGCACATATGTACATTCGGCCAAGCCCTAGTTTAGTATTTAGATCTGTTCCTTAAATTTTCAAAAGCCGAAAACTAACCAAGTTAATTGATTCAATGTTGGCCGATTGAAAGAAGGTATAGCACAAAGTTTCGGGACTTGATTCTTAAGTCAATCGGTAGCAAGGTAGGTATTTAGTGTACTAATCCTACTGGGATTTGGATTTGTTGCCGAATAGGCTTTTGGTTTAAATATAAAATGTTGGCTGAATGTAGGGATTAAGATCTAAGGCAGTAGATCGGATTTCGAGACTTTAGTGAAGTGATAAGTTAATCAAGTGTGTACCCCACACTATCTTTTAATAAAATTTATGGCAATACTTAATATGAACATGTTTATAAGAATGTGAATATGGCTAAGTACCATGTTACAGTACACAATACTAAGGTACGTTTTCCTACTCCTACTATGAGTATGAAATGATTTGTTATGCCATGAATGTGACTATGAAAAGAATGTGAAACAAGGCATTGTACTACATAATATGTATGACATAGGGCATATGGGATATTATGAAAAGGGGAAGTGAAAGTGGTGACCTAAGACCACGATAAGTGAATGTGGTGACCTAAGACCACGATATCTGAATATGGTGTCTCATGACACGAAATATGTATCTGGTGGCTATGCCACAAATTTTATAAGGGCGATGAGCACGTCGACTGAAGCGACTGCCTTCGATGGTGTGTAGCGGATGGAGGGTTGACTTAGTAGTCCCCACGGTGTGCAGGTTGGTACGAGTGATGTGTAGCGGATGGCGTATAGGTTTGGGTTCGGGTTGCATCATTATTTCCTATCTGTTATATGAATGTGTATGTGATATGATAATGTATGCCTGAATTGTTAAATTTTGGTGTTGGTTACACATTGAGTCTGTTTGACTCACCCCGTTGGGGAACATTTTTCAGGTGATGATCAGTAATGGACCGGGTCGGCAGGAGCTTAAAGGTGGCCATGCTCAGCAAGGAAATTTTTATGATTTGGACATTTTTATTTTAAGTACTTTAAATTTATTTGGGATTGTTTTGATGTAATAAGGCCATAGTGATAAACTGTTTATGCATGCATTTTATTTATTTCAATATGTTATGAAATTTATCAAATTAAAGATCAAATGTTTTATTTAAAACTAAACCCTAAACGATTTAACACTTAAATTCATATGATTTCTAATTAAAGAAGAAATTCGGCAAATATTCTAACTTAATGTTTTTGAAACTTGACAATGAGATTTCATAAAACTTATATTTCAAAAATAAATTGGTTTTCCAACTTGAGCCCAACCCAAATCGAGTTTTTCCGAAATCACTTAAAGATTTTCAAAAGAACCCATGAATTTGAACTGTTTTTACTCGAGGAACATACCAGATCTGGTCGAGACTCGTGGGCCGGGTTTGGTGTGTTTCTGTTTGGTATCAGAACCCAGTTTTTAAACTCTCGGCCTTGGGTTTAAGGCCCAAAACGTTTTCAAAATTAAGCCCAAAAGAAATTTTATGAAAAGCAGGTTTTCTGGCATGGCACCTAAGTCTCCGACCCGAAGTCCACCAGGTAAGTACCCCTAACCTTTGGGTGATTTATATTGTGAATGTGTAGAAGGGTAGAAATGGAATGGAACGTAGATTAGCATGATAAGTACTTGAACCCTAGGACTAGGTTACCCCAACCATTACATAAGACTTAATTGCCTAATTAAACACACCTGTGTCTAAGTCACCGAGTTAGGGTGTGGCAACCATTATGCGCATGTCTAGGATTGGTATTCGGTGGGAGCTTGGTATTTAAGCAGTCTGCGTGACTCACCTCCTCTCCACTCGAATCCTACCTGGTGCGTAGCTTCGGTTCACCCTAACCAAGAGGACTTATTCATAGGCTAAACCCCTAATTAAAACCCGAAAGGGACTAGCCGTATTTTTATGGAAACCCTAGTAAACAAATTACTAAATTACCCTTTTGATTTATAAAAGCTATTCCATAAAATTTTTCTGAAGTATTCTTAATTTATGAAAATTTCTAAAATACCCTTATTTGCAAAATTATGAAAATGCCCTTGGTTTTAAAAGTTACCATATCACCCCCCGATTTCAATAAAATTTCCTTATTTTGTAAAAGTATTTAAAAATCCTATTTTTGGAAAGTCCAAAATACCCCGATTTGAAAAAAATTACGAAATTACCCCTAGTTTACCAAAATTACCAAAATGACCCCGATTTCCAAAATTTTTGCAACAACTTGTTTTGTATCCATGAGTTTGGAGGAATTTCAAAATGACTTTTGTAATTTTCAAATTGACCCTGATTATTTACCAAAATACCCCTGTAGGACAAATGACGAAAATACCCTTGGGTTGGGAACGGACGAAAATGTCCGAAGAGTGAATGTGTATGGGAGATATTATGGAATGGATGTGCTTTTCTGTGAATTAGGATAGAAAACTTGAGACTTTGAATGATCGAAAGAATCTCTATTAAGCTCTTTACATAAAACTCCTTCGCGAATAATCAGTGGAATAAAAGCTAATTCATAAAATTTCTTAATCAGATTAAAGCACGATCGTAGAAATGAGTTCTAGAGGACGTGGTCGTAACATGCGAGGACGCGGTAGAGGCAGAATGGTCGTGTCGGAACCCATTAGATCGGGTCAAGGGTCTGACAATGAGGTACCACCGCCACCACCACCCCCAGCTGTTGGTGTCGAGCAGCAAGCTCAGACGGGGGACGATGCTGTGTCGCAGGCTGTACTGTGAGTTTTGGAAATGGTGGCTGGAGCAGGTGGAAGTTTGGGAGCTCGGAAATCTGTACCCGAGCGACTCTGAGCCAATGGGGCTGAAATGTTTCGAGGAGTATCTGGTGTGGCACCTAGTACAGCTGAATATTGGTTGGAAGCAACAGAACGGATTATGGATGAGTTGGATCTGACCCCTGAGGAGAAGCTGAAAGGAATGGTGGCGCTGCTACGCGATGAAGCGTATCAATGGTGGCTCACAGTTCGGGATGGTGCCACAGCTGAAGATCTGACTTGGGAATATGTTAAGGCAGCATATCAAAAGAAGTATGTTGGAACCAGATATACTGATGCGCAAAGGAAGGCTTTTCTGGGGCTGGTTCAAGGGAACAAGTCCGTAGCTGAGTACGAAGCTGAATTTTTGAGGTTGAGCCGGTATGCTCGAGGAGTAGTGGCTACTGAGCATGAGCGCTGTGTTCGGTTTGAGGACGGATTAAGGGATGACCTGAGGTTGTTAGTCGCTCCACATCAGGAACGGGAATTTTCTGCGTTAGTGGAGAAAGCTAAGATAGCTGAAGGGATTAAGGACTCTGTGAGACAGCACTCTGATCGGAACAAGCAGAAAATAGGATTTGGGCCGTCAGGATCATCTGGGAATGTTCAGAAAAGGCCTAGAGTTGATGGGCCGCGAGGTCAGCAAGCTGGTACTGGAGGGCAATATCGTACCTGTGATCAGTGTGGGAAGAAACACTTAGGAGAGTGTTGGAAAAAGATTGGAGGATGCTTTAGGTATGGGTCCAAGGACCACATGATTAAGGATTGTCCTATGAGGCCAGATGGAAATCGACCAGTGGCTCAAAATGTTAATCAGGCTGGTAGAGGTGGTCAGCAGCCTCAGCGAGGTCGTGGTCCGAATGGCCGAGGAAATGGCGCTGGAAGAGGACGTGGAAAACCTGGCAGAGGTGCTAATAATAAACTGAAGCGAGACAGCCGGGCTTGGTATATGCAGTTCACCGTAGGGAAGGTGGAGACGCGCCGGACGTCATAACCAGTACGTTCCTTATTTTTGGCAAGCCCTATTTTGCTTTGATTGATGTGGGCTCGACCCATTCCTATGTTGCATGTAGAGTAGTTGAAACTCTAGACATAGCCTCTGAACTTTCTGATAGGGAGATGACTGTAGTAAGCCCACTAGGTCAAACTGTAGTGGTGAATAAGATCTTTCGGAAAGTGCCTTTAGAAATTCAAGGAATAGTATTTTCTGCCGACTTGATGGAACTTCCCTTTGGAGAATTCGATCTCATACTTGGTATGGACTGGCTAGTGGAGCATCGAGCTGTGTTGGACTGTGCAGCTAAGCGAATGGAATTAAGGACCCCGGAGGACGAGGTGGTCATTATGATAGGAGAAAGAAGAAACTACTTGTCTAATGTAGTTTTGGCGCTAAAGGCTGAAAAGATGGTTCGTAAAGGGTGTAAGGCGTTCTTGGCCTTTGTTAGTGCGATGGATAAGAAGGAAGAAGGTGTTACTGGAGTTCGAACGGTAAGGGAATTTGTGGATGTCTTTCCGGAGGAATTACCTGGAATACCCTCGGATAGGGAGGTAGAGTTTGGAATTGATCTGCTACCGGGAACAGCTCCTGTGTCAATCGCTCCGTATAGAATGGCACCAAAGGAGTTGGTTGAGCTCAAGGCTCAAATTCAAGAATTGCTGGATCGTGGGTTTATTTGACCCAGTGTGTCTCCATGGAGAGCACCGGTCTTGTTTGTGAAGAAGAAGGACGGAACTATGCGCACGTGCATAGACTATCGTCAGTTGAATAAGCTGACCATCAAGAACAAGTACCCCTTGCCAAGGATAGATGACTTGTTCGATCAACTTAAGGGAGCAGCGGTTTTCTCGAAGATCGATCTAAGGTCTGGGTATCATCAGCTTAAGGTGAAGGAAGGGGATATCCATAAGACAACTTTTCGGACAAGGTATGGGCATTTTGAGTTCGTAGTAATGCTGTTTGGTTTGACGAACGCCCCAGCTGCGTTCATGGATATGATGAACCGGGTTTTTCAACCTTACTTGGATAGGTTTGTCGTGGTGTTCATCGACGACATCTTGGTGTATTCTAAGTCTGAGGAAGAACATGATGAGCATCTCCGAGTTGTGCTACAAGTGTTAAGGGAGAAGAAGCTATATGCCAAATTCAGCAAGTGTGAATTTTGGCTTAAAGAAGTTGCGTTCTTAGGACATGTGGTGTCTGCAGAAGGAATAAGGGTGGATCCTAGAAAAATTGAAGCAGTGTTAGATTGGAAACCACCTAGGTCGGTGGCAGAGATTCATAGTTTCTTGGGATTAGCAGGCTACTACAGAAGGTTTGTGGAAGGGTTTTCGTCAATAGCCGCGCCTTTGACAAAGTTGTTAAGGAAGGAAGTACCCTTTGTATGGACGGATAAGCAGCAGGAGAGCTTTGAAAAGCTTAAGAAAGTGTTAACTGAAGCTCCGGTCTTGATTCAGCCAGAGGCAGGAAAGGATTTTACGGTGTATTGTGATGCTTCTCACACAGGATTAGGATGCGTACTGATGCAGGATGGTAAAGTAGTCGCTTATGCATCTCGACAGTTAAGGCCACACGAGGCTAACTACCCGACTCATGATTTGGAACTAGCGGCAGTGGTCTTTGCTCTTAAGGTGTGGAGACACTATCTTTATGGGGAAAAGTCGGTAATCTACACAGACCACAAGAGTCTTAAGTACTTGTTGACTCAGAAGGAGTTAAACTTGAGACAGCGAAGGTGGGTGGAATTACTGAAGGACTACGATTGTTTGATAGAGTATCATCCGGGCAAGGCGAATGTACTGGCGAATGCCCTAAGTCGGAAGTTTGTGTCGGACCTGAGGGCGATGTTCACACATCTGAGCTTGTACGAGGATGGAAGTTAAAGAGGTACAGTTGGTTGATGATGAGTTAAGTGCTAAGTTACAGCAAGTACAGAATGGAGAGTTGATGGATTATGGTATTAATGACGAGGGAGTATTGTGTTTCAAGGGTAAGGTTTGCATGTCGAAGAATGAGGAGTTAAGACAGAGAATTCTTCAGGAATCGCATAGTAGCCCTTATGCTATGCATCCTGGAGGTACTAAGATGTATAGAGACTTAAGAGAACAATATTGGTGGCCTGGTCTGAAAAAGGAAGTTACAGAATTTGTCAGCAAGTGTTTGACGTGTCAGCAAGTTAAGGCTGAACACCAAGTTCCGTTAGGATTGCTTCAGCCAATCAAGATTCCACAATGGAAGTGGGAGAGAATTACCATGGACTTCGTTAGTGGGTTTCCCCTTACGCCTACTAAGAAGGACTCGGTATGGGTGATAGTGGACCAGTTGACTAAGTCTGCGCACTTTATTCCAGTGAGAGTTGACTATTCTTTGCAGAGGTTGGCAAAGTTATATGTGGCGGAGATTGTAAGGTTGCATGGAGTTCCGGTGTCAAACATCTCAGATAGGGACCCAAGGTTTACTTCTCGGTTTTGGAAAGCTCTACATCAGGCTTTAGGTACTAAATTGGATTTCACTACGGCTTTTCATCCGCAATCAGATGGGCAATTTGAACGAGTAATCCAAGTGTTGGAGGATATGTTGAGAGGCTGTGTGATGGATTTTAGGGGAAGTTGGGAGGAATATCTACCTTTAGCTGAGTTTGCGTACAACAACAACTATCAGGCCAGTATTCGAATGGCACCGTATGAAGCGTTGTATGGCCGGAAGTGTCGCACTCCTACGCGTTGGACAGAATTAGGAGAACGTCGAGTTTTGGGTCCAGATATTGTGGCAGAATCCGAAGAGAAGGTTGAGATAATTCGGGCACGGTTGAAGGAAGCATCTGATAGACAAAAGTCGTATGCAGATCTCAAACGGAAAGAGATAGAATTTGATGTGGGAGACCAAGTATTTCTTAATATTTCGCCTTGGAAGAAGGTGATGAGATTTGGTCGGAAAGGGAAGTTAAGTCCAAGGTTTATAGGACCTTATCGGGTACTGAAGCGAATTGGACCAGTGGCTTACCAGCTAGAGTTGCCACCGGAGTTGAAGCAGATGCACTACGTATTTCATGTTTCAATGCTACGTCAGTACAGATCGGATCCATCTCATGTAGTACCGGTGGAAGAGGTGGAGCTAAGGCCAGATTTGTCCTACGAGGAAGAGCCGATTCATATCTTGGAACGAGATGTGAAAGTCTTACGGAGGAAGTCAGTTCCTCTAGTCAAGGTATTATGGCGCAATCATGGATCGGAAGAAGCTTCGTGGGAGCCAGAAGAGGCAATGCAACAGCAATACCCTCACCTATTTCAGTCAGGTAATTTCGAGGACGAAATTATTTAAGGGGGTAGAACTGTAATATCCCAAATTATGGCTTGTGCATTTTTGCTTAATTATATGAAATAGCATGTCTTATGTGTTATGAATGTGTTGTGTGCATTTTTAGAATCTTGGAAATGTAAGGAAATGTCTTAAGAAATATTGAGTTTTAAAGTTTAAAAGAGGGGGACTAAAGCAAGGTGGCCTTAAGAGAATTTGTAGGTGAAATATAACACAAAAATGGGCTTGTCTAAGTGGCTTGGCGGCGCCACTTAAGGCCTCTGGAATTGACGCCACAAGTTGGTGCAATTGGGCCTAGGATCGAGTCGCATGGGAAGCTAAATGAAGCTTTTATTTTTCCACACAAGGGTAGGTAGGACGGCATCAAGGCACTAAAGAGAGGAGTTTTATCCTTATTAAAATTCGGCTAAAGGGAGTGATAAATGTGGATTAATTCCTTTTTATTTTGATGGATAAAGAAGAGATAAAGAGGATTATTCCTTTTATTAATTTTAAATGATGAGATGGAGAGAAAAGCTAGGAAATTGATAGAGTTGGCCGATTGGGGGGCTCCTTTAGGTGATAATTTCGGCTAAGGAAGGGTAAAGCCATTCTCTATTCTTTTCTTTCTTCCCCCTTTGCCGAATTCTCTCTGCTCAACATCCTCTTTTCCTTTTTGATTCTCCAAAGCCGAACCTTCAACATCAACCAACTCTTCTTCTTTTGCAAATTCAATCAAAGCCGAACCCTCAAGGTAACCATTAGCCGATTTCTTCATAGTTACAAAAGCCGAAATTTGTTGATCACACTTAGTCTATAGCCGAATCTCTGTGGGTTCAAACAAAGGTGCTGTCGACTTTGGTATTAAAGGTAAGGGCCAATTGTCATTCGGTTTCTATTCTTTCACTTCTAGACTTGTCGAAATCTAGGACTAATCTCATTGATGTTCATGGTTGCCGAAACTTGGAAGGAGTGTTCAGGATCTAGCAAGTGTCGACTTCAGAGAAGGATCTTTCAGGATTTCAAGTTTTAAGGTAAGCACATCTGATATTCGGCCATAGGCCATTTAATGGTGATTAAGTGTTAGAAATTGATCTAACATATGGCTATAGGGATTTCGACAGACACCTAAGACAAGAGATCAATTCTGGGATTTAAGATTTGGAAGGTAAGCACATATGTACATTCGGCCAAGGCCTAGTTTAGTATTTAGATCTGTTGCTTAAATGTTCAAAAGCCGAAAACTAACCAAGTTAATTGATTCAATGTTGGCCGATTGAAGGAAGGTATAGCACAAAGTTTCGGGACTTGATTCTTAAGTCAATCGGCCGCAAGTTAGGTATTTAGTGTACTAATCCTACTGGGATTTGGATTTGTAGCCGAATAGGCTTTTGGTTTAAATATCAAATGTTGGCCGAATGTAGGGATTAAGATCTAAGGCAGTAGATCGGATTTCGGGACTTCAGTGAAGTGATAAGTTAATCAGGTGTGTACCCCACACTATCTTTTAATATAATTTATGGCAATACTTAATATGAACATGTTTATAAGAATGTGAATATGGCTAAGTACCATGTTACGGTACACAATACTAAGGTACGTTTTCCTACTCCTACTATGAGTATGAAATGATTTGTTATGCCATGAATGTGAATATGAAAAGAATGTGAAACAAGGCATTGTACTACATAATATGTATGACATGGGGCATATGGGATATTATGAAAAGGGGAAGTGAAAGTGGTGACCTAAGACCACGATAAGTGAATGTGGTGACCTAAGACCACGATATCTAAATATGGTGTCTCATGACACGAAATATGTATCTGGTGGCTATGCCACAAATTTTATAAGGGCGATGAGCACGTCGACTGTAGCGACTGCCTTCGATGGTGTGTAGCGGATGGAGGGTTGACTTAGTAGTCCCCACGGTGTGCAGGTTAGTACGGGTGATGTGTAGCGGATGGCGTATAGGTTTGGGTTCGGGTTGCATCATTATTTCCTATCTGTTATATGAATGTGTATGTGATATGATAATGTATGCCTGAATTGTTAAATTTTGGTGTTGGTTACACATTGAGTCTGTCTGACTCACCCCGTTGGGGAACATTTTTCAGGTGATGATCAGTAATGGACCGGGTCGGCAGGAGCTTAAAGGTGGCCATGCTCAGCAAGGAAATTTTTATGATTTGGACATTTTTATTTTAAGTACTTTAAATTTATTTGGGATTGTTTTGATGTAATAAGGCCATAGTGATAAACTGTTTATGCATGCATTTTATTTATTTCAATATGTTATGAAATTTATCAAATTAAAGATCAAATGTTTTATTTAAAGTTAAACCCTAAACGATTTAACACTTAAATTCATATGATTTCTAATTAAAGAAGAAATTCGGCAAATCTTCTAACTTAATGTTTTTGAAACTTGACAATGAGATTTCATAAAACTTATATTTCAAAATAAATTGGTTTTCCAACTTGAGCCCAACCCAAATCGAGTTTTTCCGAAATCACCTAAAGATTTTCAAAAGAACCCATGAATTTGAACAGTTTTTACTCGAGGAACATACCAGATCTGGTCGAGACTCATGGGCCGGGTTTGGGGTGTTTCACCTCATCTCAGATCCTTGACCCGATCTAACAGGTTCCCACACGGTCATTCTGCCTCTACCGCGTCCTCGTACATTGCGACCACGTCCCCTAGAGCTCATTTCTACGATCGCGCTTTAATATGATTTAAGAAAGTTTTATGAATTAGCCTTTATTCCGATGATTATCCGCGAAGAAGTTTTATGTAAAGAGTTTAGTGGTAGTTCTTTCGATCAATCAAAGTTTCAAGTTTCCTATCCTAATTCACAGAAAACATATCCATTCCATAGTTCCTCCCATACACATTCACTCTTCGAACATTTTTTTGTCTATTCCTATCCCAGGGGTATTTTCGTCATTTGTCCTACAGGGGTATTTTCGTAATTAAATCGGGGTTATTTTGGTAATTTCGTAAACTAGGGGTAATTTGGTAAATTTCCAAATCAGGGTATCCTGAATTTTTGCAAAATAGGGTTTTTGGATACTTTTGCAAAGTAAGAAAATTTTATTGAAATCGGAGGTAATATGGAAATTTTAAAAACCAAGGGCATTTTAGTAATTTTACCACTAGGGGTATTTTTGTAAATTTTCATAAATCGGAAATATTTCAGAAAAAATTTTAAAAATAGTTTTTACCAATCAAAAGGTAATTGAGTGCTTTTAATACTAGGATTTTTATAAAAACATGGCTAGTCCCTTTCGGGTTTTAATTATTGGGTTTAGCCCGTGAATAAGTCCTCTTGGTTAGGGTGAACCGTCACTACGCACCAGGTAGGATTCGAGTGAAGAGGAGGTGAGTCACTAGGACTGCTTAAATACCAAGCTCCCACCGAATACCAATCCTAGACATGCGCACAATGGTTGCCACACCCTAACTCGGCGACTTAGTCGCAGGTTTGTTTAATTAGGAATTAAAGTTTTATGTAACTTGTTGGGGTAAACTAGTCCTAGTGTTCAAGTACTTAATATACTATTCTACGTTCCAATTCTACCCTTCTACAAGTCATATTATATATCACACAAGAGATAGGGGTACTTACCTGGTGGACTTCAGGTCGGAGACTTAGGTGCCATGCCAGAAAACCTGCTTATTTCACAAAAATTTTCACAAAATTCTTTTGGGCTTAATTTTGAAAATATTTTGGGCCTTAAACCCAAGGCCGAGAGTTTAAAAACTGGACTCTGATACCAAACTGAAACACCCCAAACCCGGCCCACGAGCCTTGACCGGATTTGGTATGTTCCTCGAGAAAACATTTGAAAGTTCGTTTGTTACCTAGGAAAAATTCGAGTGGTTTTGAAGAAATATTTACTCATGTTGAGTCCAATTGAAAAGTTTGTTAATTTTGAAATCAGGGATTTGGGAAAAACTTTGTTTTTTTTTTTTATATTAAAAGAGACATGCCGATTTGGTTTTAAAGATTTTACCCTTGAATTGAAAACATTTGAATTTAGATGTCATAATATTTGGAGGTTTATTTTAAGAAAAATTTTCTTAACTTTAAATTGGATAAAAATTGTATCGTACTGAAATAAATGACATGCATGCATAAAGTAGTTCATATTATGGCCTTATTACATAAAAACAAACCCAAATAATTTAAAGTACTTAAATAAAAGAAAATGTCCAAATAATAAAATTCCTTGCTGAGCATGGCCACCACTAAGCTCCTGCCGGCCCGGTCCATTACTGATCGTCACCTGAAAAATGTTCCCACAACGGGGTGAGTCAAACAGACTCAATGTGTACATCCAACACTAAGTCCTAATGATTCAGGCATATCAAATCATACACATACATATCATAATATAAATCAATTAATGATGCAATCCCGAACCCAAGCCTAGGTGCCACCCGCTACACATCACCCGTACCAACCTGCACATCGTGGGGACTACTAAGTCAACCCTCCATCCGCTACACACCATCGAAGGCAGTCGCTGCAGTCGACGTGCTCATCGCCCTTATAAAATTCGTGGCATAGCCACCAGATAATTATTTTGTGTCATGTGACACCACATTCAGATAATGTGACCGAAGTCACCACATTCAAATATCGTGACAATAGTCACCACATTCACTTCCCCTTTCATAATCACCCATATGCCCCATGTCATTCATATCATGCCTTAAGCCTTATTTCACATTCTTATCACATTCACTTATGTGCCATAATCATACTCACAGTAGGAGTAGGAAAACGTACCTGAGTACTTTGTACCTTTGCATGGTACTTAGCCATATTTTCCACATTCTTATAACACACATATTACATAGGTACCATAAATCTATGAAGAGATAGTGTGGGGTACACACCTGATATACTTAGCGAATTCATTGAAATCTCGAAATTCCCGGTCTACGCTTTAGATCTTTAATTCCTATATTCGGTCAACACTTAGCATTTTAGGAAAAAGCCTATTCGGCCATAAAACCAAATCCCAATAGGATTATTGTAATCAAATTCTTATCTTGGTGCCGATTTCACTACTAATCAAATCCCGAAACGTTGAAATCCTTCTACCTTGTAATCGGCTAACATTAGATCACCTAAAGGGTTAGTTTCCGGCTTTTGAATAATTAAGAAATAAATCGAAATCATTGTTTATAGCCTTGGCCGAATATCAGATTCACTTACCTTGTGAATCTTAAATCCCGAAAGTATCCTTTACCTTAGGTGTCTATCGAAATCCCTATAGCCACATATTAGAATCGGTTATGCATAAACCTATGAAGATGGCCCCCTTGGCCGAATCTACATATCACTTACCTCGATGTTTCAAAACCTGAGAGATCCCTTAACGTTCCTTAGCGTCGGCTACACACAAAAGACACATTGTTATGGCACTATGACATTCGGCCACCTTAAACCAAGGCCTACTATATAATTTTGGCACCCTTGTGAAAAGAATCCAAAAATCGATTGCTAAAGCAATACTTACCACTATCGTTTGCTTGCAGAGACTAAGAGAGAAAAGATTCCGGCTTACTGCTTCGGCTTTTTAAGACTTGCGACAGAAGAAAAGAATAAGGGCCCTCTGCTATTCGGCTATGGCTTCAAATCACAAGAGTATTCGGCTTCAACAAGGATGAAAAGAGAGGGATATGAGGCTTAGAAAGAATCGGCTAGAGGAGAAAAGAAAGAAAGAATTGAAGAGGATTTTCGGTTTTGTCAAACAAAAGAAAAAGAGAGGATTTGCCTAGAGAATTCGGCAGAGATTCAAAAGAGAAAAGAATAATGGCCTTACTCCCTTCCTTAGCCGAAAATATCACCTTTAGACTCCCCTATTCGGCCAACACTATCAAATCCCTTGCTTTTCTCTTCATCTCTTCATAAAATAATCCATAACTTATCCCTTTTCTTAATTAATTTATCACCTTTTATCTCTAAAAAATAAAAGGATTAAAACTCCTAAAATATAGCCTTAGTGCCGTCCACCCCTCTCCCTTTTTGCCGAAAATAAAAGCCCAAAATGTTGCTTCCCTTGCTGCTCGATCTCAAGACTTACACCTAGCTTGTGACGTCATTTCCAGAGGCCTTAAGTGGCGCCTCCAAGCCACTTAACCAAGCCTATTTGTGTGTCATATTTCACATACAATCTCTCTTAAGGCCCTACTAAGCTTAGCTCCCTTATTAAAACTTAAAATATGATATTTTCTAAATCTTTCTCCCTTATTCTAAGGTTCCCAAAATTCATAAAAACACATTCATTCACACAAAGGCATGCCTTCACATTCAATTAAGCAATTATGCATAAGCCATAATCCAGGATATTACAGTTTTAAGAAATCAACGATTTAGAGATCAAATTCGACTGAAACATGTTGATGAACAATGGTGAAATTGAAGGAGAAAAGATGATTTCCTTTAAATTTGAAGAAAATTGTGTTTCGATGACTAGAAATTCTAAAAGGATGAATCAATTTTGTAAGAAAAGCCTTGATTTGGTGTTTGGGAAAATTTTGAATGAGAAGAGAAATGAGAGGGAAAGGCGGGTGGGGGTTATTAAATAGGCAACCAATTTTTAAAAATTGGGCCATAGCCCCTTTAACCACCTTCAATTTCTTCCCTCTTTTAAATAGGTCCTTATTTTCAATTAAAACTTACTTTCTAAATTTATTTTCAAATCCGATCTCGTTTTAAAAATCCGTTTTAACAAACTATTTCCTGGACACCTAATTCTAATTTATTACCCTTAACTTTTTTAAATTCTAATTATTTTAATATTTTAATTTATTTATTCTTATTTATTTTAATTATCTAACCTAATTCTAGTTTCTGATTCACTAACCCGATCTAACTTGATTCTACTAACCCGACTTTTGGGATGTGATAGAATTCAATAATGATATTGGTAAGTACCTTATATATTGCTAATTTGATACCTCATTATAGCTATTATTGAAACAAATTCATGTATGTGTTGATTCATAAGTGATATATATACTAGTAATAATCTGATTTAAAATGAAAATTTTAATTTTTCATGTACTTACTATGCTTTCGCAAGCTTAACACATTATTTTTCAAGCGCATATGTGAAGACTTGTTTTGAAGCTCGAGAGTGAATGATGATTTTCCACTCATCTCATCACAAATCAAAGCTTGAAAGAGAGTATGATTTTGAATTTTTGGCATTAGCTCATGGCATGTAAATAGGGTTATGTTAAGCATGTTTGTAGATGAATTTCATTAGAAGCATTTGACGATTTGAATATTCCTTGCTAATTTTGTAAACTTGGACATGTTTGATTTTGTATTAAGTTGAATTAGGTGAGTTGATTTTGTATTAAGTTGAATTAGGTGATGTTTAAGGTTGAAAATTGGTATATTTGAATGGTTCATTGGCTAAAATGGATGATAGATACCATATGGATGTTGTCTTAGGTGTTAAGAAGTGAAATACTTAAGATTTAAGGTGACAGATTTCACGTTGCGATGTTAGGTTCATGAAGTCGCAACAAGCCCTACTTAGTAAGTTATGTCGTGACATGATACCTTCGTGGCTGTGACGAACTTTAATCAATGAGTGACATCGTGATGTGGCATTCATGAAATCGTGATGAGCACTCGATAGTTTAGAACTTTACATTTTGGTCTTTACATAACCTTGGATCACCTAGGGAGCTTTTGTAAGCTTGTATTAAGCTTGAAAAAGTATATAAATCATATTTTAATTGTATTATGAGCTTTATAACTTGAGTAAAAATGTTTATTTGATATGGAACTATTGTAGTTGCTCCAACAACGAATATGACATCTCAGTACCTTGACCCGACGATCAGGTCGGGTAAGGGGTGTTATAGCGACGTAGCTCACTGTCTGATGATGTCGCGATGTGAAAACCATGATGTGGCGACATTAACTTGAAAATTTTGAAAACTTTTCAATTAAGTCCTTAATTGACCTTGGGTTAGTAAAAGAGCTTTCGTAAGCTCGTATAAGACTCAGAAATGATTTTATATCAAATTAGAAAAGTGTATTTATACTAATTAGCATGTTGTAATGATTGGATGGTATTGAAATTAGTTGTAGTTGCTCCGACAAAGAATGTGGTATCCTGTAGCATGGACACGACGATCGGGTCGGGTAAAGGGTGTTAAAAAAATATTAAAATATGTTAGAATCATATTTTAATTATTGCATTTTATGGAATCTTGATTTACGATAATGGAATTCCAGATTTATATCTTCTATGTTTGACTTGTTCGATAATATACAATACAAAAATGTAAATAATTTTATTGATGTTATAATTATCAAATGAGAAAATCAACAAAATAACTGATAATTTTTTTTATGTTAAT
The DNA here is from genome assembly GCA_005393395.2 of Gossypium australe. NCBI lineage: Eukaryota > Viridiplantae > Streptophyta > Magnoliopsida > Malvales > Malvaceae > Gossypium > Gossypium australe. The sequence goes on from CM016624.1 coordinate 107,510,163, forward strand.
TTTGATTAATTGATACAATGTTAATCAAATTAAAATCTAAAATATGTAACTAATGTTAGTTTTTAAAAAATAAGAACAATCTCCTACTATATCCCTTGTAACACCCAAAAACCCGGCCTAGAAGTTCCGGCCGAATTTCAAAGGTTACATTGATCACCGAAGTGATCATAGGAAATTTTAGTTTAACAAACTGAAAAACATTACAGCATTTAAGTTCCGTAAAAACTCTCAGATATAAAATCCCAGTATTACAAAAACCTCAGTCCAAATAACGCTTTTATGTATTTAATACAAAAGTTCATACCACAATTTTCAAAATAGTACTTAAACTAATTATATAAAACGCGTAACTCCGAGACCTCCGTCGTGCCGAGTCCAGCATCAAAATTCGAATATGTACCTGAAAAGGGAAACACTAAGGGGGTGAGCTACATGAGCTTAGTGTGAGTTCGAGACATAACTAACAACAGAATTACAGACCGAAATTCCAGATAGCAGCACAACAGTGAAACATACTTACAATGATATATAGGACCAGAAGGTATACACGAAGCCAACGTCCCAAACGAACGTCCTCAAGCAAAGCACTTATCATCACACACAATGTTACAAAACGTCATTACACATAAGAACAATCGCAAATGATATGTCAAACAAACAGAATGCACACAAACAAACTTACACCCAATCACTTAATTAGATGCTTATGAATGCAGTCAAGTAGTGGAAACCCACCCATCCAACCAAAACACCTCTCTGTCCCCCGATCACACCCTAATAAAGCTGTTTAAGCTCATCCAACCAAACACACCATATAGGCCCTCGAAAGTCCCATCCAACCATACACACCATGTATGTGGACTAAGCCACTCAGATAATAGTACGCAGTAAAGCTGACGTATATTCAGTACAGTGCATTGCAGTAAACTGTTGTACAGATATATTGCAATTAAACTGCTAGATAAATGCAGCAAAGCTGACGTAGATACAATACAGTGCATTACGATAAACCGCTATACAGATATGTTGCAGTTAAACTGCCAGATCAGATCAGAATCAGTCTTCCTTCTCTTCACAACCAAACCCCTAATCATTATACAAATGCAACAATGCACACCAAACACGAATAGTCATACAGACACAGAAGGTTGTAAACAGTCAGACAAATAAAGAATTTCGTGCGATTACAAAAATACATACTCTTTGGAATCAGACACGCAGAATCAGAGTACGGAATCAGAATGCTCTTACACACACAAACTCAATGTCAAATTTCACAGTACTCGGACGCGGTTTTATTTCACAGAGCACATTACAAACATTAAATATCAAATTGAAAGTTTAGCACCACGCTTACAGTTAATCACACGACCCTAAGCCGTATCAGAGTCCTTAATATTTATACAAAAGCCCCAACAACCATTGGATGGCATAAGAAATAGAAAGAATAAGTTATGCTACAGAACAAAAATTTGCGAAACAGGGCCACAAAGCCGTGTACGTCGGCTGAGTGGTGGTCAACACGCCCATGTGGAGAGGCCACGTGAGGAGGGGACACGGCCGCGTGGCCAGGCCATGTGGCACCCAAATTAGTCCAAAAACCCTAAATTTTAGTTGCACACAACCGTGTGAACCATCCGTGTGGCCGTCTGTATGGTCACGATACCACACGAAAAGTGGCTGAAATCTTAATTTTGTGACATCAAAACGAACCCTAGTTGCTAACCACTCTTTAAACATCAGAATCTTGTAGAAATCCTCCAGGTTCAACAATAATTTCATTTCAAATATAAGCAGTTTAGAACACACACAAGTTGTCGAATTTCACAGCAATTCGGTACCAATTACACAGTTCAGTACACTCTCGGAATTACCGAATACTACAGAATTGAATTAACAATTCAAAAATAAAATAAAAGAGGTACGAAACCCACACATTATTTTGCGATAAAACGTCCCAACAATCAATGAACCACAAAGCCTTCACCTGCTGCACAATTATATCTCCCACAAGAACCCGAAGCCAAATCAAAATGATGAAACCGCAATGACGAAGAAGAAAGAATTTCGTGAGAAGAGAGGGAGAGAGGAGAAAGGAGGAACGTACAAAGAAACATTAGAAAACCAAAAAAGGTGAAAGAAAACTCCTATTTTCTTTTTCCCCTTTTATTTCATATTAAAAATAAAAATTAAAATAAGCAAAATAAAATAAAAATAAAATCTAACCTTTTAAAACCAGAACAAAGCTAAATCAAAATAATTCCCTCAAAGCACACCTAAAGACTCAAACCTGGGACCCCTAGGCTAAACTAACACACAACCAACCACTAGACCAACAGGCCCATTTTGACACTTGAATGCAAAAGTATACACAACAGCCCGATCTAGCCACTGCCCCCTTCCCACAACTCACAAAACTTACAACCCCAAAAACTGGGGTGTTACATACCAAGACAAATAATTAAAAGAAATAAATTATTTGTCAAAATTTTAGTCATTTTCCAACATATATAATTATATATACAAAATATTTGTAATACAATTATTTAAAATACATTTTGGGAACAAATATGTTTAGAGTAAGATAATGACTCTGTTTGGCAATTGACTGATAACTAATAATTGATTCTTGATTGCAATAGCTGGTTTGATCAACTGATTCTATTAACTATTTATTTAAAAGTGTTTGATAAAACTTAGTTGATAGTTGAAAGTTTATATGTGTAAAATGACAAATAATGACATGACACATCTTATTTTTAAGTATTTATTTGTTTATAATACCTTAGTCTTTATTGGGTGAAATTATTGAAACAAACCATTATTACCAAGGAATTAAAACATCCATTATGGAAATTAATTAGTGAATATTTTTGAAAATTTAAACAAACAAATTTCTTAAGTTCCTTATTTGCAAATATTAACCTTGTGGAAATTGATAAATATTAATAGTGTATCAATATAATTGTAAACTATATTCTTAGTGATAATTCTGTCACACCCTAAATAAATTTGTCAACTAATATATTTCTACTAATATATGTTGCATAAGAAATCATTATACCCAAGTAAATTGAAAATAAATTAAGAGTACATAAATATTCAAGGATGAATGGGCTCGATTGAAAATTTCTTATGGCAATGGTGATTTTTGTAGATTCACGATGGAGTGTGTCGAAACCATTTTTAAAATCGAGTTTTGAGAAATGGGGATCGACTTTGAAAAACGAAAATGGAGTCGCCACCAATCCCTTTTTACTTAGGTGTGATTGGATCACCTTGTAAAACATTTTATTTTTAAAATATTCAATTTTGGTCCACGTAAACACACAAAAAAAAGGGTTCGGGAGTCGATTACGTTTGAGGAAGGGTTAGTACCCTCATAACGCCCAAAAAAACTGGTACCTAATCAATAAAATCATGTCCAAATGTTTGAAATTTAAAAGTATTTAAAAACATGATTTCTTTAAAAAAAAAAACTTCGAGCATTTTAAGTTAAAATTTGAGATTTTCTTGTTCCAAAGGAATATAAATATCACATCCAACACGTTAGGACATGATATTTTAAAACCTTTGTAATCAAAAATCGTCTCACGATTTACAAAACTTTGTTAAAAGGATATTTAATTATTTAGCCAAACGGAAAATCGCACCCAGCACGTTAGGGCACTATTTTCCGAATTTCTAAATACCAAAACATTGCCTTATTTTAAAAACTTTAGATAAGAGAGTGATAATTTTGCAAAATACATTTTTAAAATGATGATCCCACAAAAATATCATATTATTACAAAAAATAAAAATATAAAATAACCAAAAAAAGAAATAATCACAAAAAGGCAATCATAAATAAACGGCAAAGTGTATACAAATAATAAAATAATAATAATAGATGTTCAAATAATAAAAATTAATAAACATGAAAATTTCACATGCGATATTAAACCTTTCATGCAAATATATATAACAAATAATAAATGTAAAGAATATATACATATATATTGAAAAGGAAAAGAAAAATATATTTTAAAAATAAATAAATAATTTATAAAAAATATTTTTATAATAATCTAATACATATAAGACTATATTTAATAATATATTATACAATGTAAATGATTTTAGATAAAATAATTTTTTATAAAATAATATAAGATATAATATTATATAATATACAACTTAGAAGAGCATGATATAATAGTTAATATATAATTATAATATAAAAATAATAATATTTAAACCAAATAAAATAAAAGATAATAATTAATAAATAATAATATGGAAAGTACTAATAATAAATATAATTATAATAATAATTTAAATAATAACAATAATAATAAATATAAAAATAAAGAATATGGTGATAATAAAATAATAATAATAATATCTATATAGAAATAATAAATAAAGAATATTAAAATCATGGAAAAATAATTAAAAATAATAAAAGAAAATAAAATAGGGACAAAAATAAACTTAAAAATAATACTTTAGGGCGAATTTTAAAAGAAATAAATGAATTAGGGCCTCTTAGCAATGCGCCAAAAAGTGGAGGACCTAAAGGGAAATATTCCCGCCCCACCTAAACAACACCGTAGGTTCTCAGGACTGAAATGAAAAGTGAAATAAATTATCAGGCAGAAATTAAAAAATTATATAAACTCAATTAAAAAAATAAAAATGCAGAAGGACTGAATCAATAAATAACCCATTTCTAAAAAAAGCGGATCCTGGTTCAATCGGGTCGGGTCACACAGGTTTTCAATTACTTAAACGGCGTTGTTTTTATATTTCCATTTAAAACCTATTTTTCCTTTTAAAATTCATTTTTTCAAAACTCAAAACAAAAAAAAACCTAAGGGAAAGCTTTCTTCCCTCAACCCCTCCATCTAGTATTCGGCCAGCGCCAACTTCGTCGGAGATCTGACGTTCCTTGGCATAGGATGGTGACCTGGGCTTTACAAGATGGGGGTTTAACCCCTATTTGGATGAGACGTGAAGGTTTAGCCTTCTTGGCCCGAAAACGGAAGAAAAGAAGAAGCGACCGATCGCTTGGGCCGATTCTAACGCCTGTAACGACTTCCGACGACAAGGGCCACTCAGGTACTTTCTTTTCCTTTCTCCTTTGTTTTTATTTCGTATATTGGGAAATATATGTAAAAAAATAAAATTGACAAAAATAATAGGAAATGAAATCACCTTCTGTTTTATTCTGTTTTGTATTCTTTGTATTCGTGTGTATTTTTTTCTTCCCCCTTGATTTACAGATTAAAACAGGCTTTTATAGCCTACGAAATAGAAGTAAAAATGGAAATAAAATATTGCCTATATTATTACATTCCATTGTTATTTATTTCCTTTTTGCAGGTGGAGCGGAGATCTCGGTAGTGAGACCATCTAGAGTTGATGGCGGCGCGACGATTGGGGTCGAAGCTCTTGCGGCGCGACTGTTGGTCTCCTGCCATTGCAGCACAGAAGGAGCTGGGGTGCGATTGCCGCGCCTAGGGTTTCAGAAACCCTAGGCTGAGACTGTTTGGTATTTGGGCTCTTCTGGTATTGGGTCATTGGGTTAATGGGTAGTTTATTTTAGGGTATTGGCTCACTTTAGTGGTTTGGGCTTTTGTTTGGGTTCTGTTCTGGGTTAGTTTAGGTATTGGTGGGAGTAACGGGTTTTTGGGCTTGTTTAATTTGTAAAGGGACTGTTAAGGACTTTATTGTTTTTCATTTTGTTTTTTTATTTTGGTTTATTTCTAAACCGGGAAAAATGGTGTAACATCTTGAATAATTGGGTTTGTGCATTTTATGTGTTTGAATGCTTAAAATATTAAATTTGGAGTTTGAGATACAAATGGGGCTCAAATTGGGTTGAGACATTGTTTTAAATATTTTATTTAGACACTCTAGGGGCTTAAATTAAATTTTCGTAGTTTAAGTGACATATTGGGCTTATGGCCCAGCAACTAGGGGCACAGTAAAGGGGAGCTATAGTGGCGTCACCTGTGCATGAGGAAGGCCCAAATTTTGGCAGCTTAAATCCCAAGATTTAGGGCTAAAATTCGGTAATTACATGAGCAAAGGGGCGGCACAAGGCTAAATTTTAGGGATTTTATGTGTGTGGATAATAAGCAGATAAAAGCTATTTTTGAGGAGATAATAGATCAAAGATAGGAGCCATCTTTAAGTGTTTAATGTTAGCCGAAACTTTGAGGAATTTAAAAAGAAAGGGGCATTCGGTTTTGGCTTAAGGTGTATGTGCCGAATTTTTCTATTCATTCTTCTCTTTTCTGCCGAAATCTCTGCTAAAGCTCTCATATTTTTCTCTGCCAAAATTTCTCCCCTATTCTTTCTCTCTTCTCTTCTTCTTCAGTTAGCCGAATCTTCAAGCCTCTCCTTGCCCTCTCTTCTCTTTTCTTTCTAACCGAAACCATATCAGTTCACCCCTCCGGGATTTTCATAAAAAGCCGAAATCACTAAGATCTCACCTCTTGAAGTTGCCGAATCTTCTTTAATGGAGTCTACATGTGTCGAAATCTGAAGGAAACAATAGGTAAGTGTTGATTTCGGGATTTCAATGTTCTTTCGGCTTTTCAAAGTCCTTAGCCGAATGGCTATTAGAAACTAATCTCTTATTTCACTCATATTTTCGGCATTCTGGGATCTGAAGAGGAGTCAATCGTGTAGATCTCTAAGTCATAAGTTCAGTAATACTCGAATCAAGGTATTTCTAGGATTTCAAGGTAAGAAAGTCTATTGATTTTAGTATGTAAAAACGGATAGAACACTAACCATGGCCGATTATAGGAGAAAGCCTATTTTTCATATCTTTCCGGCTTTTTGAGCAAGTTGTAGATCGGTTAAGCAAGAGTATCGACACTAATCAGGTGTGTAACACTTCCACACCATTAGATTGATTTCTAATATATATATGTAATAAATCTGTTATACCATGTTAAATGCCGAAATCCTGGCATATCGTTTGGAAACCCGAAAAGGGTAAAGGCTAAATATCAGGTTAGTGATTTCTGCCACTCAACAGTGATTGATTCTGTTAAATGATATGTGATATATGTCGATTGTTTTATATATGCTTGGGGTTGGGTGATTGATAAAAGGGGAAGTGATCTGTTCTGGTGGCTTATGCCATTTCAGCCTAGTGACTCTGTCACAACTCTGTTTCTGGTGGCTATTGCCATCTCATCCTGGTGACTCTGTCACAACTCTGACGATAAGCAGCATGAATGCCATCAATAGTGTGTAGCAGTGTGGGTTGATTGTAGAAATCCCCAACGGTGTGACTGGCAAGTAAGGGGGTGTGTAGCAGATGGAACCTTAGGATTTGGGTTGGGCTTTGCATGTTATCTTTTATATTAAGTTTTATATTTTGATCTGTGGGGCTAAGGCCCAAATTTAATGGTGCATGAGGGTTGCACACTGAGTCTCGCGACTCACCCTATTATTTTAACCATTTCAGGTGACACTTAGTACATTGGACCGGGCTGGAGGAGAGAGCAAGGTGGCCATGCGACAGAGCATTGAGAATTCAGCATAAAGACTTAGTTTAATATTTTATTTTCTTTTAATTAATGGGTTTAAATTTCCTTGTAATAAGGCCATGGGCCACTAGACTATTATACTTTGTTTTGGGCCTTTATTTTGGGTTTTTATTATTGTCTCTTAAACTTCAATTGAACTTAGGCATGTATTAAGATTTTGGTTTCTATTTTCAAATCAACAAACTAAATTTATATTTTGTTTAAACTTACCAAGTATTAAGTTTTCCCCAACAAAAGATTAAATACTTTATTTTTGAAGAAATATTTCTCGAAACCGCGACATCTTTTACGAAATGTTTTTAGTGACATACCAGATCCGGTTGTAGTGTTTGGGCCAGGTTTGGGGTGTTACAAATTGGTATCAGAGCCCGGTTCAAAACTCAGCTCTGGGGGTTTTGGGCTCAAAACATTTTCTAAAATGGGCTTTTGAAATATGCATGCTTTTAAATGATAACAGGTTTGTTAGCTCAGCACGGCACCTGCGTCTCCGGCCCAAGTCTGCCAGGTAAGTACTCTAAACCATTGTGTGAAGTATATGTGGGCTTAATGGGCTTATTGGGACGTAGATTAATTAGATTAGAACTTGATGGACTCTAGGCCTAGCTTAAACCACTTCTTAAATTTCATAAGACTCAATTTCACTAAACAAACCCGTGGACGAGCCGCAAGACTAGGGTGTGGTAATAGGCATAAGCATGTCTAAGATTGGATCCGGAAGAGCCTGGTATTTAAGCAATCCTAGTGACTCACCTCCTCTTCACTGGAATCCTACCTGGTGCGAAGTGACTGTTCACCTTAGCCGAGTTAGGGTGTGGCAATAGACATATGCATGTCTAGGAGTGGATTCAAGGAGAGCTTGGTATTTAAGCAGTCCTGGTGACTCACCTCCTCTTCACTAGAATCTTACCTGGTGCGTAGTGACTATTCACCCTAGCTACGAGGATTTGTTGATGGGCTAAATCTTATAATTAAAACCCGAAAGGGACCAGCCACCCTATTTGAAAAAAAATCCCCAAGTTTTGTAAAATTTTCAAAATACTTTTGATTTATGAAAAATTTCTAATCAACCATGTTTTGAAAACTTTACCCGAAAAACCTTATGTTTACAAGAGTAACCCAGACTATGAAACTAGATTTACCAAAAGTACCCCTGTTTTAAAAAAAAAACAACAACAACAAAATATCCATGGTTTGTAAAATTACCAAACTACCCCTGATGTGCAAAATGACCAAAATACCCCCGGCATTCAAAATTACCAAAAATACCCTTGGAATTTCAAAATTATCGAAATGCCCATGGACTTCAAAATTATCAAAATACCCCTGGACTTCAAAATTACCGAAATACCCCCAGGATTGCAAAATTACCAAAATACCCTTATTTCACAAAATCACCAAGGACCCTATTTTGAAAATTACAAAAATACCCCCATAGGAAAAATTACGAAAATACCCCTGGGTAATGAAACAGCGAAAACAACCTTACGTGATAAATACTTGGATGTTATTTGTATGTTGATTGAATGTATGTGTTTCCTAGAATTAGAGGATACGAACTTGAAACGGTATTGCAAATGTGAATTCAAAAGAACTACTCTTAAAACTATTATTCATAAGACTGTTCGTGGTTAATTAGTGGACGAAAATTAATGATTCATAAAATTTTCAATCAGATAAACGCCAATCGGAAGAATGAGTACAAGGGGTCGAGGACGTCCGACGCGTGGACGCGGTAGGGATAGGATGACCTTGTCTGAGCCAGTAGGGTCTGGCCACGGATCAGGAAATGAGATGCCGGATCCACCAGCTGTGGAGGGAGAATTACGGGATCAGGCGGTCGGAGATGATGCTGTATCTCAGGCAATGTTGAGGGTTCTAGAGAAGGTTGCTGGAGTAGGCATGAGCACAGGAGCCCAGAAATCTGTGCCGGAGCGGCTTAGGGCCAATGGGGGCAGAAGTGTTTAAGGGAGTTTCTGGCATAGCCCCTAACACAGCTGAGTATTGGATGGAAGCAACCGAGCGCATAATGGATGACTTAGATTTCACGGTGGAAGAGAAGTTGAAAGGGGTCGTGTCTCTTTTTCAAGACGAGGCTTATCAGTGGTGGCTCACAATGAAGGAAGGTACTGCCGCAGATCGGATTGACTGGGACTTCTTTAAGGAGTCATTTCAGGGAAAGTATGTTGGGGCCAGTTATGTGGACGCACAGAGGAAGGCATATTTGAATCTGGTGCAGGGAAGTAAATCTGTGGCCGAATATGAGGCGGAGTTTCTGCGCTTGAGCCGCTACGCTCGAGGAATGGTAGCAACTGAATATGAACATTATATTCGGTTCGAGGATGGATTACGGAGTGAGTTAAGGGTTTTGATAGCACCACACAGAGAGAGCGATTTTGCGGTTTTGGTGGAAAAGGTTAAGATAGCGGAGGAAGTAAAATGGACTGAGAGACAGGAAAGAGATAAGGAGCGAGGAAGGAATAAGAGGAATTTTGGGCCGGCAGGAGCATCTGGAAACTCGCAGAAAAGGCCTAGGTTTGATGGGCCAGCTCGTGCTTTGACGCCTGCTGCGGGAATCAGAATCAATTATGTAATTGGTACGGGAAAGCACATCTCGGGGAGTGTAGAAGAAGAACCGGTGGATGTTTCAAGTGTGGATCCACGAAACATATGATTAAGGACTGTCCATAGAAAGATCAGGTGCAGCCAACTAGACGAGGTCTTGGTCAGGCCGAGAGAGATGGTCAGCCAGTGCCAAGGGGTCGTGGCACAGGTAGAGAAGGAAATGGGGCTGGTCGAGGTCGTGGAGCACCTGGTAGAGGTGCAGGTAATGTAGATGCAAGGCAGCTGAGTCTAGTTTATGCAGTTCGTCGACAAGAGGATGGTGACGCACCGGATGTCATAACCGGTACGTTTCTTATTGCTGACAACCCTTTTCTTACCTTAATTGATATTGGGTCAACCCACTCCTATGTTGCATGTTCGATATCTGAGACTCTAAGTATAGACTCTGAAACAACTACTAGGAAGATGACCGTGGTTAGTCCCCTAGGGCAATCTAGGGTAGTAGACAAGCTATTGAAGGATGTACCTTTAGAGACTCAAGGGGTAGTGTTTCCAGCAGACTTAATGGATTTGCCATTTGGAGAGTTTGATCTTATTCTAGGAATGAATTGGTTAACTAAGCATCGTGCTAAGTTAGACTGTGAGACCAAGCGTGTGGTGTTGAGTACCCCGGAAGGTGGGGAGGTGATTGTGTTAGGAGAAAGAAGGGATTACTTGTCCAACGTGGTGTCTGCACTGAAGGCTGTTAAGATAATGCATTCCTAACTTTTATTAGTGCTTTGGATGCTAAGGAGGTGACTGTCGATGAGGTTCGAACAGTCAAGGATTTCGCGGATGTCTTTCCGGAAGAGTTGCCAGGATTACCCCCGGATCGCAAAGTGGAGTTTGGAATAGAACTACTTCCGGGTACAGCTTCGGTATCCATTGCTCCTTATCGAATGGCACCGAAGGAGTTGGTGGAACTCAAAGCTCAGATCCAGGAGCTTTTGGATCGAGGATTTATTCGACCGAGTGTGTCTCCATGGGGAGCGCCGGTCCTATTCGTGAAAAAGAAGGACGGATCCATGCGTATGTGTGTGAACTATCGTCAACTGAATAAGCTGACGATTAAGAACAAGTACCCATTGCCAAGAATCGACGACCTGTTCGACCAGCTTAAAGGAGCTTCAGTTTTTTCGAAGATTGTTCTAAGGTCGGGTTATCATAAGTTAAAGGTGAAAGAAGGGGACAATCATAAGACGGCGTTTTGAACACGCTACGGCCATTATGAGTTATTGGTAATGCCGTTCGGTTTGACGAACGCGCCAACGGCATTTATGGATATGATGAACCGGGTGTTTTAATCATACCTTGATCAGTTTGTGGTGTTGTTCATCGATGATATATTAGTTTATTCCAAGTCTGAGAAGGAGCATGATGCACATATTTGTGTAGTGTTACAAATTCTGAGGGAGAAGCAGTTGTACGCAAAGTTCAGTAAGTGCGAGTTCTGGCTGAAGGAGGTGACTTTCTTAGGGCATGTAGTTTCCGCAGAGGGAATTAGGGTAGACCCTCGGAAAATAGAAGCTGTATTAGATTGGAAACCGCCGAAGTCTGTGGCGGAGATTCGAAGTTTCTTAGGATTAGCAGGATATTATCGAAGGTTTGTTGAGGGGTTCTCTTCAATAGCAGCCCCTTTAACTAATTTGTTGAGGAAGGGAGAATCGTTTGTGTGGACTGACAAACAACAGGAGAGCTTTGAGAAGCTGAAGAGAATTTTGACGGAAGCGCCGGTGTTAATTTAGTCAGAAGCGGGAAAAGAATTTACGGAAGGATATGCCGTACCCCTTCTTGTTGGACGGAGTTAGGTGAACGTTAGGGGTTGGGTCCAGAGTTAGTTTCAGAAACGGAAGAGAAAGTTAAGTTAATACGGACTCGGTTGAAGGAAGCGTCTGATCGACAGAAGTCTTATGTGGATCTAAAGCGGAAGGAGGTGGAATTTGCAGTAAGAGATCAAGTCTTTTTGAAGGTATCTCCCTGGAAGAAGGTAATGAGGTTTGGACGGAAGGGTAAGCTAAGTCCTCGGTTTATTGGACCTTATCGGGTATTGGAACGTGTGGGCCCAGTGGCTTATCATTTGGAGTTGCCTTCAGAGTTGGAGCAGATACATGACGTGTTTTATGTCTCAATGCTAAGACATTATCGTTCTGATCCATCGCATGTGGTGTCGATGGAAGAGATTGAAGTAAGGCCAGATTTATCATTTGAGGAGGAACTAGTGAAAATCTTGGATCAAGACGTAAAAGTTAGGCCAGATTTATCCTTTGAGGAGGAACTAGTGAAAATCTTGGATCAAGACATAAAAGTTTTGAGAAGGAAGTCCGTCCCTTTGGTTAAGGTTTTGTGGTGAAATCACGGCGCAGAAGAGGCGACGTGGGAGCCAGAGGATGTTATGCGACAACAGTATCCCCATCTCTTTTGATCAGGTAAATGTCGAGGCCGAAATTTATTTTAAGGGGGTAGAACTGTAACATCCTGAATAATTGGGTTTGTGCATTTTATGTGTTTGAAAGCTTAAAATATTAAATTGAGAGTTTGAGATACAAATGAGGCTTAAATTGGGTTGAGGCCTTGTTTTAAATATTTTATTTAGACACTCTAGGGGCTTAAATTAAAGTTTAGTAGTTTAAGTGACATATTGGGCTTGTGGCCCAGCAACTAGGGGCACAGTAAAGGGGAGCTATAGTGGCGTCACCTGTGCATGAGGGAGGCCCAAATTTTGGCAGCTTAAAGCCCAAGATTTAGGGCTAAAATTCGGCAATTACATGAGCGAGGGGGCGGCACAAGGCTAAATTTTAGGGATTTTATGTGTGTGGATAATAAGCAGATAAAAGCTATTTTTGAGGAGATAATAGATCAAAGATAGGAGCCATCTTTAAGTGTTTAATGTTAGCCGAAAATTTGAGGAATTTGAAAAGAAAAAGGCATTCGGTTTTGGCTTAAGGTGTATGTGCCGAATTTTGCTATTCATTCTTCTCTTTTCTGTCGAAATCTCTGCTAAAGCACTCATATTTTTCTCTGCCAAAATTTCTCCCCTATTCTTTCTCACTTTTCTTCTTCTTCAGTTAGCCGAATCTTCAAGCCTCTCCTTGCTCTCTTCTCTTTTCTTTCTAACCGAAACCATATCAGTTCATCCTTCCGGGATTTTCATAAAAAGCCAAAATTACTAAGATCTCACCTCCTGAAGTTGCCAAATCTTCTTTAATGGAGTCTACTTGTGCCGAAATCTGAAGGAAACAATAGGTAAGTGTTGATTTTGGGATTTCAATGTTCTTTCGGCTTTTCAAAGTCCTTAGCCGAATGGCTATTAGAAACTAATCTCTTATTTCACTCTTATTTTTGGCATTCTGGGATCTGAAGAGGAGTCAATCGTGTAGATCTCTAAGTCATAAGTTCAGTAATACTCGAATCAAGGTATTTTTAGGATTTCAAGGTGAGAAAGTCTATTGATTTTAGTATGTAAAAACGAGTAGAACACTAACCATGGCCGATTATAGGAGAAGGCCTATTTTTCATATCTTTCTGGCTTTTTGAGCAAGTTGTAGATTGGTTAAGCAAGAGTATCGACACTAATCAGGTGTGTAACACTTCCACACCATTAGATTGATTGCTAATATATATATATATATATATGTAATAAATCTATTATACTATGTTAAATGCCGAAATCCCGGCATATCGTTTGGAAACCCGAAAAGGGTAAAGGCTAAATATCAGGTTAGTGATTTCTGTCACTCAACAGTGACTGATTCTGTTAAATGATATGTGATATATGTCGATTGTTTTATATATGCTTGGGGTTGGGTGATTGATAAAAGGGGAAGTGATCTGTTCTGGTGGCTTATGCCATTTCAGCCTCGTGACTCTGTCACAACTCTGACGATGAGCAGCATGACTGCCATCAATGGTGTGTAGCAGTGTGGGTTGGTTGTAGAAATCCCCAATGGTGTGACTGGCAGGTAAGGGGGTGTGTAGCGGATGGAAACTTAGGATTTGGGTTGGGCTTTGCATGTTATCTTTAATATTAAGTTTTATATTTTGATCTGTGGGGCTAAGGCCCAAATTTAATGGTGCATGAGGGTTGCACACTGAGTCTCGCGACTCACCCTATTATTTTAACTATTTCAGGTGACACTTAGTACATTGGACCGGGCTGGAGGAGAGAGCAAGGTGGCCATGCGACAGAGCATTGAGGATTCGGCATAAAGACTTAGTTTAATATTTTATTTTCTTTTAATTAATGGGTTTAAATTTCCTTGTAGTAAGGCCATGGGCCACTAGACTATTATACTTTATTTTGGGCTTTTATTTTGGGTTTTTATTATTATCTCTTAAACTTCAATTGAACTAAGGCATGTATTAAGATTTTAGTTTCTATTCTCAAATCAACAAACTAAATTTATATTTTGTTTAAACTTACCAAGTATTAAGTTTTCCCCAACAAAAGATTAAATACTTTATTTTTGAAGAAATACTTCTCAAAACCTCGACATCTTTTACGAAATCTTTTTAGTGACATACCAAATTCGGTTGTAGTGTTTGGGCCTGGTTTGGGGTGTTACAAATGGGTTATTACAACTACCCCTCTTTGCTCATTGTCGTGAAACGAGAATAGAGCAAAGACTATAAAAGGGCCAATTTTGCCCGATTTTGGCCGAGCTTCAACTTCTTGATCCTCGCCTTCTTCAAATGACTCCAACTCCACTGCAACTTCAACAGTATTGGAACTTCATCTTGATTTTAGTAAGTCTGATAACTTCAATCTGCTTCACTGCAACTTTAGGAAGGCAATATCCGCTATCTTCGATCTACTCCACTGCAAACTCGAGGAGATAGGATCTGATGTCTTCAGTCTGCTTCTTTGCTGTTATTTTCAGGAAGACTTCAATCTTCAGTCTGCTCCACTACCATCTCAAGGGAACAAAATCTGAACTTTTGGTTTGCTTCCTCAGGAAGACTTCAATCTTCAGTTTGCTCCACTAACATCTCTAGGGAACAAAATCTGAACTTTTTGGTTTGCTTCCTTACTATCTTTAGGAAGACTTCAATCTTCAGTTTGCTCCACTAACATCTCTAGGGAACAAAATCTGAACTTTTTGGTTTGCTTCCTTACTATCTTCAGGAAGACTTCAATATTCAGTCTGCTCCACTAACATCTCTAGGGAACAAAATTTGATCCTTTTGGTTTGCTTCTTTACTATCTTCAGGAAGACTTCAATCTTCAACCTGCTCCACTATCATCTCTAGGGAACAAAATCTGAACTTTTCAATTTGCTATATCGTCCTCTGAGGGACATGTACTGTAAACCCGAATGGATGACTTTTGCATGAATGTAGAATGTCATGGGAATGATGATTAGGATGTATGATTGGAATGAATCTGATGCTCCTAACTAAATGATATTAGGGATGACATTTGCATGAATGCAGGATGTCATGAATTTTTTTTTATACAACGGTTAGGACACAATGATCGGCATGAATCAAATGCTCCTAATTTGAAATGAGAGAATGATCTCTATGGGTTGTCATTGCTCATAGTTCATCAAGGTTCTATTAATGATGCGCTACCATGCTTCCTCGTTCAACTGGTATCTTGGACAGAAAACTCAAAGAAACCATCATTCAGCTCAGCAAGCTTGCCCCCCTGTAATTCCAGAGTCAGCCATTGCAACTTCAGGGGAATGACATTTGGTTTCTTTCATATTTCTATTACCACTCAGAGGTACAGAACTTGTATCACTTTCAATCTATTACACCATTCCTTGGGTGTAATGACTAGATGTATGTGTCTGAATGGATGCAGGGTATCCCGATAATGATCCCCTTTTATATTTGGATTGACCATGTTCGTCATTTGCCAATATGGTGTCACCAACAAAGTTGTCTTATCCAATAAGAATTTGAAGAGATAATCATTTTTCAATGTTCCTAACCCTTAGGCTTCGTGAGTTCTGAACAATAGTCATGTTTCAGATTCCTCATATTATTTAGAAGCTTCTAGAGTAATATGCAAAACTCTTTTTATGAAAGTGTTATTAGTCCATTAATCATTATTTCAATAAAATTCTTGAAAAAGATCACAACAATGAACATGAAAGAAATTAATCAGGAGTATAGATCGAAGCAAATAAGCTAATCAAAGATAACCAAGGCAATAAATGAAAATTGGTTGGTGTATCTTAAAAGAATAAAGTACGCAAAGATAGCAAAAGCTATAAAAGAAAATTTATTAGGGTGTAAAAAGAATAAAGTAATCAAAGATAAATTTAAAATGAGTAACTAGTTGCCCCAAGTATCACAGTCTGAGCTTCTCTGTTTCGATTTCTTAAGGACCATTTTAAACTCAATATGTGTTTAGGGGATCTGGAGTACTTTGTCGATGCCCCAAGACATAACATACTTCTTCATTGTTAATTCAGACGTAGCCAGACTACTGTATGCCCACCTTTATTCAAAATTTGAGCCGCCCTTTTCGAGTTTTCACTCAAAGCCCTTTTGGTCTCAAAGCGCCCTTTGTGGGTTTTCGCCTTGGCCTCTCATTTGTTCTTTCTTTCTTTCTTTTTTGGTACTCAAGGCACCCTTTGCGAGTTTTCACCTTAGACCTTCCCCTTTCAGGTAAAATACTTCTTGTTTGAACCTGAATTTGCCGGATTAGGCATGTCTTCGCCATTCATCTCGGTCAATATCAATGCTCCTCCAGAATAGGCCTTTTCAACATAAGGTATTTCCCAGTTCGGAATATGCTTTCCTCTAAAATCGTTTTGTAGAGGAAAAATCCTTTTCAACATCAGGTTTCTTCGTGGAATTCCCTAAGATGAACTTCTTTAACCTAAGCTCGCATCATTTGGCCGTGACAAATGTCTTTTAACCTTTTCTTCAATTTGCTTCAATTCCATAATGGGTAAAATGTTGCCCCAGTGAAGGTTCTGGCCGACGTTCAATAAGGCAGAGAATAAATGATAGCTTCTTATACCAATCTTTACAAGTCTTAGCCACCTTTCAATTTTTGGCAACTTTTGCTATACAGTGATACGCTGCCTGATCTTTGGACAAACTGTAGACTTTATGAACACACCCCAAACCCGGCCCACGAGCCTGAACCGGACCTGGTATGTTCCTTAAGAAAATCGGTTTCAAAGTTCTTTGTTACTTAGAGAAAATTTGTGTAATTTTTTGAAAATATTGTTTTGGGTTGGGCTTAGATCGAAACCCACTTATTTACTTAGAAATCATTTAATTACGATGACAAAACAGTTTAGGGTTTATTTTTAAATAAATAATTCTTAAGTTGAACTTTAATCAAAAATAGTTCGTAACATAGTAAATTAAAAGTTTAAACAGAAATAAAGAAATCCTACTTGGGCCTCATGGCCTTATTACATCAATCAAAACCCAAAATAAAATTTAAGTACTGAGTAAAATAAAAGCCCAAGTCTTTAAATTTCTCCTTGCGATGCATGGCCACCTTTAGCTCCTGCCGACCCAGTCCATTACTGCTCATCACCTGAAAAAAATATTTCCCCAACGGGGTGAGTCAACCAGACTCAATGTGTACGTGGCACTAAATCGTAATAGAATCAGGCATACAATACATTCAATCATAAAATACAAGTTATGATGCATTCCCAAACCCAAACCTAATTGTCCATCCGCTACACACCCCCGTACCTGCCAAACACACCGTGGGGACTACTAAGTCGACCCTCCTTCCGCTACACACCAATTTGCGGGCTTAAGGCTCCGCATCTGTGGTTTTAGGAAACCACTTTTCAGATTATTGTGGTCTTAGATCACCACTTTTCAGATTACTGTGGTCGTAAGTCACCACTTTTCAGATTACTGTGGTCTTAAATCACCACTTTTCACTTCCCCTTTCAATATACAACCATATGCCCCATAAACATTAATATGCATAATATACCATAGTTCACATTCTTATCATATTCTCATGTTATGAATAACATATTTCATATTCCTAGTAGAAGTAGGAAACGTACCTGAGTACTTAGTACCTTAACATGGTACCTTATCCATGCTCATATTTTCATTAACATATATTTTAATACATGCAACCATAATTCATATTACAAAGTAGTGTGGAGTACACACCTGATTCGCTTAATGAAGTCCTCGAAAATCCCGAAGAGAACCGATTACAGATTTAGATCTCAAATCCTACATAAGTTAATCACTTACTATTTAAAAGACCATTCAGCCATTTTTCCAAATACAACTAGGATTTGTATTACTTACCTTGTAACTGAATTGATTTTAAGAATCAAGGGCCGGATCTTTGTATTTCCTCCCTTGTGAATTCGGCTAAACACTATATTACTTCACAGGTTAGCTTTCGGCTTCTGATAATAAATCTAAATATTTAAAATAGCCTTGACCGAATATCTTAAACACATACCTTGTGATTTCAAATCCCGAAAAGTAACCCTTGGCTATGGAGATGTTAAAATCCCTACACACATATGTTAGATCTGATTTCCATATCACTTAATAATCTTAAATCAATTGGCCTTTGGCCTAAACCATGCTTTTCTTACCTTAAATCCTTAGATCTGAAATCCCGAAATTCCTCCTTTAATATTCGGCCAAAAGACAAAAAAAAAAGAATCAGTTCCCAAATCTTGATTGACAGAGAATAAACAACAAAAATCCATTATCCTTACCTTATCACCACAATTGACGGCACCCTTGAAGCCACAGAGATTCGGCTATGGAGACTTAAACAGGAATCAAAAAGGTTTCAGCTTGACAGTAGAAGAGAAAAGAAGAAGAAAAGAGAAGAAAAAAATTCGGCAGAGAGGGAGAGAGCTAGGGAATTTTCGGCAGAGCAGAGAAAGAAACAAACTGATGAGTAGCCCTCCTTCCTTTCTTTTATAGGCAAAATTATCAGCTAAGGAGTCCCTTACTTGGCCACCACTCCTCTATCTGATAACTTTATCTTTTTAATATGATAAATAAAAGAGTTTAATCCAATTTAAATCCTTTATTATCCCTTGAGAATAATCCAATTAAAAATCCTTTATTATCTCTTCGAAATA
Source organism: Gossypium australe (assembly GCA_005393395.2). Lineage (NCBI taxonomy): Eukaryota > Viridiplantae > Streptophyta > Magnoliopsida > Malvales > Malvaceae > Gossypium > Gossypium australe. Next base: position 107,529,373 of record CM016624.1, read on the forward strand.
ATCCAAATAAAAATCCTTTATTATCTCTTCGAAATAATCCAAATAAAAATCCTTTATTATCTCTTCGAAATAATCCAAATAAAAATCCTTTATTATCTCTTCGAAATAATCCAAATAAAAAGCTTCTATTTATCACCTTATTAATCACATATTTATGAAAATAAAACACCTCCTTTTCTAGAAGCATGTGCCGTCCACCTCAGCTTTCTGGAAGCCAAAATAAAACCTTATTTATTTGCTTCCCAAGTGACTCGAACTCAGGCCCATTCCTCTTGCACATGGCGCCATTTCCATAGGCCCTAAGTGGCATCTTCAGGCCACTTTTCCAAGCCTGTTTGTGTGTCAAATTTCACCAACTTTTTCTTTTAAGGCCTCCTTGCCCTAATTTCCTATTGTAAACTTTAAAATTTGACATTTCTAGATCATTTCCAAGTTTCCTAAACTTTTCGATCGGCTCTGTAAACTTGTCATTTTCTTACATTTCCAAGTTTCCAGAAATGTTCACTTTCCATTTTTGAATCATTTCCTAGTTTCCAAAAATGTTCATGTTTATGCATTTCTAGGTTTCCAAAAATGTTCATGTCCATGCATTTCCAGGTTTCCAAAAATGTTCATTTCCAATTCATTTTCATACATTTCTGAGTTTCCAAAAATATCAAAAATTTATTCATAGTGCTTAAGACTTGTCATTTCGTACAGTTAGACTGAAAATGCATAGGCCTTTTCCAGGATGTTACAGTTCTACCCCCCTTAAAATAATTTCGTCCTTGAAATTACTTACTAATGAATAATCGTACGGTCTAACTCACCCCACTATGCTATTGCTGCGCACTCTGATCTTAAAGAACTATCATACTTTCTAGGCACATTCTCTAGGTTCACATCCAAGGTTTCAGTCACTTCACTAGCAATACAAGAATAAGCTAACCTATAGCAAGCAAAGCAATTAAGGGTATTCCAGAAATAAGGAACGTACCCGTTGTCACATCTGGCACATCTTCCTCCTCGCGACGGCCAACTGCATAAACCAACCTTGGTTGCCTCGCGTCTGCACCTTCAACACCTCTTCTTGGTGCTTCACGTCCACGGCCCGAACCATTTCCTCCATGGTTCGGTCCACGATCTTGCTGAGGCTGTTGTCCTCCTCTACCCGTCTGACTAACATTCTGAGTTGCCGGTTGGCTTTCATCTAAGTTCTTAGGACATTCCTTAACCACATGGTTCTTGGACCCACACCTAAAACATCCTCCTGTTTTCCTCCAACACTCTCCCAAATGCGTCTTTCCATACACATCATAAGGTCGATACCGCCCTTTTGAACCAACTTGCTGACCTCGCGGCCCATCAACTCTAGGCCTCTTATTCCCAAATGAGCCAGACGATCCAAAACCTCTTTCTGACCTATTCCGATCAGTGTTCTGCCTTGTAGAATCCTTAATTCCTTCAGCCACTTTAGCCTTTTCCACTAACGCAGAAAATTCCCGCTCTTGATGTGGTGCTATCAACAGTCTCAGATCATCCCTTAGCCCGTCCTCAAAACGGACACAGCGCTCATGCTCAGTCGCCACGACACCTCGAGCGTACCGGCTCAACCTCAGGAATTCCGCTTTATATTCTGCAACAGACTTGTTTCCTTGGACCAGCCCCAGAAAAGCTTTCCGTTACTCATCAGTGTACCTGGTTCCCATATACTTCTTTTGGTACGCTTCCTTAACGTACTCCCAGGTCAGATCCTCAGCCGTGGCACCATCCCGCACAGTTAACCACCATTGATACGCTTCATCGCGTAACAGTGCCACCATTCCCTTTAACTTTTCCTCAAGGGTCAGATCAAGCTCATCCATGATGCGCTCCGTTGCTTCCAACCAGTACTCAGCTGTACTGGGTGCTACTCCAGACACTCCACGAAACACCTCGGCTCCATTAGCTCGGAGCCGTTCAGGCACAGACTTACGTGTTCCCGAATTTCCACCCGCACCAGCCACCAAGTCCAAAACTTGCAGCACAGCCTGCGACACAGCATCTTCCCCCGTCTGAGCCTGCTGCTCAACATTAACAGCTGGGGGTGGTGGTGGCGGTGGTACTTCATTATCTGATCCTTGACCCGATCTAACGGGTTCCGACCTAGTCATTCTTCCTCTACCTCTTCCACGACGACCACGTCCTCTAGAGCTCATTTTCTAACGTCGAGATCTGATTAAGAAGTTTTATGAATTAGTCATTGTTCCACTTATTTACTTGCGAAGAAGTTTTATGACAAGAGTTTTAGGAGTGGTTCTTTCGTATTCACACAAGCATACAGTCTTTCCATTCATTCATTCATCCATCAAACAAGCATGAACTTTCGTTCATTCAGAGAAACGTTGTAATTTTCATCGTTATTGTGTTTCCACTACCCAGGGGTATTTCCGTAATTTTGTCCTATAGGGGTATTTTCGTAATTTTTCAAGATAAAAAGTTCCTTGATGATTTTGTCGGAAATATTTTGGTAATTTTAAAGTCCCGGGGTAATTTTGGAAAAATTTTGAAATCCAGGGGTATTTCGAAAATTTTTGACCTCAGGGGCATTTCGGTAATTTTCCAAAAACCAGGGTAAATTTGTAAAATTTAATAAGTTAGGGATATTTCAAAAGTTGTAAAACTTTGAGGGTTCTTTTTTTTGAGAGTTTCCCTTTTCAAATGGTGATGTTTGCAAAAATTTTAGAAACCGGGGTCATTTTGGTCATTTTGTAAGTTAGGGGCAATTTTGAAATTTTTTCAAAATCAAGGTATTTTTGATAGTTTGCAAATTAGGGTTTGTGAACACTTTTAAAATAAGGAAATTTTGGCCAAACTGTTAGGTAGGTTCATATTTTGTAAATCAATGGCATTTTGGTAATTTTGCCACTAGGGGCATTTTTGTAATTTTCACAAATCAGAAATTTTTCAGAAAATTTTGTAAAGATAATTTTTTTTTTATAAATTTAAAAGAAATTTTTATGAAATTTAGAACTAGGGTTTGTTGGTTTGTCCTTTTTTTTTTTAAACATGGCTAGTTCCCTTTCGGGTTTTAGTCATTATGTTTAGCCTATGGCCGAGCCCTCTTGGTCAGGGTGAACCAAAGCTACGCACCAGGCAGGATTCGAGTGGAGAGGAGGTGAGTCACGCGGACTACTTAAATACCAAGCTCCCACCGAAACCATTCCTAAACATGCGCAAAGAGGTTGCCACACCTACTGAGCCCTCTGAGTTAGGGTGAACCAAAGCTACGCACCAGGTAGGATTCCTGCGAAGAGGAGGTGAGTCACTAGGACTGCTTAAATACCAGGCTCTTCCGGATCCAATCCTAGACATGCGTACAGGGGTTACCACACCCTAGCTCAGTGACCTAGCCATAGGTTTGTTTAGTGCATTAAGTCTTATGTGTTTTGTGTTTGAGTAGTCTAATCCTAGGGTTCAAGTTCCTATCATACTATTCTACGTTCCATGCCTTTTCTACCCTTCTAATATTTACAACATAATTCACATAATCACCCAAATAGTTAGGGGTACTTACCTGGTGGACTGCGGGTCGGAGACTTAGGTGCCATGCCAGAAAACCTGTTTAATTTCAAGGAAAATCATTTGGCTCGCTTTGAAGATGTTTTGGGCCTTAGCCCACAGGCCGAGAGTTTAAAACTGGGCTCTGATACCAAATTGAAACACCCCAAACCCGGCTCACGAGCCTGAACCAGACCTGGTATGTTCCTTAAGAAAATCGGTTTCAAAGTTCTTTGTTACTTAGAGAAAATTTGTGTAATTTTTTGAAAAATATTGTTTTGGGTTGGGCTTAGATCGAAACCCACTTATTTACTTAGAAATCATTTAATTACGATGACAAAACAGTTTAGGATTTATTTTTAAATAAATAATTCTTAAGTTGAACTTTAATCAAAAATAGTTCGTAACATAGTAAATTAAAAGTTTAAACAGAAATAAAGAAATCCTACTTGGGCCTCATGGCCTTATTACATCAATCAAAACCCAAAATAAAATTTAAGTACTGAGTAAAATAAAAGCCCAAGTCTTTAAATTTCTCCTTGCGATGCATGGCCACCTTTAGCTCCTACCGACCCGGTCCATTACTGCTTATCACCTGAAAAAAATATTTCCCCAACGGGGTGAGTCAACCAGACTCAATGTGTACGTGGCACTAAATCGTAATAGAATCAGGCATACAATACATTCAATCATAAAATACAAGTTATGATGCATTCCCAAACCCAAACCTAATTGTCCATCCACTACACACCCCCGTACCTGCCAAACACACCGTGGGGACTACTAAGTCGACCCTCCTTCCGCTACACACCAATTTGCGGGCTTAAGGCTCCGTATCTGTGGTTTTAGGAAACCACTTTTCAAATTACTGTGGTCTTAGATCACCACTTTTCAAATTACTGTGGTCGTAAGTCACCACTTTTCAGATTACTGTGGTCTTAAATCACCACTTTTCACTTCCCCTTTCAATATACAACCATATGCCCCATAAACATTAATATGCATAATATACCATAGTTCACATTCTTATCATATTCTCATGTTATGAATAACATATTTCATATTCCTAGTAGAAGTAGGAAACGTACCTGAGTACTTAGTACCTTAACATGGTACCTTAGCCATGCTCATATTTTCATTAACATATATTTTAATACATGCAACCATAATTCATATTACAAAGTAGTGTGGAGTACACACCTGATTCGCTTAATGAAGTCCTCGAAAATCCCGAAGAGAACCGATTACAGATTTAGATCTCAAATCCTACATAAGTTAATCACTTACTATTTAAAAGACCATTCGGCTATTTTTCCAAATACAACTAGGATTTGTATTACTTACCTTGTAACTAAATTGATTTTAAGAATCAAGGGCCGGATCTTTGTATTTCCTCCCTTGTGAATTCGGCTAAACACTATATTACTTCGCAGGTTAGTTTTCGGCTTCTGATAATAAATCTAAATATTTAAAATAGCCTTGACCGAATATCTTAAACACATACCTTGTGATTTCAAATCCCGAAAAGTAACCCTTGGCTATGGAGATGTTGAAATCCCTACACATATATGTTAGATCTGATTTCCATATCACTTAATAATCTTAAATCAATTGCCTTTTGGCCTAAACCATGCTTTTCTTACCTTAAATCCTTATATCTGAAATCCTGAAATTCCTCCTTTAATATTCGGCCAAAAGACAAAAAAAAAGAATCAGTTCCCAAATCTTGATTGACAGAGAATAAACAACAAAAATCCATTATCCTTACCTTATCACCACAATTGACGGCACCCTTGAAGCCACAGAGATTCGGCTATGGAGACTTAAACAGGAATCAAAAAGGTTTCGGCTTGACAGTAGAAGAGAAAAGAAGAAGAAAAGAGAAGAAGAAAATTCGGCAGAGAGGGAGAGAGCTAAGGAATTTTCGGCAGAGCAGAGAAAGAAACAAACTGATGAGTACCCCTCCTTCCTTCCTTTTATAGGCAAAATTATCAGCTAAGGAGTCCCTTACTTGGCCACCACTCCTCTATCTGATAACTTTATCTTTTTAATATGATAAATAAAAGAGTTTAATCCAGTTTAAATCCTTTATTATCCCTTGAGAATAATCCAAATAAAAATCCTTTATTATCTCTTCGAAATAATCCAAATAAAAATCCTTTATTATCTCTTCGAAATAATCCAAATAAAAATCCTTTATTATCTCTTTGAAATAATCCAAATAAAAAGCTTCTATTTATCACCTTATTAATCACATATTTATGAAAATAAAACACCTCCTTTTCTAGAAGCATGTGCCGTCCACCTCGGCCTTCTGGAAGCCAAAATAAAACCTTATTTATTTGCTTCCCAAGTGACTCGAACTCAGGCCCATTCCTCTTGCACATGGCGCCATTTCCATAGGCCCTAAGTGGCATCTTCAGGCCACTTTTCCAAGCCTGTTTGTGTGTCGAATTTCACCAACTTTTTCTTTTAAGGCCTCCTTGCCCTAATTTCCTATTGTAAACTTTAAAATTTGACATTTCTAGATCATTTCCAAGTTTCCTAAACTTTTTGATCGGCTCTGTAAACTTGTCATTTTCTTACATTTCCAAGTTTCCAGAAATGTTCACTTTCCATTTTTGAATCATTTCCTAGTTTCCAAAAATGTTCATGTCTATGCATTTCTAGGTTTCCAAAAATGTTCATGTCCATGCATTTCCAGGTTTCCAAAAATGTTCATGTCTATGCATTTCTAGGTTTCCAAAAATGTTCATGTCCATGCATTTCCAGGTTTCCAAAAATGTTCATTTCCAATTCATTTTCATACATTTCTGAGTTTCCAAAAATATCAAAAATTTATTCATAGTGCTTAAGACTTGTCATTTCGTACAGTTAGACTGAAAATGCATAGGCCCTTTCCAGGATGTTACACTTTGACTTTGTACAGTTATGCATTCTGCATTGGCATCTGATCCATTTTTTCTTTTCGCTTTTTTTTTGAATTTGATGACTTCGACCTTGTAATATTGGCATATGAAGCTACTTCTACCCTTTTAGCGAAGTAGACAATGACCATGACGGTGATGTCAATATTGACTAAAAGCTTTTGACGAGATTAGCCCCATCACATCCATGCCCTACATATGGAAAATTTGTGAAGAACTGGAGTAGGCATATGAATCTTGTCTCTTTACATTCGGCATGACTGATACCACCCATTTATATATAAATTGGCAGTGCTTGATTCTCATGTTTAGCCCGCATCTTAGTATCCCAGGCTTGTCCTGATATGATAGTGCAAAACATCTTTGAGTCTTTCTGAAAATAACTCAAGATGTCTCACATTATTTCTATGATAAGCTGGGCTTCGATCTTCACCCATTTCCTAGGCTCGCAATATCCATTGACCCTTTGTAGAGTAAGGTCTATTTTTAATCTTATTAAACCATTCTTAACAAGTTAGAAGATATGTCACAATCTCTGTCATCTTCAAAATCTTGTGATCCCCTAGCCCCCATATCTTGTTCAAAAAGGGAGTTAGTAACAATGTCGCTCATGACGTTGATATATGGGTACCTAAGTACGAAGGCGAACAAATCCAAAGAATAAATGATTCTAAGAATGATTATTTGGATAGTATGGTCACAAAGAATGAAAGAATATTGGTAAAAAAATGTACAGTATGAATGTAAAGAATAAAAGAATATGTATTCAAAAAAAAAAGATGCATTTCATTGAAATATAAATTTCGGACACAAGCCTATTTCACAAAAGAATTCTTATTGCCTCTAGGCTTAACGTAACAAGTATGTTTTGAATATTACTCTAAATCCACTCTAAAAATATAGGAATCCTTTCCACAGTTTCATTGTTTAAAACACCCCCAAGTACACAAGGGCTTGGAAATTTTATTCCCCGGTTCCTTCTCCGCTTTTGATTTCTTCAAGGAGTCGCAACTTTCTTTTCTCCTCTTTCAATAATCACATTTACTGCCTCGTCAAAGTGATCAGGTTTTGATGAATCGTTGACTTCCACAATTCCTATTTTAATGAACTTTTCAACTAGCTTTTTAAACGTAGTGCAGTTTTCAATTGAATGACCCTTTATTCCCGCGTGGTACTCTCAGTGAGCATTCTCGTTATACCATTTTGGAAATGGAGGTTGCAACGGTTTCAAATAAAATGGGGACACCACCTGCGCGTCAAACAAACTTTGATATAGCTCCTTATTTGTCATTGGGATTGGTGTAAATTGGAGCTTTTCAGAGTTTTTCCTTGTGCCCGACTCTTGTTTCACCAACCCTTGTTGCCCAGCAGTGATCACCTTGGGCTGGTTAACAGTAATTGCTTTTGAGTACCCTTTGTTGTACGTACTCATATTATTTATCTCGCCATCCCTTTTCCTAGGAGCAGACCTTTTAGTGGTTTCCCCTGCTTCAATCTTGCCACCCCTTATGGCATTTTCAATCATCTCTCCTGCCATCACTATATCTGCAAAGCTCTTGGTGGTGCTTCCTATTATATGAGTGATGAATGGAGCCTTCAAGGTATTAATGAAGAGCATTGTGGTCTCCTTTTTTAGGAGTGGTGGCTGAACTTGCATGTGACCTCTCTCCATCTTTGCGCATACTACCTGAAGCTTTCATTTGATTTCTTCTCCATGTTTTGCAAAGTAATTCTGTCAGGCGTCATGTCTGTGACATGATTATATTGCTTCATGAAGGCTTGGAATAGGTCTTTCCAAGAGCTAATTCTAGCACGGCTGAGTTGGTTGTTAACATAGCCAGTCATGCGTCTGCAAAACATGGCAATGTGGGCTTCAGGGCAGCTAGTCCCGTTATATTTCTCAAACTCTGACATCTTGAATTTATGAGGAAGCACTAAGTCTGGAATCAAACTTAAGTCTTTTGCGTCAATACCATAGTGATGATCAACATTTTCCAAAGCTTGGAACTTTTCTTCTAACCACCTACAGCGATCCTCCAACTTCCTTGAAGATTCAATTCTTATTCCCTCTCTCTCTTCTATGTCCAAATCAAGGATAACGAGGTTGGCAGGGTTATCTCCTGGGTTAGATCCCGAGCCACTTGAAAGTTCATGGGTGGCCTAGGATCAACTTGCCCTTGCTGAGGCCTAATTGTAACAGTTGGCCTTCTGAGATATTCTTCGGGTTGTGTTTGCACATGCGGTGGAGTGAATCCTCTAGGATAATTCTCATTGTCTTCAGCATTAACTATTGGGCTGTTTCCCTTGTGCATTATTCCATTCATCATCTGGGCCATTTGAGCCATCATGTTCTTTTGAGCCTCCAACATCTGATCTCTCATCTCTTGTTGGAGTTTTGCCATTTGCTCTTGCATCTGGTCTTGCATTTCTCTCTGGAATTGTTCCAACCTTTGGTTCATTTTTCTTGACTTAACTCGTGTACCGTAAGGGTGTTCAGCTTCCAGATTTTCTTTCTCTCTCTCCTATAATTTAAACTAATTAGACTCTCTCTATGGATTTGAATGCATATGATGTTATGTAATGTAAATGCATGAATGCAAAGATAGAGAGGCATTGATTCTGAATTCAGTTACATTAAAAAAACTTTACTAGAAAATAAATCTCTTTACACAAAACAGATCGCATACATGGCCTTGTCCTCATAGTCCAAGTGGAAACATCAATCCTCTTCTTCGCAAAAGTCAAATCTTGCAAACTTCTAATAGATGCCTCCTCTAGCTTCTTTTGCTTGATCTGGATCGCGACTCCCTGGTCCATAATACTCGTTAGCTTCTTCAAGAAAGTCGAGACGTGGTGATTCCAAATTTGTTTTTGTCAGCTTGAATCCTTGGGTAATAAAGTCTCGTATTCCTTCACCGGCTATCAATATTCTCTTATTGTGTTTACTTGGACCATATTCGGACAAGACGTATTATAATCCACTTTATCAAAAAACCCATTTTCTTATGACCAACTTTTCTATTTAGCAATCAAATTAGAAATCAACACCTCTTTTCTATGATATGAATGCAATGCAATCAAAACAAAAGAGAACACGTTAGCATAGGAAAAAATAACATAGAACACCTATTAGGGTGACCACTAGGGTTTGACATAGTTCTACCTAGGGTAGGCCCTTAGGTTTTCTACATGTGGTTTAGCTTTAAAGCTGAGGTACTCGAACCAGCAGATTCCTCGATCCTCACCTATTATAGGCTAATATGGACCGAGTTCGGTTCAGGGGAATACATTTCCCTACGGCCATGCGGAAGTGAAAACTTCACGAAGACATAGGTACAGATGTATTCCGGAAGCAATCCACTAGCCCATGCGGAGGTGAAAACCTCATGAAGGCATAGCTTCTCACTCCCACTTATGGGTGTGACCACGACAGTCATGCAGTGCAATGCAGATAGATATTTTCAAAACCACATGCAATAAAAGGATCATATTTAAAAAAAAAACAGAATTTTAAATTTAAACAAAAGGACATGAAATTATCAATTTTACGACTTGACTCTATTAGGTCCCCAGTGGAGTCGCCAAGTTGTCGAAACCATTTTTAAAATCGAGTTTTGAGAAATGGGGATCGACTTTGAAAAACGGAAATGGAGTTGCCATGTAACAGCACAAATTTGGGTCTAGTCAAAACAGAAGTTTCGAGACCACAAATTCGAAAAAGAAAATTTTATTTTTATTATATTTTTATGGTCTACAATTTTACGAAAATATTTCGTAAAAATTTCGTTAAAAAAAAAATTTTGACGTTTGAGCACTCAATTTAGTCAAAATGACTAAATTGTAAAAAGTGCAAAACTTGAGTTCTATATATTAGAGGTATCATATTGCTATGAGTTTTAAATTGGAGGCCCTTAAAAGGTAATTAGACCATTGAATAACTTGATGGATAAAAATCGGCATGAATTGGACAAAATTGAAAGAAAAGCCTTAAGGGCATTTTTGTCATTTGGGTGTTTTGAGGCATAAAAGACAAATTGAAACCCAAAAAAAAAAAAAATCTGCTCATTCTCTTCTCCATTCTGCCAAATTTCTCAAGAAGCCATGGATAGGGTTTCAAGCTTTTTCAAAGCTCAATAGTAAGTGTTTTGAACCCCGTTTTTAATGTTCATCATATTTTTGAAATCTCAGTAACTTAATCTAGCTATTTCTACCATTATTTTGAGCTAGAGTTTAATTTTAAAAATTGACCCATGTTGAACAATTGTGAAATTTGATGAATTATGGTAGATTATGCATGTCTATGATTAGAGAAACAAGTTTTATTAGATGATTTTCGATGAAACCGTATAAAAGGAGTTAAATTGTAAAAGTTATAAATTGGTCATAAGTGTGTGAATTAGTGAGAATTTGATGTTGCCACAGAAGAGAAAAATGATCAACATGTTATAAAACATAAGAATAAAGGCTGAAGTTTAATTTTCGAGTATTGAGGCAAAAGTGTAAATATGTAAAAGTTTAGGGCTAAAATTGTAATTTTACAAAAGTTGAGTTAAGGACTATTTTGAATAGTAAATTAATTAAATAAGTGAAATGTGATGTTTTAGACCTTGGAAAATGAGATTTGGACCTAGAACGGGAGGAAAATTGAAAATCGGGAAAGTTGGTAAAATGGCCGTTTCGGTATCGAGGTAAGTTCATATGTTTAATAAGCATTTAATGATGTAAGTTTGATTGTTAAATTGAAATTTTAATTATGAATACTTTAGTATTGATTTTCCAATATAATTATAATGTTCGATATTGACTCGACATTTTTAATAAGAATTGGTATAAATTTACATGTAAGACCAAATCAGAAAGATGGCTTTGTGTAATATCAAGAAAGTATTGATTGTGGAAGAAAAATTATTTATGAATTATTCAAGTGATAAAGTGTTTAAAATAAGTGTTAAGAATAAATTCCCGGTTGAACATAGGAATAGAAGTGGATACTAGAGACCAGTGTTACAGTGAGTCCCGGGTGCTGGGTGATCTAGCATGTGTTGCAGACACCTGACAGCTTGTGTGAGCAGGCCCGTGGATATTTCCAGTGTTATTGATCAGTGAAAAGTGGTAGCTCTGGCTACCTGATCAGTGAAAAATTGGTAGCTCCGACTACCTGATCAGTGAATAGTGGTAGCTTTGGCTACATTACAGTGGTAGCTTCGGCTACATATCAGTGTGGCACTTATGTGCTAATTCTCTACGTATCCGTGTATATTCCGAGTGTTCAACGGGAAAATCAATTAAGTGAAATTATGTGTGACTTTGTAGTGATAAGTGCAGGTATATACATGCGTAACGTATGAGCAATATGCTCGATATGTAACCAGAAATTGGAAAGATTGTTATAAGTAAGTAATGAATACAACTAAAGGGAGAGAGAGAGCAAAAATTTACAATGAAATTGTTTTGGACAGCAGTAGTGACGTGAATTTGAAAATTCACCAAAAATATTAGAAATTGAATTATAAGTTGTATAAGATATTGATTTAAAGCTTATTGAGTCTATTTTCATATAAAAGAAACAGAGAAAACAAAGAAGTTTTATATTTCGAGATTTTTAAATTCTTGTGAGATTGGTTCAGAATGATTACGTGATCCCATGTTCTGTCTTGGAAAAATCATTAAAAATTGTACAAAAATAATTATGTGATAAAAGTTATATGCTTGAAATCCTTAATGAGTCTAGTTTCAAATGAAACAAATTATAACATCATTTGAGTTCTGTACAATGAGAAAATTGATTCGTAGTGAAAAGTGGTCAGAATAGTCAAACAGTAAAATAGGGGAAATTTTAATGAATAAACTGTACTAATTGGATTAGCCAAAAATTCTGGAAATTTTATGGTATGAATATATATGAGTCTAGTTTCAGAGAAAATTAACGGATCTTAATTTGGAGTTCTGTAGATCGAGATATAAATAATTTAGTGACTGTGACTCGAGTAGACAGATTAATGTGAACATGAGTAATGAGGTATAAGCATGTGATTTAATGTTTGTATCAAATTGAGAACTTGTTGTGAGGATTTGTCATGTTAAGGCTTTGATAAGGCCACAAATGAGTAAGTTGGGAAAGTAAGAACTTAGCATTATTTATGCAATTTATGACAGCTTAGTAGTAAGCTAAATTCATTGCTAATGCTTATTATTTTTACATGTGAACTTACTAAGCTTTATAAGCTTACCGCCTTTTCTTTCCCATGTTACAGAGTCCTATTAAACAAGCTCGTGTTGGAGGTCTTCGGAGATCGCTTCACACTATCAAGTTATCTATGGGTATCTTTATTTATAAATGATTTAAGTTATGGCATGTATAGGGACTTGACTAAGTCATTTTGTATATGTGTTAAGTAATTTGACCAAAGGTATTGTTAAGTCTGGTAATGCCTCGTACTCGGTCCCGGCATAGGATACGGGTAAGGGGTGTTACATGCCACCAATCTCATTTTACTTAGGTGTGATTGGATCACCTTGTAAAACATTTTATTTTTAAAATATTCAATTTTGGTCCACGTAAACACAAAAAAAAAGGGGTTCGGGAGTCAATTACATTTGAGGAAGGGTTAGCACCCTCATAACGCCCAAAAAAACTGGTACCTAATCAATAAAATCATGTCCAAATGTTTGAAATTTAAAAGTATTTAAAAACATTATTTCTTTTAAAAAAACTTCGAGCATTTTAAGTTAAAATTTGAGATTTTCTTGTTCCAAAGGAATATAAATATCACATCCAACACGTTAGGACATGATATTTTAAAACCTTTGTAATAAAAAATCATCTCACTATTTACAAAACTTTGTTAAAAGGATATTTAGTTATTTAGCCAAACGAAAAATCGCACCCAGCACGTTAGGGCACTATTTTCCTAATTTCTAAATACCAAAACATTGCCTTATTTTAAAAACTTTAGAAAAGAGAGTGATAATTTTGCAAAATACATTTTTAAAATGATGATCTGACAAAAATATCATATTAATACAAACAATAAAAATATAAAATAACCAAAAAAGAAATAATCACAATAAGGCAATCATAAATAAACGGCAAAGTGTATACAAATAATAATAAAATAATAATATATGTTCAAATAATAAAAATTAATAAACATGAAAATTTCACATGCGATATTAAAACTTTCATGCAAATATATAACAAATAATAAATGTAAAGAATATATACAGATATATTGAAAAGGAAAGAAAAATATATTTTAAAATAAATAAATAATTTATAAAAAATATTTTTATAATAATCTAATACATATAAGACTATATTTAATAATATATTATACAATGTAAATGATTTTAGATAAAATAATTTTTTATAAAATAATATAAGATATAATATTATATAATATACAACTTAGAAGAGCATAATATAATAGTTAATATGTAAATTATAATATAAAAATAATAATATTTAAACCAAATAAAATAAAAGATAATAATTAATAATAATAATATGGAAAGTAGTAATAATAAATATAATTATAATAACAATTAAAATAATAACAATAATAATAAATATAAAAATAAAGAATATGGTGATAATAAAATAATAATAATAATATCTATATGGAAACAAAAAATAAAGAATATTAAAATCATGGCAAAATAATCAAAAGTAATAAAAGAAAATAAAATAGGGACAAAAATAAACTTAAAAATAATACTTTAGGGCGAATTTTAAAAGAAATAAATGAATTAAGGCCTCTTAGCAATGCGCGCAAAAAGTGGAGGACCTAAAGGGAAATATTCCTGCCCCACCTAAACGACACCGTAGGTTCTCAGGACTGAAATGAAAACTGAAATAAATTATCAGGCAGAAATTAAAAAATTATATAAACTCAATTAAAAAAACAAAAATGCGGAAGGACTGAATCAACAAATAACCCATTTCTCAAAAAAAAAAAGCGGATCCTGGTTCAATCGGGTTGGGTCACACGGGTTTTCAATTACTTAAACGGCGCCGTTTTTATATTTCCATTTAAAACCTACTTTTCCTTCTAAAATTCATTTTTTCAAAACTCAGAACAAAAAAACCTATGGGAAAGCTTCCTTCCCTCAACCCCTCCATCTAGTATTCGGCCGGCGCCAACTTCGTCAGAGATCTAACGTTCCTCGGCCTAGGACGGTGACTTAGGCTTCGCAAGATGGGGGTTTAACCCCTATTTGGACGAGACATGAAGGTTTAGCCTTCTTGGCCCGAAAACGGAAGAAAAGAAGAAGTGACCGATCGTCTGGGCCGATTCTAACGCTTGTAACGACTTCCGACGACAAGGGCCACTCAGGTACTTTCTTTTCCTTTCTCCTTTGTTTTTATTTCGTATATTGGGAAATATATGTAAAAAAATAAAATTGACAAAAATAATAGGAAATGAAATCACCTTCTGTTTTATTCTGTTTTGTATTCTTTGTATTCGTGTGTATTTTTTTTCTTCCCCCCCTGATTTACAGATTAAAACAGGCTTTTATAGCCTACGAAATAGAAGTAAAAATGGAAATGAAATATTGCCTATATTATTACATTCCATTGTTATTTATTTCCTTTTTACAGGTGGAGTGGAGATCTTGGTAGCGAGACCATCTGGAGTTGATGACGGCGCGACGATTGGGCGCGAAGCTCTTGCGGCGCGACTGTTGGTCTCCTGCCATTGCGGCGTAGAAGGAGCTGGGGTGCGATTGCGGCGCCTAGGGTTTCAGAAACCCTAGGCTGAGAATGTTTGGTATTTGGGCTCCTCTGGTATTGGGTCATTGGGTTAATGGGTAGTTTATTTTAGGGTATTGGGTCAGTTTAGTGGTTTGGGCTTTTTTTTGGGTTCTGTTCTGGGTTAGTTTAGGTATTGGTGGGAGTAACGGGTTTTTGGGCTTGTTTAATTTGTAAAAGGACTGTTAAGGACATTTATTGTTTTTCGTTTTGTTTTTTTATTTTGGTTTATTTCTAAACCGAGAAAAATGGGTTATTACAGAGTTTTTTTTTTCCTAATATTTACTTTAGACTTTGGAGGTGAAGGTAAAAATAGGAGAATGAAGGCTACTGATATCTTGGCTCCCCTATTAGATTTGAAAGCATGTGGCAAAAGGAGTAATTTTTGAGTAAGCATGGTCAGATATGTCATCCCACAAATTTCATTCCCAATCAGCTGTTCAAAAAAGTTGTCCATCCCATCGTTATTTTTTTTTTTGTTTTGGAGGTTTTAATTCAACAAGCTCTTGCAAGCCTCCATTCACCGAACACCCTAAATCTGTATCCAAATCAACTAAAAAATGTCAAAATCTCTGTTTACTAAACACCCTAAATATAATAGCATGCGAACTTAGATTTGCAATAAAAATATTATATATTTGAAAACTTAAAATTTATAATGTTTGAAAATATTGTAAACTATTTTGCAAATTTGGTAATTAAAAAATTATGCAAACTTTACAGAAAACAATTAAAAAATTATGCAAACCTTACATAAAACGATTTTTTTCTCACTTTCAAATTTGATTATTTTTTAAGTTGATTCTCCTTCCATTGCAAACTTGTTAATAAAAAATTAATTAACATATAATTTATTAGTTAAAAATATATTACAAATGTAATTATTAAAATATCAAATTTAAAATAACAAAAATTGTATGAAAACAAGTTAAATAATTTGAAAATTTATTAAAAACAAATTTAAAAAATATAATTAAAATTTATAATAGAAATATACCTTCAACTATTGATTCTTCCAAGAGTTTCTAATTTCTATTTTTTTTTACATAAGCAAGGATAAAATCATAACTAGATTAAGCGGGCACAAGTCATTTTAGAGCAATCATCATGTAGTTTTTGAAGAATTTCATCCGGGGTTGTATATAGCTATACATACCTAGAGGTCTTGAAAATACCATTACTACCATTACTACCAGTCTATCGGCTACTCGATTACCCTCTCTAAATACATATGTCATCCTAATCATCCAAAATCGTTGAATAATTTTTTTAATAGCTCGTAACATAGTTGAATGATAGAACTCAACTGACTCTTTTTGAATTATCCATCTCTAATTTCTATTAAGATTAGAATTTATAGTTAGAGAAACACAATAAATATGAAAATTTAAAATATGAGATTAAAATTAATCTCCATTTCCTTTTTTTAATTGAAGGATTTGTTTAAAAAAATTTCCCTCTATTTAATGAATTTATGTTTTTTTTTTTTATAGAAAGTAAGCAATGCACATGACAACTTATTAAAATGTCAAATGGCAATGTATAAAGTATGATATATTGGATTGTTTCCTAAATTGCAATTACATATATATGATTGGAATAAAAAAATTGATTACCAAATTAAATATTATAATTAAATCTATATGCTTAATTGAGATAAAAAAAACTTAAATATTAAATTGAAAAAATTTAAGCACCAATATAAGCCCTAAAACCAATTTAGGTACCATATATTATATTAACCCTTGTTTAAAAATAAAATGTTAAAATAGGATACATGAGACCATCAGGAGCTTAGATCTGAATCTTAGACCTCAAAAGAGTAAAGTCATCCCAGCGTAAGTGATAGAATAGGGTGACAACCATTCGATTTGGATAAGTTTTGAAAGAATTTTACAATTATTTTGCAAATTTTGATTTTCTATTTTTATTAAATTGAATGAAAATCGAATAAAATGTCAGGTAATCAAGTTGAACTAAACTGAATTGTATACATTTTTGGCTTTGAAATTTTTAAACTTTTTTTTAAACATATTTTTATGAAGTATTTGAAAATTTTTACTAAAAAACATTAAAAACTATATAAACGATGATCTGTCTATTAAAAATTTTCTTATAAGGTCACTTAATTTACCTTTTTATGTTTTTAAGTCCAAAATTATTAAATACCTTATAATTGGTTGATGTGACTATTAAGTTGATGATTTATATTTTTGACAAATTATTTTTAATACATATAATTTCCATGTCATACAATTATAAAAAAATTATTAAACAGTTTTTGGTAATTTAAAACCCACCGTCCCCTCTCCCCCATTGTGCAACTATTCATAATCCTCCACCGCTCAACAAGTAACCTACAACCACCATCCCTCTTGTAACAATTCATAATACACTCTTATAGCAATTCCAAAGTTAGCATTTACCTTTTTCCAAGCCACCACTTCAGAGTTCAATGTGTAAGGCCTCCACTCCTTGTATTCGTTCAGCTAGTCCATCATCTCTTCCCCTTCACGTCACTTAATATTTCACTTTATAACAAACTCTTTTGGTGCTTTGAAGCAAGATAGGTAGTAGATCAGCATGCTGTTGAGAAGGGACTTAATTAGTGTGCATCATCCAACAGGAGATAGGATCTTATCCTTCCAGTATGCAAGCTTGCTCTGTATTTTATCCACAACCGGCTGAGAGAACACTTAGTCTTATCATGTATGTTCCCAAAATCGAAACCTAAATACCTTCCGGGCTTTGAGACGATCTTCATTCCCAAAATTCATTGGAACATTCTTTTAAATCTACGGTGATATTTCTTACTTACCACCATTTCATTAGACTATCCAAAATTATTTTTAAGACCTGAAAGCTACGAAGCATGGATACGGACACGCAATACGGGTACGACACGATACGGATACGGGGACACGATAATTTTTAAAAATTGAAGACATGGGTACGGCAGGATACGACATTAAAAAAATATTTTTAATATTTATATATATATTTTTATGTTAAAATATTTCATGTCATATCAAATCTAAATTTGAAGTTGAGAATTTTAGTAATAGTTTAGCCTTCAATAGAAAATCCAGACAATATTTACATTAAAAATGGCAAAAGGAGAAAATTCTAAGTTGTTAATAATAAATGAAAGAACGGAATAAAAATTCATGCAAAGATAGCAGTCTTTCGGCCACTGCCCACCATGGGTTTAGCTTTTGGGCCTAAGAATAAGTCCAAGTCCAACAGACTTTTTTGAATAATTAGTGCTAGTTAGGGTTTTTTAAGTTTTGAACTCTTTAGTCACCTCATCCGATAAGTTAGTTTTTTGTTTTGAGGGTTTAGCCACCAAAAACACTTGCAGAGACCAGCCGTTTTGACAAAGCTTCAGCTGCCGTCCGTCAGCCACCATACACTTTTCTTGCATCTGTCACGTGTCCGTCTTTAGACACCAGTTCTGTGACCATGTCTGACTTTTTTTATGTATTTCGGCATATCCCGTACGTATCCTGGCATGTCTGACGAGTGTCCGTGTCGAACACACATACGACACCGGTACGAGGAGGGATGAGCCGTGTCCGTGCTTCCTAGCCTGAAAGATCACAAAAAGTTTAAAGAAGCGTATTTAAACCATGGCCAGCACTTCTGATAAGCTTAAAGAAATCAGGCTATCATCTACAAAAAACTAAATGATTGATAGCCATACTTCTCCTCCCAAGCTTAAACCCTTTAATCACCACCATCAATTTCGGCAATAGAAAACTTGCACGTCTTAAAATTTTGAAGTTTAGATACCTAAAAAATTTAAAAAGTGACAACAAATAAAAAAAGTGAAACATATACACCCTTATTTTACTAGAGTAGAATATCAACATTACATAAATTATATGTTAGAAAAAAAATTCAGACTGAAAATTATCTTTTACAGCGAAAAATAAAAATTTTAAAAACCAAATTAATTTGTAATATTTATAATAATAATTTCTTTTTGCTGAAATTGCACATGTGTTTTCGGCTAGACAAATTCTTGTCCTTCCTGACCTTCAACTGAACGACCTTCTCTGCTATTCTCGTACCACGAACTGCTTCAAGTGTGGGTATGAACGATTCGAATAAAATAGAATTAGAAATAGTTTTTTTTTTTTTACTTTCAATGTAGCACTACAAACCTTGCCTAGACGTTACGGTTGGATTGTGGAGGTTACATCGTACATGAAAACACTAATGCTTAATTGTGGTAAAAACCCACTTTCAGCTTAAAGAAAAACCAATTTTGAATAACTTGTTGAAAAAAGTATCAATTTCTGAAACCCATGATTATGTTGATGAAAACCGCATTTAATTAGCTTTACTAAACGAATCCAACTTACTTAATTCATTTGCGAGATAAAACAATTTAGCGAAATTCAGTAAAACTTAGCGGCGGAAAACTTTGTAGCAAATCGATCTTGTAACCCTTGTTTATTTTAGTTGTTTTGACTTAAATACCGATTAAAGTTAAAGCTTTTGCAAAACAAATGCCAAAATAAATTTTAACATCCCAAATAAATTTAAAATGTCCAAAAGTCCGAAAGTCCATAAAAACAAGTCCAAAATATACTTAAACTGTAACACCCCAAACCCGTCCTAGATGTTACAGCCGAATCTGGAGAAATTACATTAGTTTGTTTAAAATCTCAGAAGTTTTAATCCCACTTTAGAAACCATAAGTTTTGAAAATATTAACTTTAAGTAAAACACATATACATTATTTTTGGTAAATTACCCACAAAACATATTTATTTTATAGAAAACTCCTAATGTAATCTCGTTTGAAAACTTCTAATTTCAGTGCGTCTTTTGAAATTATATATGTAACACCCTAAAAATCCGAGTATCGATATATTGTATGTTTTGGTGTTTAGCTTATGAATGAAAATTTTCTTTTCTTCTTTTTCGTGTTTATTATAGCCTTAAAAAGGGCATAGAATTATTCGGGTATAGAATAATTTTTAGTATTGAGAATTTAGTGAAGTGGATCAAGTGACCCTGATACTTAAGTTAATTTAAGTGTCTAAAATTAGCATAAGTTGAGCTATTGGCAAGGTGGTGTTGGCGCATGAGTAATTGCATGAGGGGAGATGTTCGAATCCCTTGGATAATAATTAGATGACTTTTATTTTTGCACTTGTATGGAAAGTGTCGGTCAAGCAATACTTATGGTAAGGATGGACTTTTTCATTTATGGAAAGTAGACTAAGGGAAAAAGGCAAGTGTTAACTTAAGGAATGAAGTCCTAAGCTTATGGTAAGTTAGGGGGACATAAGGCATTCTTTATGGGGTGTGTTTTGGAAAGTTTGGCATGGCCAACTTGTCCATGAACTTGGACGGCATTATGGACTAGGGGGTGTCCGAATTTTTGTAGTAGACTTTGGTAAGGATGAGTGGTTGGGTGTAATCCCATTTGGTCATTTATTTTTTTTTTTGTACTTTCAAAACACCTTTTCTTTTGTAGCTGAAATTTCTTAAGGGGGTTTAGGTGCATTTCGGGTTTCTTTTCTTTCCCGAGTGTTGTGCCGAAAATAGTAGTCAGAATACTTTCAAAACCTATTTGCTTAAGCCGAATTTTAGAAGACCATTAAGGTCACATTCAACCTCTTTTTCGTCTTTTTTTTTGCTCTCCATAAGATCAAACCCATCACTTTCTCTTCTCTTTTCTTTTAACTTGTTCTAGCCGAATCCTCTCTCTCTCAAAGCACACCATTGCCGAATTCTTCTAGCCTTCTCCTATACTACTTTTCTTCCTCTCAAACTCAATTCTATACCTATTCTTTTGGTGGCCGAACATTCCATCTCCATTTGGGAGTCTCAGCCGAATCTTTTAGTCCCTCATTCTCTCTTCTTTTTCGCAAACTCCAAAAGCCAAAACATATTACTGTCTAGCCAATTTCTTCATCTATTTTCTCCTTCAAATTTAGCCACTTTTCTATAGTAGCCGAATCTCTCTGTTGTTCCAAGCAAGGGCACAGTCGATCTCAACGTTAGGGGTAAGGATTAACCATCAATCGTTTTTCTTTCTTTTCTTTTGGATTAGCCGAATCTAGGAATCTAATCCCTTTTATTCTCTTTGGCTGAAACCTTGAAGGAGGATTTTGGGATTTAGTTGTAGCCGACGGTTGGAAGAGAACCTTTCGGGATTTGAATACTCAAGGTAAAGCAAGTGTGATCTTAGGCCGAAGGCCATTTACTTTGTTCATCAAATGTTAGAATCGAATCTAACATATTCCATGTAGGAATTTCGACATCTCCAAGGACAAGTGATATTTCGGGATTTAGACAATCAAGGTAAGGGGTCTTAATATTCGGCCAAAGGCCATTTTGTCTATTAAGGTTGGCCGATTCTGACTTTGGTCTTATAGGGGGAGTCGACTGTGAAAAAGAAGGAGTGTCGGTATCGATAGTATCGTACTCACTGTTATCAGGTGTGTAGCCCTACACTAAATTTCCGATGGATTGATAGTATTAATGTTAGTATGTTTTAATAAGAAATATGTATGATAATGGCCGAGGGTACCATTCAGTGGTACATGGTATTCAGGTATGTTAACCCCTAATACTTCGTTAATAATGCTATAAGCATGGATATGAAATGTGTATGACTCTGTTATGATTTTGGGGTATATTGCATAAAATTTGAATAATATGTATGTTGCATGGGCATATGGGTGATTTTGATAAAGGGGAAGTGTTTCCGGTGGTTTTTACCACATTATCCGGTGACTTATGTCACAATATTATGTATCTGGTGACTTTGGTCATATATTATGAATTCGGTGACTCTGTCACAATTATCCGGTGGCCATGCCACAATTTATAAGGGCGATATGCAGTTGTCTGCAGCGACTGCCTTCGATGGTGTGTAACGGATGGAGGGTCGATTTAGTAATCCCCACGGTGTGATTGGCAGGTACGGGTGGTGTGTAGCGGATGGATATCTAGGTGGACTCGGGATTGCATGTCATTTTATATGTATATGTGATTTAATCTGTTGTTATTTGATTTGCTATGTTATGGGCTTATGGTTAAATGTGATTAAAATGGGCTTTGCTAAAATGTTATCGTTAAAACTATGATCGATTGGGCTTTTAGTGTACAATTACACATTGAGTCTGTTGACTCACCCCTCGTGGGATATCTTTTACAGGTGACACTTAGCGTGATGGACTGGGTCAGCGAGGACTAGGTGGTGGCTATGCTCAATTCAGTATTTTGGGTTTCTTTTTTTATTAAACTTACTGCGTTTTCTTTTATTATTTCAGGATATTATTTTGGGTTATGTTTTAGTAATAAGGCCACCATTAGCTGTGTTATTTATACGTTTTAAATTTTTATTCTGCTACGATCAACTTCAACTAAATGATTAAATATTTTCGACAAACAACTTAAACTGTTTTGACATCTAAACACCTACGGTTTTCAAAATAATAGTAAGTTCTAAATTTGGTTTTCTTTTAACTTCTAAATTTTTCTAAAATCATAAAGATAACGTTTTAATAAGATACAAACTTATTTAACCACACGATTTTCAATGCGACCACTAAGCAGATCTATTTTATATGAAACCATCATATTTTCTTATAAAACAAAACGAGATTTAATTGAAGTTTTACTCGAGGAACATACCAGATCCGGTCAGGGCTTGTGGGCCGGGTTTGGGGTGTTTCAATAAATATGGCAAAGCTCTTACATATTTTAAAAAAAACTTATACTTTTATACCACAGTAAAACCATCAAGTCATGTAGTAGCAGATTTTAATTTTGAAAATCGATTTCGAATATGATAAATCAAACGCTATCGTCGTTTTATGTTAAAAAAACCAAAATCCGTTGAAAATGAACATAAACCATAAAACAAATTTACAATCCAAAAGATCACGAATAAACTAATCGTAAATTGATTTATTTACTTAACCAGAAAATCAATCTGAGCTCACAAATGCCGTCCGGTCCTAAGTCTGAAGACCACCTAAAATGTATTAAACAAACAAGTGAGCTAGAAGCCCAGTGTGTAGCACATCCAAGCAAAAAAATCAGAAACACATACACAACCAGATACATTTTCATATACAGATTCAGACATGTTCTCATATACAGAATTAGACGTATACTCATAATCAAATATAGATGCATATATGGATTCATATATAGATGCAGGCACAGATCCTACCCCCATCCGCTACATACCAACTCCGTCCAACCAATCACACACCAATTAGGACTACAAGAGTCCACCCATCCCATCACACCTGGTCGTGGTGGTATGCCACTCATATAAGTACAACTTGTAACACCCTAAAAATCCGAGTATCGATATATTGTATGTTTTGGTGTTTAGCTTATGAATGAAAATTTTCTTTTCTTCTTTTTCGTGTTTATTATAGCCTTGAAAAGGGCATAGAAATATTCGGGTATAGAATAATTTTTAGTATTGAGAATTTAGTGAAGTGGATCAAGTGACCCTGATACTTAAGTTAATTTAAGTGTCTAAAATTAGCATAAGTTGAGCTATTGGCAAGGTGGTGTTGGCGCATGAGTAATTGCATGAGGGGAGATGTTCGAATCCCTTGGATAGCAATTAGATGACTTTTATTTTTGCACTTGTATGGCAAGTGTCGGTCAAGCAATACTTATGGTAAGGATGGACTTTTTCATTTATGGAAAGTAGACTAAGGGAATAAGGTAAGTACTAACTTAAGGTATGGAATCAAGAAATTTTGGTATGATAAGGGGACATAAGGCTTGGATTAAGGGATGAGGTTTTGGAAACTTTTTAATGGCTTATTGACCATGTATGTGGACGGCATAGGGGGCTAGGGGGGATGGCCGGATTTTGTTGTTGGCTTGGTAAGGTTGGGTGTTGGATGAGCATTTTTCTTTTTGGTCAATTGGTGTTTTCTTATCAAAATTTTCTCTCAAAATTTGCTCTCTTTCTAGCCGAATATACCTTAAGCCTTGAGGAAACAATTGCATCTTTTTACCATTTCTCCCTTTTTGACCATTTTGGTCTTAGTTTGATTACTATCATCAAGTCTTTTCTCTCTTCTTTGTGACCGAAACCATATAGCCATTTTAGACCATTTCTTTTCTCCTCAATCTCACCATTGCCGAATTCTTCTAGCCTTCTTCTTCTTTCTCTTGAAATAGTTGAAACCTTCCTTCCATATTCACCATTACCGCAACACATAAAACCTCCCATCTCTTTTCTCTTTTGAAAAGGCCGAATCTTCTTCTTGTCACCAAGCCGAATCGCATCACACCCCATTCTCTTCACTTCTTCTTTTCACGATTTATCAAAAGCCGAAAACACATTTTTCCTTAGCCGATTGTTCATTAAACCCCAAGCCGAAACCTATCAACATCTAGTCGATTTCTTCCCCTATTTCTCCTTCAAAATTGATCACTCCTCTATAGTAGCCGAATCTCTCTGTGGTTCCAAACAAGGGTACAAGCGATCTCAACGTTAGGGGTAAGGATTAACTGGCATTCGATTTTCTTTCTTTTTCTTTTGGATTAGCCGAAATCTAGGGATCTAATCTCTATATATATTCTCTTTGGCCGAAACCTTGAAGGAGGATTTCGGGATCCTTTTGTAGCCGACAATTAAGGGGAGATTATTCGGGATTTGAGTATCCAAGGACAAGTGATATTTCAGGATTTAGACAATCAAGGTAAGGGGTCATAATATTCGGCCAAAGGCCATATTGTCTATTAAGGTTGGCCGATTCTGACTATGGTCTTATAGGGGGAGTCGACTGTGAAAAAGAAGGAGTGTCGGTATCGATAGTATCGTACTCACTGTTATCAGGTGTGTAGCCCTACACTAAATTTCTTATAGATTGATAGTATTAATGTTAGTATGTGTTAATAAGAAATATGTATGATAATGGCCGCGGGTACCATTCAGTGGTACGTGGTATTCAGGTATGTTAACCCTTAATACTTCGTTAATAATGCTATAAGCATGGATATGAAATGTGTATGACTCCGTTATGATTTTGGGGTATAATGCATAAAATCCGAATAATATGTATGTTGCATGGGCATATAGGTGATTTTGATAAAGGGGAAGTGTTCCGGTGGTTTTTACCACATTATCCGATGACTTATGTCACAATATTATGTATCCGATGACTTTGGTCACATATTATGAATCCGGTGACTCTGTCACAATTATCTGGTGGCCATGCCACAATTTATAAGGGCGATGTACAGTTGACTGCAGCGACTGCCTTCAATGGTGTGTAGCGGATGGAGGGTCGATTTAGTAATCCCCACGGTGTGATTGGCAGGTACGGGTGGTGTGTAGAGGATGGATATCTAGGTGGGCTCGGGATTGCATTTCATTTTATATGTATATGTGATTTAATCTGTCGTTATCTGATTTGCTATGTTATGGGCTTATGACTAAATGTGATTAAAATGGGCTTTGCCAAAATGTTATCGCTAAAGCTATAATCGATTGGGCTTTTAGTGTACAGTTACACATTGAGTCTGTTGACTCACCCCTTGTGGGATATCTTTTACAGGTGACACTTAGCGTGTTGGACCGGGTCAGCGAGGACTAGGTGGTGGCTATGCTCAACTCAGTATTTCGGGTTTCCTTTTTATTAAACTTACTACGTTTTCTTTTATTATTTCGGGATTTATTTGGGTTATGTTTTTGTAATAAGGCCACCATTAGCTGTGTTATTTATACGTTTTAAATTTTTATTCTGCTACGATCAACTTCAACTAAATGATTAAATATTTCCGACAAACAACTTAAACTGTTTTAACATCTAAACACATACGGTTTTCAAAATAATAGTAAGTTCTAAATTTGGTTTTCTTTTAACTTCTAAATTTTTCTAAAATCATAAGGATAACGTTTTAATAAGATACAAACTTATTTAACAACACGATTTTCAACGCGACCACTAAGCAGATCTATTTTATACCAAACCATCATATTTTCTTATAAAACAAAACAAGATTTAATTGAAGTTTTACTCGAGGAACATACCAGATCCGGTCAGGGCTTGTAGGCCGGGTTTGGGGTGTTTTAACTTTGTATCAGAGCCCAGTTTTAAACACTCGGTCTGGGGTTTTAAAGTCCACAACGTTTTCAAAATTAAGCCCAAATGAGTTTTTGTGAAAAGTTTTGGTTAAACTGGTTTTTATGGAAGCATGACACCCGAGTCCTCGACCCAGGTCCACCAGGTAAGTTCTTTTGTTGATAAATTGATGTGAGTATGTTAATGTATGATACTTCAGTTGATAAGCCTAAGGAAACTATACTTTAGAGACACGGGCCCTAGGTATATGTGTACTTCTACAGAAAAACCACTGATTAAAACTCTGTTGCATAAAATTTTCTTTAAACAAGAAAGTGAAAAGACTCTAATGCATAAAATTTTCGTAAAAACAGATAAGACGCGAAGTAGACATGAGTTGTAGGGGACGTGGTCGTCGTGGACGCGGTAGAGGCAGAATGGCTGTGTCGGAACCAGTTGGGTCTGGTCAGGGTTCCGAAAATGAGGCACCGCCACCGGCTGTAGGGGCGGAATTTCAAGAGCAAACAGAAGGAGATGACGCAGTATCGCAGGCTATGCTGCATGTTTTAGAGAGAGTAGCAGGAGCTAGTATGGGAAATGAGGCTCGAAAGTCAGTAGCTGAGAGACTTAGATCAAATGGAGCTAAGGTTTTTAGGGGAGTATCTGGGGTAGCTCCGAATGTAGCGGAGTACTGGTTAGAGGCAGTCGAGAGGATCATGGACGATTTGGACTGCACTGCTGAGGAAAAGCTGAAAGGTGTTGTTTCGCTGCTTCGAGATGAGGCCTACCAGTGGTGGCTCACTTCAAGGAGAGTACCCCTGCGGATCGAGTGGATTGGGGGTATTTTAAGGTTAAGTTTGAAGGGAAATACATTGGAGCTAGCTACATAGACTCTCATAGAAAGGCGTTTCTGAATTTAGTACTAGGAAATAAGTCGGTAGCGGAGTATGAAGCGGAGTTTCTGCGGTTAAGTCGGTATGCTAGAGGGATTGTAGCTACTGATTACGAGCGGTGTGTTAGATTTGAGGATGGGTTGCGAGATGAGCTGCGAGTGTTGATTGCTCCGCATTGAGAGAGGGACTTTGCAGTCTTAGTGGATAGGGCACGGCTAGCTGAAGAAGTTAAGCGGACCGAGAGACAGAACCGGAACAGAGGTCAGAATAAGAATAAGTGGAGCTATGGGTCTTCAGGGGTCATCTGGGAATTTTCAAAAGAGACCTAAAGTTGATGGGCCGTGAGGTCAGCAGGCTGTTGTGGGAGGACAGTATCGTACTTGTGCTCAGTATGGAAAGATGCATCCGGGAGAATATTGGAAAAAGACGGGGGGATGTTTTAAGTGTGGGTCCAAGGATCATATGATTAAGGATTGTCCGATGGATACGGAGAGGAATCGTCTAGCAGGTCAGGGTTTTAATCAGGTTGGCAGAGGTGGTCAGCAGCCGTCAAGGGGTCGTGGACCAAATGGCAGAGGTAATGGTTCTGGTAGAGGTCGCGGGACCCCAGGCAGAGGTAGTGGTAGCACTGAGGCTAGACAGCCAGGTCTGGTATATGCAGTTCGTCGGAGGGAGGATAGCGATGCACCTGATGTCATAACGGGTACGTTTTTGATCTCTAGAATACCCTTTATTGCTTTGATAGATATAGGGTCAACTCATTCATACATCGCTAGTGAAGTATCTGGAACTCTGCATGTGAACTCTGAAACTGTACCTAGGAAGATGACCGTACTTAGTCTTTTAGGGCAGACTGTAGTAGGAGATAAGCTCTCTAAGGAAGTGCCTTTAGAAGTTCAGGGGACGCAGTTTCTGGCTGACTTAATGGAATTGCCGTTCGGGGAATTTGATCTAATTTTAGGCATGGACTGGTTAGTGAAGTATCGTGTGAATGTGGATTGTGCTGCTAAGCGCATGTCTTTGAGAACTTCTGACGATAATGAAGTTGTGGTTGTGGGCGAGAGACGGAATTACTTGTCGAATGTAGTATCTGCCCTTAAGGTAGAGAAGATGGTAAGAAAGGGATGTGTAGTTTTTCCGATGTTGATCAGTGCCTTGGAGGCTAAGGAAGCAACTGTTGAAGGGGTCAGAACTGTAAGAGAATTTGTGGATGTCTTTCCGGAAGAACTTCTAGGGTTGCCTCCGGATCGTGAGGTGGAATTTGGGATTGATTTGTTGCCTGGTACGGCACCAGTATCTATCGCTCCGTATAGAATGGCACCAAAGGAGTTGGTTGAGCTCAAGGCTCAGATCCAGGAGTTGCTTGATCGTGGGTTTATCCGACCCAGTGTGTCTCCATGGGGAGCACCGGTCTTGTTCGTGAAGAAGAAGGAAGGAACTATGCGTATGTGCATAGACTATCGGCAGTTGAATAAGCTGACCATCAAGAACAAGTACCCTTTGCCAAATAGACGACTTGTTCGATCAGCTTAAGGGAGCTATGGTATTCTCAAAGATAGATCTAAGTTCGGGATATCATCAGCTTAAGGTGAAGGAAGTGGATATCCATAAGACAGCTTTCCGGACAAGATATGGGCATTATGAGTTTTTAGTAATGCCGTTCGGATTGACGAACGCCCCAGCTGCGTTCATGGATTTGATGAATCGGGTTTTCCAACCCTACTTGGATCAGTTCGTTGTTGTGTTTATAGACGACATTCTAGTGTATTCCAAGTCTGAAGAGGAACATGATGAGCACCTTCGGATAGTGTTGCAAGTGTTAAGGGAGAAGAAGCTTTATGCCAAATTCAGCAAGTGTGAATTTTGGCTGAAGGAAGTTGCGTTCTTAGGCCATGTGGTGTCTGCAGAAGGGATAAGGGTGGATCCTCGGAAGATTGAGGCAGTGTTAGATTGGAAATCACCTAAGTCTGTAGTTGAGGTTCGCAGTTTCTTGGGATTAGCAAGCTCCTACAGAAGGTTCATAGAGGGGTTTTCATCAATAGCTGCACCTTTGACGAAGTTGTTGAGAAAGGAGGTACCTTTCGTATGGGCAGATAAGCAGCAAGAGAGCTTTGAGAAGCTTAAGAGGGTTTTGACTGAAGCTCCGATTTTGATTCAGCCTGAGGTAGGGAAGGATTTTGTGGTGTATTGTGATGCTTCTCACACAGGATTAGGATGTGTTCTGATGCAAGACGGGAAGGTAGTCGCTTATGCATCTCGGCAATTAAGGCCACATGAGGTTAACTATCCGATGCACGACTTGGAGTTGGCAGCGGTAGTCTTTGCTCTTAAGGTATGGAGGCATTATCTGTATGGAGAAAAGTCAGTAATCTATGCGGACCACAAGATTCTTAAGTATCTGCTGACTCAGAAGGAGCTGGATCTGAGACAGCGAAGGTGGGTGGAGTTGTTGAAAGACTACGATTGTTCTATAGAGTATCACCCGGGCAAGGCGAATGTAGTGGCAGATGCCTTAAGTCGGAAAGTAGTGTCGGATTTGAGGGTGATGTTTGCACATCTTAGTCTTTATGACGACGGAAGTTTGTTAGTAGAGTTACAGGTAAAACCGACATGGTTGAGTCAGGTGAAAGAAAGACAGTTGGTAGACGATGATCTAAGTGCTAAGCTACGGCAAGTGCAGAGTGGGAAGTTGGAAGATGATGGTGTTAATAGTGACGGAGTGTTGTGTTTCAAGGGTAAGGTCTGTTTGTCGAAGGATGAAGAACTTAGACGGAGAATTATTCAGGAATCGCATAGTAGCCCTTATGCGATGCATCCTGGAGGTAGTAAGTTGTACAGGGATCTACGGGATCAGTTTTGGTGGCCTGGTCTTAAGCGGGAAGTTACAGAATTTGTAGGGAAGTGTTTAACGTGTCAGCAAGTTAAGGCTGAACACCAAGTTCCGTCAGGATTGCTTCAGCCGATAAAGATTCCGCAGTGGAAGTGGGAGCGAATCACCATGGATTTTGTTAGTGGGCTTCCCCTTACGCCTACTAAGAAAGACTCGGTATGGGTGATAGTGGATCGATTGACGAAGTCTGCACATTTCATACCAGTGTGGGTTGATTACTCTTTGTAGAAATTGGCGAAGTTGTATGTGGCAGAGATTGTGAGGTTGCATGGAGTGCCGGTGTCGATTATTTCGGATAGGGATCCGAGGTTTACATCTCGGTTTTGGAAAGCATTACAGCAGGCTTTGGGCACTAGGTTAGACTTCAGTACGGCATTTCATCCACAGTCAGACAGCCAGTCTGAGCGAGTAATCCAAGTGTTAGAAGATATGTTGAGGGGCTGTGTGATAGACTTTAGAGGAAGCTGGGAAGAGTTTTTGCCTTTAGCAGAGTTTGCATACAACAACAACTACCAAGCAAGTATTCGGATGGCACCGTACGAAGCGCTATATGGATGGAAGTGTCGCACTCCTACGTGTTGGACAGAATTAGGGGAACGTCAAGTTTTGGGTCCAGAGATTGTGGCGGAAACTGAAGAAAAGGTTAAGGTAATTCGGGCTCGGTTAAAGGAGGCATCTAACAGGCAAAAGTCGTACGCAGATCTTAAGCGGAAATAAATAGAGTTTGTTGTGGGAGATCAAGTATTACTTAAAGTGTCGCCATGGAAGAAGGTAATGAGATTTGGTCGCAAAGGAAAGTTAAGTCCCAGGTTTATAGGACCTTATCGGGTTTTGAAGCGGGTTGGACCAGTGGCATATCAGTTAGAGTTGCCTTCGGAGTTGAAGCAGATGCACGATGTGTTCCATGTTTTGATGCTACGTCGTTACCGATCGGATCCATCTCATGTAGTGCCAGTTGAGGAGGTGGAACTAAGAGCAGATTTGTCCTACGAGGAGGAGCTGATTTAGATTCTGGAACGAGATGTGAAGATGTTACAGAGGAAGTCAGTTCCTATCGTCAAAGTGTTATGGCGTAACCATGGATCGGAAGAGGCTTCGTGGGAGCCGGAAGAGGCAATGCGACAGCAATACCCTCACTTGTTCTAGCCAGGTAATTTCGAGGACGAAATTTTCTTTAAGGAGGGTAGAGTTGTAACACCCTATAAATCCGAGTATCGATATATTGTATGTTTTGGTGTTTAGCTTATGAATGAAAATTTTCTTTTCTTCTTTTTCGTGTTTATTATAGCCTTGAAAAGGGGATAGAATTATTCGGGTATAGAATATTTTTAGTATTGAGAATTTAGTGAAGTGGATCAAGTGACCCTGATACTTAAGTTAATTTAAGTGTCTAAAATTAGCATAAGTTGAGCTATTGGCAAGGTGGTGTTGGCGCATGAGTAATTGCATGAGGGGAGATGTTCGAATCCCTTGGATAGCAATTAGATGACTTTTATTTTTGCACTTGTATGGCAAGTGTCGGTCAAGCAATACTTATGGTAAGGATGGACTTTTTCATTTATGGAAAGTAGACTAAGGGAATAAGGTAAGTACTAACTTAAGGTATGGAATCAAGAAATTTTGGTATGATAAGGGGACATAAGGCTTGGATTAAGGGATGAGGTTTTGGAAACTTTTTAATGGCTTATTGACCATGTATGTGGACGGCATAGGGGGCTAGGGGGGATGGCCGGATTTTGTTGTTGGCTTGGTAAGGTTGGGTGTTGGATGAGCATTTTTCTTTTTGGTCAATTGGTGTTTTCTTATCAAAATTTTCTCTCAAAATTTGCTCTCTTCCTAGCCGAATATACCTTAAGCCTTGAGGAAACAATTGCATCTTTTTACCATTTCTCCCTTTTTGACCATTTTGGTCTTAGTTTGATTACTATCATCAAGTCTTTTCTCTCTTCTTTGTGACCGAAACCATATAGCCATTTTAGACCATTTCTTTTCTCCTCAATCTCACCATTGCCGAATTCTTCTAGCCTTCTTCTTCTTTCTCTTGTAATAGCCGAAACCTTCCTTCCATATTCACCATTGCTGCAACACCTAAAACCTCCCATCTCTTTTCTCTTTTGAAAAGGCCGAATCTTCTTCTTGTCACCCAGCCGAATCGCATCACACCCCATTCTCTTCACTTCTTCTTTTCACGATTTATCAAAAACTGAAAACACATTTTGCCTTAGCCGATTGTTCATTAAACCCCAAGCCGAAACCTATCAACATCTAGTCGATTTCTTCCCCTATTTCTCCTTCAAAATCGATCACTCCTCTATAGTAGCCGAATCTCTCTGTGGTTCCAAACAAGGGTACAAGCGATCTCAACGTTAGGGGTAAGGGTTAACTGGCATTCGATTTTCTTTCTTTTTCTTTTGGATTAGCCGAAATCTAGGGATCTAATCTCTATATATATTCTCTTCGGCCGAAACCTTGAAGGAGGATTTCGGGATCCTTTTGTAGCCGACGATTAAGGGGAGATTATTCGAGATTTGAGTATCCAAGGACAAGTGATATTTCGAGATTTAGACAATCAAGGTAAGGGGTCTTAATATTCGGCCAAAGGCCATATTGTCTATTAAGGTTGGCCGATTCTGACTATGGTCTTATAGGGGGAGTCGACTATGAAAAAGAAGGAGTGTCGGTATCGATAGTATCGTACTCACTGTTATCAGGTGTGTAGCCCTACACTAAATTTCCGATAGATTGATAGTATTAATGTTAGTATGTGTTAATAAGAAATATGTATGATAATGGCCGCGGGTACCATTCAGTGGTACGTGGTATTTAGGTATGTTAACCCCTAATACTTCGTTAATAATGCTATAAGCATGGATATGAAATGTGTATGACTCCGTTATGATTTTGGGGTAGAATGCATAAAATCCAAATAATATGTATGTTGCATGGGCATATGGGTGATTTTGATAAAGGGGAAGTGTTCCGGTGGTTTTTACCATATTATTCGGTGACTTATGTCACAATATTATGTATCCGATGACTTCGGTCACATATTATGAATCCGGTGACTCTGTCACAATTATCTGGTGGCCATGCCACAATTTATAAGGGCTATGTGCAGTTGACTGCAGCGACTGCCTTTGATGGTGTGTAGCAGATGGAGGGTCGATTTAGTAATCCCCACGGTGTGATGCAGGTACGGGTGGTGTGTAGAGGATGGATATCTAGGTGGGCTCGGGATTGTATTTCATTTTATATGTATATGTGATTTAATCTGTCGTTATCTGATTTGCTATGTTATGGGCTTATGACTAAATGTGATTAAAATGGGCTTTGCCAAAATGTTATCGCTAAAGCTATAATCGATTGGGCTTTTAGTGTACAGTTACACATTGAGTCTGTTGACTCACCCCTCATGGGATATCTTTTATAGGTGACACTTAGCGTGTTGGACCGGGTCAGCGAGGACTAGGTGGTGGCTATGCTCAACTCAGTATTTCGGGTTTCCTTTTTATTAAACTTACTACATTTTCTTTTATTATTTCGGGATTTATTTTGGGTTCTGTTTTTGTAATAAGTTCTAAATTTGGTTTTCTTTTAACTTCTAAATTTTTCTAAAATCATAAAGATAATGTTTTAATAAGATACAAACTTATTTAACAACACGATTTTCAACGCGACCACTAAGCAGATCTATTTTATACGAAACCATCATTTTTTCTTATAAAACAAAACGAGATTTAATTGAAGTTTTACTCGGGGAACATACCAGATCCAGTCAGGGCTTGTGGGCCGGGTTTGGGGTGTTTCACAACTGACCTGCCAAACAAAAATATTGCGATAAACTGCCAGAATCATATATATGTGGTCAAGCCACTATAATTGCTGTCAAGCTGCCAGAACAAATATTACAGATACATCTCTAGAAGGTGCAGGAATACTGCCAAAATCACACTTCCTCTATCACATATCATACCTCACCCCAATGCAAATACTAACAGACATTAGATGCACATATGTCATATATATATTTCACATCAGAACATACTAACAGAATTATTAGATCACAGACCATATAAGAATTTCACATTTTAAACATTCTTGTAATTGAAACTCAAATAATATCCCTATAACATAGAATATAAAAATATCATATTTCATATTTCAGAGTTATTTTTAAGCCAAATGGTCTCCACGGGAGGTCTAATTACAAATTTCTAAGTCAGACGGGCCAAGGTGAAAATTTTTAAAAAGTGGGCCCACACGACACAACTTGCCCACCCATGTTGTAACACCCCCAACCCGTATCTGTCACCGGAACAAGGTTACGAGGCATTACCAAGGAGTACAGAACACTTACAGATAATTTGAAATCATTATCGCTCAAATACCGAGACTAATTATAAACGTTCCTTTAACGGACCTTCGAGGTCCAAATCATGCATTAAGATTTGGTCGAGACTAAACCGGATCCTCAGGAAAATTTTTCGTGACTTTTAAAATTTTTCTAGCATATAAGGGCCACACACCCATGTGACTAGGGGCACACAGTCGAACCATACGCCCATGGGGTAGACCGCTTGTCACACATGGCCTAGACACATGCCCGTGTCTACCCGTGTGGACGAAAATTAGGCTATTTTCCAAGCCATATTTCTAACTCACTTGATCCTTTGTCTTTACCAACATTTTAATACAGTCAAGAACCAATTTAAGATATTCAACCAAGCCTTATACTTATTACCATTTGTTAGTCGTACACTTCATATAAATAACAAGAAACGTATATAGCCTCAATTCTTACTAAATTCCTCTTATACCTATACTTTTTCACATTATGTATTCATATCACATATAATAATCATACCTTTGTATTTCATATACATTTTTATAAACAATTTGTCTTGGTTTCTAACTACATATTTGAGTTCTACTCATCAAATCATTTGAACATCATATTTACACAAAAAGTACACTTAAGGTGTACAGTTCTATAATTATGCATAAACACATTTATTAAACATATTCCATGTTTTTATATATCATAGTCTCATATTTCCATGTATCAAGTACCATCATTTCCTCGTATTTCAGACAAATACGTGTAATAATTCATAAACATGCAACTCACTAACTCTTCCTGCCAATCACAATTTAAATTGACAAATCACTTATTGAGTCCAATTTCAATGTTCACTAAAATTTATCATATAAATTTGGATGTACGTATCCACCAATAGATTCCATGTACAGATACCATCATCTCAAATTTCCACATACATTTACTTTCCACATTATGAACTCAAATAACATATACAAGATATACCAATGTATTTCAAGTACGTTTTCATAATATTTCATTTCGAATTCAGATTATTTCATATTAGAACTTTTCTCATTAACTCATTTGGAATACCAATTCATACAGATAATACACTCAAGGTGTACAAATATATAATCACAAATGAGCTCATTCATCAACCAAGATTTATGTTCATGTCTCTTCAACTCATATTTCCTTATATCACATAATTCCATGTAACACTTACCAAACTTTGTCAAATTAGTGAACGTCTTACAGAATTGGTTTGCACCGGTATGCACTGAATTTCACTGATAATCACTAATGTCATAGCATAGCTATGGTCTTTTCACTAAAATGCCATAGCTCAGCTATGGTCTTACATCTTCACTATCATTATGCCATGGTGAAACCATGGACTTATCAGTCAATTCATCACTTTCCACTAGAATGACATAGCCCAGCTATGGACTTATAGGGATATCACTTATCACTTGTAGCCGAAGCTACCACTTATCATTTGTAGCCGAAGCTACCACTATTCACTTGTAGCCATAGCTACCACTTTTCACTGATCAGGTAGCCAGAGATACCACTTTTAACTTGATCAGGTAGCCGAAGCTGCCACTTATCACTTATCACATAGGAGCTCACTCTCGAGCTATTCACATTCATGGGTCTGCTCACACAAATTGTCGGTTATTACGTAACTACTCAGTGCTGCTCACACAAGCTGTCAGGTATCTGCAACACATGCTAGATTACTCAGCCACTAGTAGAACTTATAAGACCAGCACCCGTTTCACATAGTCACAATCTCGGGTCTGCTTACACAAGCTGTCGGTCATATGTAACTACTCAGTGCTGCTCACACAAGCTGTCAGGTATTCGCAACACATGCCAGATTACCCAGCCACCGATAGAACGTACGGACCAGCACCCAAATCACTTATTTCACTTAGTACAATGCCATGGACTTATTTCACTTAGCACAATGCCATAGTTTAACCATGGTCTTTTACCGCCAATTCATATTTCACTATGCAACGATCGTGATCAATTTGCAGTTTTACTCAATTTGAACATTTACTGAAATTTCCACAATTTAATCAAATATATGATAATGGTGCTTAATTAACACAAATCAACAACATTTATCAACATACGAACTTACAAATTCAATTTTTATATCATAACCTTAATCACAATTTCATAGTAAATATTCAAAATAAAACATTATATCATTTCTAATTTAACATTAAACAATTATAATCGGGCATGTCATCAATTTATACACAGGTCATTCATATATTTTTCCTCCTCCTCCTCTCCATCCACATCCTTAATATAAATAACACACTTGTAAGTAACATTATCTATAATTTTCACTATTTACTTATATGGATATTCAAGTTTTCCATCCGTGTCATATTCGCTAAATTATTTTTATCTTGAGCTACAGAACTCCAAATTAAGATCCCCTAATTTTCCCTGAAACTAGACTCGCATATCGTTTACCATAAAATTTTCAGAATTTTTGGTTTAGCCAATTAGTACAATTTATTCTTTAAAGTCATCCCTGTTCTGCTGTCTGATAGTTCCGACCCCTCTTCACTAAAAAATTAATCATCTCCTTGTACGGGATTCAAATGATGTTCCTGTTTGTTTCTCTTGAAAATAAACTAATTCAGGATTTTAAACATATAAATTTAAGCCCCTAATTTTTTTCCTCAAATTTTTGATGATTTTCCAAATTTAGAACAGGGGAACCTGAAATCATTCTGACCTTGTCTCACAAAATTTATTATATCTCATGATTCACAATTCCATTGCTTACACTGTTTCTTATATAAGAAACTAGACTGAATAAGCTTTAATTTCATATTTTATTCATCCTCTAATTCGATTTCTAGAATATTTTCTAATTTTTTAAAGTTAGATTACTGCTACTGTCCAAAACTATTTTAGTGCAAAATGTTGATTTTAATTTTGCCCCAAATTTCACAGTTCATACAATTTAGTCCTTACTCAATTAACCCCTCAATTGAGCTAATTTTTTTCAATTAATATTTTTTTCTATCATTTTAAACTACTTCACAACCCTTGGAAATCAAAACTTTAGCACTAGACCTTAATTCCAAACTCTTTCACTATTAGGTCCTAAAGTCAATTTCCATCAATTTTACTTGATAAAATCATCATATATCAAAATTAAAGTTTCAATTCTATGTTTATTCACCATATGCTTCCAGCACTCATCCATAACAACTTTAAAAATTAGCCATGGAATCAAAAACTAATGACATAGTAAGTTGGACCCAATTGTAAAAGTCCAAAAACTTAGAAATTTCAAGGAGAAAGCAAGAATTAAACTTACATGAAGCTAGAGTATGAAAACCAGCTTGAACCCTCTTCCATGGCTATTTTTCAGCTGATGAATATGAAGAAAAATGATGAGAATTCTAGATATTCCAATTTGGTCCATTTTTATTTAACTAATTTTGTCAATTTTTCAATTTTGCCCTTATTTCACCCATTTCCTGATTTTTCTTAGCTATTGCCGCCCAAAATATCTCCTTTGGGCTTATTTGCACTTTAGGTCCTTTCTCATTTGACAATTGAGCTATTTAATCCTTCTAGCAGCTTTTACACCTTTTTCAATTTAGTCCTTTTTATTTAATTAACCATCCGAACGTCAAAATTTTCTAACAAAATTTTAATACTACCTCATTGACACTCCGTAAATATTCATAAAAAATATTTATGGCTTGGTTTATAACACCGAGATCTCGATACCTCTTTTTCTCAATTTTTTTGACCAAGTAAATCTTTATAAAACACAATTTACTATTTCAAAACTCTTTTAAAAGCTACATTTGGCTCGTAAATATTAAATAATATAATTTACGAATT
Organism: Gossypium australe; assembly: GCA_005393395.2. Taxonomy (NCBI): domain Eukaryota; kingdom Viridiplantae; phylum Streptophyta; class Magnoliopsida; order Malvales; family Malvaceae; genus Gossypium; species Gossypium australe. Next base: position 107,567,635 of record CM016624.1, read on the forward strand.
TAATTGTCAGATTTGGTGGTCTCGAACCACTATTTCCGGTATCATTGAAATTAGGGCTATTACACATGTGGTCCACATGGCCTAACACACGTCCATGTGGGCCACACGGCCCAAATAGCCCAGACCGTGTGACTCACACGGCTAGGCACATGGCAGTGTGGCATCGATAGTCCCAATTTTAGCTTCCGTCAATCGTTGTTTTCTCATGTTTTCGTTACACACTTGGTCAATTCTGATGCTAAAACTACAGATGTAAATCCAGCACCCTTAACGACAGAGAATTAAAAGAACTTACGAAGCCGGAGGAGCATTCATCTCATGATTCACACCTAACCAAATACAAATTCAATTAAACAAAAATCCCCACAACGAGTCCACACTTCACATAAAACATTTAAGGAAATTAAACATGGAATATTTACTGTAACACCCCTTACCTGTATTTGACGCTGAAATAGGGTATGAGGCATTACCGAAACACATACACTTGTAAACGTATTAAACCGAGTCAAAAAATTTCATCCAAATTAAAACTTTTCAAATTTTTATCTTTGAGTCCCTAAATAGGTCCTACAAGGCCCAATACATACCTTGGAAGTGGTTCGGGACTAAACCGAACACTTTTGAAAGTACTAAAAATTTCTCGAAAAATAGGGGCACACGCCCGTGTCCAAGGCCATGTCCTTCACACAGCTGAGATACACGCCCGTGTGTTAGGCCGTGTGGCATTTTGAATTTCTGAAAATCAAGTGCAGAATTCACACATCCTGGGCACATGGCCGTGTGGCCACAAGTAAGATTATTCACCAAGCCCTTTGTCTCCCCAAAAGACTTATACACTTATACAAATTTATCATCAAACAACATGGTATTATTAAGCATTCAAACACCCCACTAAGACATCCACATACCATTTACAAACCACATTCATCATGTATAATCACACACACACACACACACACACTTAACCATTCACATCATGCAACTTACACAACCAATCACATTTACCACTCATAATTATCAAACATTTACTCATCCAACACATGCAAGCATACACATTCTTGAAATGCATCATCATATACTTATAACATAACAATTATTAGCCACATTAAACGGCCTTATACAACAATAACCTTCTAATAACATAGGCCAACATTCTAGGCCAACTCATATTAACAATACACACATAATCAAGTCCCTATACATGCCATAGACTTAAAAATACTTGAAAATCATTGATACAATACCAATCAATAACTTGTTAGTGTGATAGAATCTCCGACGACCTCCAACTCGAGCTAGCATCTGTGGCACTATAGGAAAAAGGAAAGGAAGGGGGTAAGCATTATAGCTTAATAAGTAGGTATGTAAATAATAATAATTAATTTATTAACATGTTTTCACCAATTCTCACAATATGTTATCAAGGTAATACAATCATAATTGCACATAATTTCACTATTTACTTATGTTCATCTCAAGCTATCTACTCGAGTCATAGTCACTAAATTATTTATATCTTGAGCTACGGAACTCCAAATTAAGATACGTTAATTTTCCCTGAAACTAGACTCACATATCTTCTTACCATAAAAGTTTCAGAATTTTTGGTTTAGCCAATAAGTACAGTGTATTCATTAAAGTCACCCCTATTCTGCTGTCCGACAGTTCTGACCCCTCTTAACTAAAAATTAATTATCTCTTCATACGGGATTCGGATGATGTTTCCGTTTGGAATTTAAGCATATAAATTATAAACCATAATTTATTCTTTTTACAATTTTTAATGATTTCCACAAGTCAGAACAGGAGATTCTAAAATCATTCTAACTCTTCCTCATAAATATTCAAATATCTCAGAATATGAAATTCTTTTGCTTGCATCGTTTCTTTTATGTGAAAATAGACTCAATAAGCTTTACTTTCATATCTTATTCAACCTAAAATTCGATTTCCACCATTTTTGGTGATTTTTCAAAGTGCTATCACTGCTGCTGTACAAACTATTTTATTGCTAATTTTACTCTATCATGTTTTCTTTGTATTAATTCTCATTTACACACATATAACACTAAAGTATATCCATAGTTAGCCATGCCAATAGCTAGTCATCATCAAATATTTACAAGTCTTCATTGTAACACTTACTCCATATCAACCTTACCAAAGTTCGATCACATATCGAGCACATTGCTCATGAATATATATACACATGTACCTGCACTTGTTCATCACATAATCATATTCAGTTACACTTAGTCATTTTCCCATTGAACACATTGGAATATTATTGGATACATCAGAAGTTTGCACATAAGTGCCACACTTGTAGCCAAAGCTACTTCACATCACTTTTCACATAGAGGCTCGTTCTCGAGCTATTCACTTTCACGGGTCTGCTCACACAAGTTGTCGGTCATTCGTTACTACTCAATGCTGCTCACACAAGCTGTCAGGTATCCGCAACACATGTTGGTATACCCAACCACTGGTAGAACTTAAGACCAGCACCCAGATTCACTTAGTCACAATTTCACATAGATTTCACATAGGTCCCTAGTGACATGTCACTCATATCCATTTTTATTCCTAAGGTTCAACCGGGAAATTTCTCATTTGAAACACCCCAAACCCGGCCCACGAGTCTCGACCAGATCTGGTATGTTCCTCGAGTAAAAACAGTTCAAATTCATGGGTTCTTTTGAAAATCCTTAAGTGATTTCGGAAAAACTCGATTTGGGTTGGGCTCAAGTTGGAAAACCAATTTATTATTGAAATATAAGTTTTATGAAATCTCATTGTCAAGTTTCAAAAACATTAAGTTAGAAGATTTGCCGAATTTCTTCTTTAATTAGAAATCATATGAATTTAAGTGTTAAATCGTTTAGGGTTTAGTTTTAAATAAAACATTTGATCTTTAATTTGATAAATTTAATAACATATTGAAATAAATAAAATGCATGCATAAACAGTTTATCACTATGGCCTTATTACATCAAAACAATCCCAAATAAATTTAAAGTACTTAAAATAAAAATGTCCAAATCATAAAAATTTCCTTGCTGAGCATGGCCACCTTTAAGCTCCTACCGACCCGGTCCATTACTGATCATCACCTGAAAAATGTTCCCCAACGGGGTGAGTCAAACAGACTCAATGTGTAACCAACACCAAAATTTAACAATTCAGGCATACATTATCATATCACATACACATTCATATAACAGATAGGAAATAATGATGCAACCCGAACCCAAACCTATACGCCATCCGCTACACATCACCCGTACCAACCTGCACACCGTGGGGACTACTAAGTCAACCCTCAATCCGCTACACACCATCGAAGGCAGTCGCTGCAATCGACGTGCTCAGCGCCCTTATAAAATTTGTGGCATAGCCACCAGATACATATTTCGTGTCATGAGACACCATATTCAGATATCGTGGTCTTAGGTCACCACATTCACTTATCGTGGTCTTAGGTCACCACTTTCACTTCCCCTTTTCATAATATCCCATATGACCCATGTCATACATATTATGTAGTACAATGCCTTGTTTCACATTCTTTTCATATTCACATTCATGGCATAACAAATCATTTCATACTCATAGTAGGAGTAGGAAAACGTATCTTAGTATTGTGTACCGTAACATGGTACATAGCCATATTCACATTCTTATAAACATGTTCATATTAAGTATTGCCATAAATTTTATTAAAAGATAGTGTGGGGTACACACCTGATTAACTTATCACTTCACTGAAGTCCCGAAATCCCATCTACTGCCTTAGATCTTAATCCCTACATTCGCCCAACATTTGATATTTAAACCAAAAGCCTATTCGGCTACAAATCCAAATCCCAGTAGGATTAGTACACTAAATACCTACCTTGCTGCCGATTGACTTAAGAATCAAGTCCTGAAACTTTGTGCTATACCTTCCTTCAATCGGCCAACATTGAATCAATTAACTTGGTTAGTTTTCGGCTTTTGAACATTTAAGGAACAGATCTAAATACTAAACTAGGCCTTGGCCGAATGTACATATGTGCTTACCTTCCAAATCTTAAATCCCGGAATTGATCTCTTGTCTTAGGTGTCTATCGAAATCCCTATAGCCATATGTTAGATCAATTTCTAACACTTAATCACCATTAAATGGCCTATGGCCGAATATCAGATGTGCTTACCTTAAAACTTGAAATCCCGAAAGATCCTTCTATGAAGTCGACACTTGCTAGATCCTGAATACTCCTTCCAAGTTTCGGCAACCATGAACATCAATGAGATTAGTCCTAGATTTCGACAAGTCTAGAAGTGAAAGAATAGAAACTGAATGACAATTGGCCCTTACCTTTAATACCAAAGTCGATAGCACCTTTGTTTGAACCCACAGAGATTCGGCTATAGACTAAGTGTGATCAACAAATTTCGGCTTTTGTAACTATGAAGAAATCGGCTAATGGTTACCTTGAGGGTTCGGCTTTGATTGAATTTGCAAAAGAAGAAGAGTAGGTTGATGTTGAAGGTTCGGCTTTGGAGAATCAAAAAGGAAAAGAGGATGATGAGCAGAGAGAATTCGGCAGAGGGGGAAGAAAGAAAAGAATAGAGAATGGCTTTACCCTTCCTTAGCCGAAATTATCACCTAAAGGAGCCCCCCAATCAGCCAACTCTATCAATTTCCTAGCTTTTCTCTCCATCTCATCATTTAAAATTAATAAAAAGAATAATCCTCTTTATCTCGTCTTTATCCATCAAAATAAATCCACATTTATCACTCCCTTTAGCCGAATTTTAATAAGGATAAAACTCCTCTCTTTAGTGCCTTGATGCCGTCCATTACCTCCCCTTGTGTGGAAAAATAAAAGCTTCATTTAGCTTCTCATGCGACTCGATCCTAGGCCCAATTGCACTAGCTTCTGGCGTCAATTCCAGAGGCCTTAGGTGGCACCTCTAAGCCACTTAGACAAGCCCATTTTTGTGTTATATTTCACCTACAAATTCTCTTAAGGCCACCTTGCTTTAGTTCCCTTCTTTTAAACTTTAAAACTCAATATTTCTTAAGACATTTCCTTAATTTCCAAGATTCTAAAAATGCACACAACACATTCATAACACATAAGACATGCTATTTCATATAATTAAGCAAAAATGCACAAGCCATAATTTAGGATATTACAGTTCTACCCCCTTAAATAATTTCGTCCTCGAAATTACCTGACTGAAATAGGTGAGGGTATTGCTGTTGCATTGCCTCTTTTGGCTCCCACGAAGCTTCTTCCGATCCATGATTGCGCCATAATACCTTGACTAGAGGAACTGACTTCCTCCGTAAGACTTTCACATCTCGTTCCAAGATCGGAATCGGCTCTTCCTCGTAGGACAAATCTGGCCTTAGCTCCACCTCTTCCACCGGTACTACATGAGATGGATCCGATCTGTACCGACGTAGCATTGAAACATGAAATACGTCGTGCATCTGCTTCAACTCCGGTGGCAACTCTAGCTGGTAAGCCACTGGTCCAATTCGCTTCAGTACCCGATAAGGTCCTATAAACCTTGGACTTAACTTCCCTTTCCGACCAAATCTTATCACCTTCTTCCAAGGCGAAACCTTAAGAAATACTTGGTCTCCCACATCAAATTCTATCTCTTTCCGTTTGAGATCTGCATACGACTTTTGTCTATCAGATGCTTCCTTCAACCGTGCCTGAATTATCTCAACCTTCTCTTCGGATTCTGCCACAATCTCTGGACCCAAAACTCGACGTTCTCCTAATTCTGTCCAATACGTAGGAGTGCGACACTTCCGGCCATACAACGCTTCATACGGTGCCATTCGAATACTGGCCTGATAGCTGTTGTTGTACGCAAACTCAACTAAAGGTAGATATTCCTCCCAACTTCCCCTAAAATCCATCACACAGCCTCTCAACATATCCTCCAACACTTGGATTACTCGTTCAGATTGCCCATCTGACTGTGGGTGAAAAGCCGTAGTGAAATCCAATTTAGTACCTAAAGCCTGATGTAGAGCTTTCCAAAACCGAGAAGTAAACCTTGGGTCCCTATCTGAGATGATTGACACCGGTACTCCATGCAACCTTACAATCTCCGCCACATATAACTTTGCCAACCTCTGCAAAGAATAGTCAACTCTCACTGGAATAAAGTGCGCGGACTTAGTCAACTGGTCCACTATCACCCATACCGAGTCCTTCTTAGTAGGCGTAAGGGGAAACCCACTAACGAAGTCCATGGTAATTCTCTCCCACTTCCATTGTGGAATCTTGATTGGCTGAAGCAATCCTGACGGAACTTGGTGTTCAGCCTTAACTTGCTGACACGTCAAACACTTACCGACAAATTCTGTAACTTCCTTTTTCAGACCAGGCCACCAATATTGTTTTCTTAAGTCTCTATACATCTTAGTACCTCCAGGATGCATAGCATAAGGGCTACTATGCAATTCCTGAAGAATTCTCTGTCTTAACTCCTCATTCTTCGGCATGCAGACCTTACCCTTGAAACACAATACTCCCTCGTCATTAATACCATAATCCATCAACTCTCCATTCTGTACTTGCTGTAACTTAGCACTTAACTCATCATCAACCAACTGTCCCTCTTTAACTTCATTCAACCACGTCGGCTTAATTTGCAATTCTGCCAGCAGACTTCCATCCTCGTACAAGCTCAGATGTGCGAACATTGCCCTCAGGTCTGACACAACCTTCCGACTTAGGGCATCCGCCACTACATTCGCGTTGCCCGGATGATACTCTATCGCACAATCGTAGTCCTTCAGTAATTCCACCCACCTTCGCTGCCTCAAGTTCAACTCCTTCTAAGTCAACAAGTACTTAAGACTCTTGTGGTCTGCGTAGATTACCGACTTTTCCCCATAAAGATAGTGTCTCCACACCTTAAGAGCAAAGACCACTGCCGCTAGTTCCAAATCATGAGTCGGGTAGTTAGCCTCGTGTGGCCTTAACTGTCGAGACGCATAGCGACTACTTTACCATCCTGCATCAGTACGCATCCTAATCCCGTGTGAGAAGCATCACAATACACCGTAAAATCCTTTCTTGCCTCCGACTGAATCAAGACCGGAGCTTCAGTTAACACTTTCTTAAGCTTCTCAAAGCTCTCCTGCTGCTTATTCGTCCATACAAAGGGTACTTCCTTCCTTAACAACTTTGTCAAAGGCGCAACTATTGACGAAAACCCTTCCACAAACCTTCTGTAGTAGCCTGCTAATCCCAAGAAACTACGAATCTCTGCCACCGACCTAGGTGGTTTCCAATCTAACACTGCTTCAATTTTCCTAGGATCCACCCTTATTCCTTCGCAGACACCACATGTCCTAAGAACGCAACTTCCTTAAGCCAAAATTCACACTTGCTGAATTTGGCATATAGCTTCTTCTCCCTTAACACTTGTAGCACAACTCGGAGATGCTCATCATGTTCTTCCTTAGACTTAGAATACACCAAGATGTCGTCGATGAACACCACGACGAACCTATCCAAGTAAGGTTGAAAAACTCGGTTCATCATATCCATGAACGCAGCTGGGGTGTTCGCCAAACCAAACGGCATTACTAGGAACTCAAAATGCCCATACCTTGTCCGAAAAGCTGTCTTATGGATATCCCCTTCCTTCACCTTAAGCTGATGATACCCAGACCTTAAATCGATCTTCGAGAAAACCGCTGCTCCCTTAAGTTGATCGAACAAGTCATCTATCCTTGGCAAGGGGTACTTGTTCTTGATGGTCAGCTTATTCAACTGACGATAGTCTATGCACATGCGCATAGTTCCGTCCTTCTTCTTCACAAACAAGACAGGTGCTCCCCATAGAGACACACTGGGTCGAATAAACCCACGATCCAGCAATTCTTGAATTTGAGCCTTGAGCTCAACCAACTCCTTTGGTGCCATTCTATATGGAGCAATTGACACAGGAGCTGTTCCCGGTAGGAGATCAATTCCAAACTCTACCTCCCTATCCGGGGGTATTCCAGGTAATTCCTCCGGAAAGACATCCACAAATTCCCTTACCGTTCGAACTCCACTAACACCTTCTTCCTTCTTATCCATCGCACTAACAAAGGCCAAGAATGCCTTGCACCCTTTACGAACCATCTTTTCAGCCTTTAGCCCCGAAACTACATTAGACAAGTAGTTTCTTCTTTCTCCTATCATAATGACCACCTCATCCTCCGGGGTCCTTAATTCCATTCGCTTAGCTGCACAGTCCAACACAGCCCGATGCTCCACTAGCCAGTCCATACCAAGTATGAGATCGAATTCTCCAAAGGGAAGTTCCATCAAGTCGGTAGAAAATACTATTCCTTGAATTTCTAAAGGCACTTTCCGAAAGATCTTATTCACCACTACAGTTTGACCTAGTGGGCTTACTACAGTCATCTCCCTATCAGAAAGTTCAGAGGCTATGTCTAGAGTTTCAACTACTCTACATGCAACATAGGAATGGGTCGAGCCCACATCAATCAAAGCAAAATAGGGCTTGCCAAAAATAAGGAACGTACCGGTTATGACGTCTGGCGCGTTTCCATCTTTCCTACGGTGAACTGCATATACCAAGCCCGGCTGTCTCGCTTTAGTATTATTATTAGCACCTCTGCCAGGTGTTCCATGTCCTCTTCCAGCGCCATTTCCTTGGCCATTCGGATCACAACCTCGCTGAGGCTGCTGACCACCTCTACCAGCCTGATTAACATTCTGAGCCACTGTCAATTTCCATCTGGCCTCATAGGACAATCCTTAATCATGTGGTCCTTGGACCCACACCTAAAGCATCCTCCAGTCTTTTTCCAACACTCTCCAAAGTGTTTCTTCCCACACTGATCACAGGTACGATATTGCCCTCCAGTACCAGCTTGCTGACCTCGCGGCCCATCAACTCTAGGCCTTTTCTGAACATTCTCAGATGATCCTGACGGCCCAAATCCTCTTTTCTGCTTGTTCCGATCAGAGTGCTGTCTCACAGAGTCCTTAATCCCTTCAGCTATCTTTGCTTTCTCCACTAACGCAGAAAATTCCCGTTCCTGATGTGGAGCGACTAACAACCTCAGGTCATCCCTTAATCCATCCTCAAATTGAACACAGCGCTCATGCTCAGTAGCCACTACTCCTCGAGCATACAGGCTCAACCTCAGAAATTCAGCTTCGTACTCAGCTACGGACTTGTTCCCTTGAACCAGCCCCAGAAAAGCCTTCCTCTGCGCATCAGTATATCTGGTTCCAACATACTTCTTTTGATATGCTACCTTAACATATTCCCAAGTCAAATCTTCAGCTGTGGCACCATCCCGAACTATGAGCCACCACTGATACGCTTCATCGCGTAGCAGCGCCACCATTTCTTTCAGCTTCTCCTCAGGGGTCAGATCCAACTCATCCATAATCCGTTCTGTTGCTTACAACCAATATTCAGCTGTACTGGGTGCCACACCAGATACTCCTCGAAACATTTCAGCCCCATTGGCTCGGAGTCGCTCGGGTACAGATTTTCGAGCTCCCATACTTCCACCGCTCCAGCCACCATTTCCAAAACTCGCAGCACAGCCTGCGACACAGCATCGTCCCCCGTCTGAGCTTGCTGCTCGACACCAACAGCTGGGGGTGGTGGTGGCGATGGTACCTCATTGTTAGACCCTTGACCCGATCTAACGGGTTCCGACACGGCCATTCTGCCTCTACCGCGTCCTCGCATGTTACGACCACGTCCTCTAAAACTCATTTCTACGATCGTGCTTTAATCTGATTAAGAAATTTTATGAATTAGCTTTTATTCCACTGATTATTCGCGAAGGAGTTTTATGTAAAGAGCTTAATAGAGATTCTTTCGATCATTCAAAGTCTCAAGTTTTCTATCCTAATTCATAGAAAAGCACATCCATTCCATAATATCTCCCATACACATTCACTCTTCGGACATTTCTGTCCGTTCCCAACCCAGGGGTATTTTCGTCATTTGTCCTACAGGGGTATTTTGGTAAATAATCGGGGTCAATTTGAAAATTACAAAAGTCATTTCGAAATTCCTCCAAACTCATGGACACAAAACAAGTTGTTGCAAAAATTTTGGAAATCGGGGTCATTTTGGTAATTTTGGTAAACCAGGGGTAATTTCGTAATTTTTTTTCAAATCGGGGTATTTTGGACTTTCCAAAAATAGGATTTTTAAATACTTTTACAAAATAAGGAAATTTTATTGGAATCGGGGGTGATATGGTAACTTTTGAAACCAAGGGCATTTTCGTAATTTTGCAAATAGGGGTATTTTAGAAATTTTCATAAATCAAGAATACTTCAGCAAAATTTTATGGAATAGCTTTTATAAATCAAAAGGGTAATTTAGTAATTTTTTTAACTAGGGTTTCCATAAAAATACGGCTAGTCCCTTTCGGGTTTTAATTAGGGGTTTAGCCTATGAATAAGTCCTCTTGGTTAGGGTGAACCGAAGCTACGCACCAGGTAGGATTCGAGTGGAGAGGAGGTGAGTCACGCGGACTGCTTAAATACCAAGCTCCCACCGAATACCAATCCTAGACATGCGCACAATGGTTGCCACACCTTAACTCGCCGACTTAGACACATGTGTGTTTAATTAGGCAATTAAGTCTTATGTAATGGTTGGGGTAACCTAGTCCTAGGGTTCAAGTACTTATCATGCTAATCTACGTTCCATTCCATTTCTACCCTTCTACACAATCACAATATAAATCACCCAAAGGTTAGGGGTACTTACCTGGTGGACTTCGGGTCGAATACTTAGGTGCCATGCCAAAAAACCTGCTTTTCATAAAATTTCTTTTGGGCTTAATTTTGAAAATGTTTTGGGCCTTAAACCCAAGGCCGAGAGTTTAAAAACTGGGCTCTGATACCAAACTGAAACACCCCAAACCCGTCCCACGAGTCTCGACTAGATCTGGTATGTTCCTCGAGTAAAAACAGTTCAAATTCATGGGTTCTTTTGAAAATCTTTAAGTGATTTCGGAAAAACTCGATTTGGGTTGGGCTCAAGTTGGAAAACCAATTTATTTTTGAAATATAAGTTTTATGAAATCTCATTGTCAAGTTTCAAAAACATTAAGTTAGAAGATTTGCCGAATTTCTTTTTTAATTAGAAATCATATGAATTTAAGTGTTAAATCGTTTAGGGTTTAGTTTTAAATAAAACATTTGATCTTTAATTTGATAAATTTCATAACATATTGAAATAAATAAAATGCATGCATAAACAGTTTATCACTATGGCCTTATTACATCAAAACAATCCCAAATAAATTTAAAGTACTTAAAATAAAAATGTCCAAATCATAAAAATTTCCTTGCTGAGCATGGCCACCTTTAAGCTCCTGCCAACCCAGTCTATTACTGATCATCACCTGAAAAATGTTCCCCAACGGGGTGAGTCAAACAGACTCAATGTGTAACCAACACCAAAATTTAACAATTCAGGCATACATTATCATATCACATACACATTCATATAACAGATAGGAAATAATGATGCAACCCGAACCCAAACCTATACGCCATCCGCTACACATCACCAGTACCAACCTGCACACCGTGGGGACTACTAAGTCAACCCTCCATCCGCTACACACCATCGAAGGCAGTCGTTGCAGTCTACGTGCTCATCGCCCTTATAAAATTTGTGGCATAGCCACCAGATACATATTTCGTGTCATGAGACACCATATTCAGATATCGTGGTCTTAGGTCACCACATTCACTTATCGTGGTCTTAGGTCACCACTTTCACTTCCCCTTTTCATAATATCCCATATGCCCCATGTCATACATATTATGTAGTACAATGCCTTGTTTCACATTCTTTTCATATTCATATTCATGGCATAACAAATCATTTCATACTCATAGTAGGAGTAGGAAAACGTACCTTAGTATTGTGTACCGTAACATGGTACTTAGCCATATTCACATTCTTATAAACATGTTCATATTAAGTATTGCCATAAATTTTATTAAAAGATAGTGTGGGGTACACACCTGATTAACTTATCACTTCACTAAAGTCCCGAAATCCGATCTACTGCCTTAGATCTTAATCCCTACATTCGGCCAACATTTGATATTTAAACCAAAAGCCTATTCGGTTACAAATCCAAATCCCAGTAGGATTAGTACACTAAATACCTACCTTGCTGCCGATTGACTTAAGAATCAAGTCCTGAAACTTTGTACTATACTTCCTTCAATCGGCCAACATTGAATCAATTAACTTGGTTAGTTTTCGGCTTTTGAACATTTAAGGAACAGATCTAAATACTAAACTAGGCCTTGGCCGAATGTACATATGTGCTTACCTTCCAAATCTTAAATCTCGGAATTGATCTCTTGTCTTAGGTGTCTGTCGAAATCCCTATAGCCATATGTTAGATCAATTTCTAACACTTAATCACCATTAAATGGCCTATGGCCGAATATCAGATGTGCTTACCTTAAAACTTGAAATCCCGAAAGATCCTTCTATGAAGTCAACACTTGCTAGATCCTGAACACTCCTTCCAAGTTTCGGCAACCATGAACATCAATGAGATTAGTCCTAGATTTCGACAAGTCTAGAAGTGAAAGAATAGAAACCGAATGACAGTTGGCCCTTACCTTTAATACCAAAGTCGACAGCACCTTTGTTTGAACCCACAGAGATTCGGCTATAGACTAAGTGTGATCAACAAATTTCGGCTTTTGTAACTATGAAGAAATCGGCTAATGGTTACCTTGAGGGTTCGGCTTTGATTGAATTTGCAAAAGAAGAAGAGTAGGTTGATGTTGAAGGTTCAGCTTTGGAGAATCAAAAAGGAAAAGAGGATGATGAGCGAGAGAATTCGGTAGAGGGGGAAGAAAGAAAAGAATAGAGAATGGCTTTACCCTTCCTTAGCCTAAATTATCACCTAAAGGAGCCCCCCAATCGGCCAACTCTATCAATTTCCTAGCTTTTCTCTCCATCTCATCATTTAAAATTAATAAAAATAATAATCCTCTTTATCTCGTCTTTATCCATCAAAATAAATCCACATTTATCACTCCCTTTAGCCGAATTTTAATAAGGATAAAACTCCTCTCTTTAGTGCCTTGATGCCGTCCATTACCTCCCCTTGTGTGTAAAAATAAAAGCTTCATTTAGCTTCCCATGCGACTCAATCCTAGGCCCAATTGCACCAGCTTGTGGCGTCAATTCCAGAGGCCTTAAGTGGCGCCTCCAAGCCACTTAGACAAGCCCATTTTTGTGTTATATTTCACCTACAAATTCTCTTAAGGCCACCTTGCTTTAGTTCCCTTCTTTTAAACTTTAAAACTCAATATTTCTTAAGACATTTCCTTACATTTCCAAGATTCTAAAAATGCACACAACACATTCATAACACATAAGACATGATATTTCATATAATTAAGCAAAAATGCACAAGTCATAATTTGGGATATTACATCATTTGTCGATATTTTGTCAATTACATCAAATGTTCAGCCACAATTCATACCATTTATCAAACTATGAAAACGTAAGTAAAAACAATGCATTATTTACATACAAACTTACCTCGAAAGCAAAATCGATGAAAAGGACTTATTCGTCAATTTCTCATTTTTCCCTCGTTCTAGTTCCAAACCTCGTTTTCCTTGATCTATAATATCATATTTAATTTAATTATTAGTCACATTGTTCAATGTAATCCAAAAATCATATTATGACAAAATTACATTTTTGCCCCTAAAGTTTCACATATTTACAATTTTACCCCTAGGCTCGTAAAATGATTTTCATTCAATTTCTTTGTACTTTAAGCCTAGCCAAACCATTTTCATAACTATAACAGCCCACAATTTCCATTAAAACACACTTTTATGACACATTTTATAACTTTTACAAATTAGTCCTTTTAGGCATTTTCACCGAAAATCACTTAGTAAAAGTCATTTCTCTAACCTAAACATGCATTTTCTACCATTAAACACAAAAAAACACACATATTCATCATGGGTCAAAACCCTAGACTTTAACCATATCTTAAATTAGTGGTAGAAATAGATAGATCTTGTTACGGGGATTTCAATAACGTAAAAATCATTAAAAACGGGGCTAGAACGGACTTACAATCGAGATTGGAAGCTTGAAAAACCCTAGCCATGATTTACCCTTGTGAAATTCGGCCATGGGGTTGAATATGGACAAAAATTGGCTTTTAATTTTGTTTATTTAATCATTTAATCACTAAATGACCAAAATGCCCCTAACTTAAAAATTATTCTATTTCACCTATTTCATGTCCATTTTTGTCCAAAAAATTAACCAATGATCTAATTACCATTTAAGGACCTCCAATTTAAAATTTCATAACAATTGGACACCTCTAACATGTAGAACTCAACTTTTTCACTTTTTATAATTTAGTCCTTTTGACTAAATTGAGTGCCCAAACGTCGAAATTTTCGAATGAAATTTTCACGAAATCATTTCATTAAATTTTAGACCATAAAAATATAATAAAAATAAAATTTTCCTCTTTGGATTTGTGTTCCCGAAACCACTGTTCCGACTAGGCCCAAGTTCAGGCTGTTACATTTACAATTCGAGCATTGAACTAAACCGAAATGCTTTATCACGCACAATCCACACAAAAAGAAAATAAAGTGAACCGTCATCAAGAACAACCCAAAGTCAAAACAACAGTAAAGTGACAGAAAAATGGTTGTTAACCAAACAAGAATAACAGAGACATACAAAAGCGCAAATGAAGGAAAACCGAAAAGGATACTAAGAATTTGTCAGGAAAAGATGATACGTGAAATCACAAACTGGGGAAAAAAATGGAACGTGAGAGAAAATGGAAAAAGTGGACAGTTGCAGAAGAGGAATTTTTTTAGGGAAAATAATTTTAATATATATTTTTAAAACCACCCATATCCTCACTAACTCCCACTAAACCACCTATATCCCCACTAACTCTAACTAAATCTTATTAGTTATCCTTATCAGATTTTCCTTAGAGTTTAAAATAAAAATAATTTCCACTTGCGCACAACAAGATTTGAACTTAAGACCCTTGGGTAAGCTAAAGCCTTATCACTAAACCAAAAAGGCTAATTCTTGACACCATTTGAGCAAAAATAATATATAAGCTACAAGATCAAAGATATGGCTTTTGGCAAATATAAAAAAAATGCAAGGAAAATGATTCAAACCCGAAACCTCTCACACATTGCTCACATCTCTTAACCTTTGAACGAAACTAAATCACTTAATAAAATTTTCAAAATCTTAACTCAAAAATCAAGGCGTGACTACTCTTGGTTTTACTAACCCAATTTCTTCTCCCCCAGTTTTTGGGATGTGACATAAACCAATATTTTTGAAATCTAAGCTCCAGAATCGTCGTCCTATCCTAAGCTTGAGGATCACCTGAAATGAAACAAACAAAAGTGTGAGCTTAAAGCCCCGTGTGTGAATCAACCCATATATCGTAGTATAGATCAAAACATATCATATTTCATAATGGAGCATAACTTATAACATACCATAGCATATCAGATTTCATACTGAAACATATTTTATAACATAGCATATCTTACTCCCGTCCGCTACTCATCATCTCCGCCCAACCAATCACACCAATAGGTGGCTATATACCCCTCATAATAAGCAGTTGAGCTGCCAAACAGAAATTTGCGATCTAGCTGCCATAATTGCAGTAATAACTACTATATCACACTTCCTCCATCAAATCATAACTCACCCCAATGCATATACATAACATAATAACATCCATATATAACTCACAAATCATATAGCATGCATAACTCACTTACATACTTATAGCATATCATATTGCATTATTATACTTATCAAAACTTACTTAATATGCTTCCTACAGTTACCCATGTTTGTTTACTGAAAATTATGCTTTTCTGGGCTTACATAATGCCCATGGACCCAATTTTTAAGTCCTTTAATTGGCCTCAAATCGGACCTCGAAATTGGCCAAAAGGCCCACACGGCCTACATGTTTAGACCGTGTAATCACACACGACCATGTTGTAACAACCTGGTTTAGACCCTGGTCAGAAAAGTGGTTTTGTGACCACAATTTCGAGGTCAGAATAATAATTTAATATTATTTTCTATGTGAACAGTATGTGATTTAGCCTATGTGAAATTTCTGTGTGAAACTTTTATTGACTGTGTGCCGAATTAAGAAAAAAAATCTAATCGCATAAGATGCAAAAGCTGTGTGCTGATTTATGAGTGCCTAATTGTGGTTGTCTTTTTAATATGGAGGCTTTATGATGCAATTTGACCATTATTAGTGATAGTGGGTGACAATGGACAAAAATAGCCTTAGTGAATAAACGTTTTATATGTTTAATAAAGGGGTAAATTGGTAAATGAAGAAATAATGTATATTTACTAAAACAAATGAGAAAAAGAAAGCTTTATTCATCTTTTCTTCCACCTATTTTTGAAGAAAGAATAAGGGGTTAAAGCTTTTGAATTTTCGACACCTATCAAGCTTGATTCAAGGTTAGATTTTGTTCGGTTTTCGATAATTTCTACGTTTTCATAATCGTTGCTTCGTGCTCTAGCTAAACCATGTTGTAATTTTGTGAATTGATGATGTTTTTGTGATAAGTCATTGATGAATACTTGAGCTATGTGTTAGTTGATAGTGAAATATGAAAACTTGGTGTTGGGTTAACATAGTTTGTATTTGAATTTTTGGTAAAATTGAGTATTTTGGGCTAAATTATGAAAAGTGTAAATTGAGGGACTAAAATGTGAAATAAAAGAGTCGTGTGGACTTGTATGAATATAGAGAAAATTCGGCTAGGAATGGGTGAAATGAAATTATGTGTATTTTGTGATTTTGTGAATTTGGGACTAAAGTGGTGAAATGTGAAAATGGGAGGGCTATTTTGCAAAATGCCCTAAATATGTGTGTTTGGACTAAAATGAATGATTTGGTGATTGAATGGATTTAATCTGAATGTGTATAGACCAAGAGAGGAGAGGTTCGGATCAAGATCGAGGAAAAGACAAAGTGCTCAATTAATTGACCATTTCAGTATTTCGAAGTCCGAGGTAAGTTCGAACATAATACGTGTATTTAGCTATGTTTAATGTTGTGAAATGAATGGTATGATAATATTGAAATGTGAATGCTCTGTGAGGACTTGAATTATGTGGCACTAAGTGTGCATATTAGGAAATGTGACCGAGATGATTAGCACTGTGTGTGTAGAATATTATAAGCTTCGGCTTTGTGGTTGGCATTGTGTGTGCAATATCGATTTAAGATCGGTTTGATATGGATGCACTATGTGTGCGATGCTAAATAAGCTTCAGCTAACGATTTGGGCACTAAGCTTGTGATTGAATCGAGGAAGGGACGAAAGATGATTGAAATGGAATAGTGAGTATTGAGTAGCATATGAAATTGATAACTAAGTGTTGGCTAAGGTACGTTCAAAACCTATGTGGTTGATGAGACTATGAATGAGTTTATGAAAGGTTAATTGAACATATTATCTTTGGATGGTATGGTTTATATATGATTGTGAATTAATCTATGTGATGTTTTGTTTTGACATGATGCATTATGTTACGAACTTACTAAGCTTTGAAAGCTTACTGTGTGAATTGTTTCTCTGTTTTACAGTGTCAGCAGAGTTAGCTCAAATCTGGGGATCGTCAGCATCTCTATCACACTATCGGCAATCTATGTTGGTACTTTTGAAGATGTGTATATTGAATATGGCATGTATAGGCTAGTTGTTTTGAAATACAATTGAGAGGTGTAAATAGCCATGAGATGTGGCTAGATAAATGTTGGAATTATGCATATATGAATTTGGTATGTGAAGTATGTTTTGGTATGTTTTGTTGGCAATAAGAATGTCTATAAATGGTAAGCTTAGTGATGGATTGATGCTATTGTAACCTAGTGATGTTATGGATGAATCATGTTTGGTAATGCATGTGTTTAGTTGTGAAATTTGGTTATAAGTAGACATGATTAGAAATGAGATTGAATAAGATGATATGTTGATCATTTGACATGTTTTTGGTTGTCAATAGTACATGAAATGAATTGGTATATTGATTGTAGGTTTGACCCAAATATGGGTGGCATATTGGCCTTGCAAATGGCCTATTTTGCATGTTTGGTTAAGGGTCACGGGCGTGTATCTCCACCGTGTGGTTCAAGGACCACTTCGAAGTGTGTCTGGACAAGTTACACGATCGTGGCACACGGGCGTGCCTAGTGGCCGTGTGACCAAGTCAGTAGCTAGCCTAATAACACACGGCCATGGCACACGGGCGTGTCCAGTGGTCGTGGTTATAAGTCAGTATGCATGCCCTGTTTTGACACGGCCTGGACACACGGGTGTATCTGGTAGCCGTGTGACGCACATGGCCTGATTGCACTGGTGTGTGACGTCAACAATTTTGTAGAACATTTGGAATTTCTGAAAACTTTCGTAAGTGTTCGGTTTAGTCTCGACCCCTTTCTAGTATGTGTTTAATGTCTCGTGGACCTCAATAAGGGACTATATAATTATGTTGTGATATGTTTTAATGATGTTTGACTTTGTGTTGTGAAATGGTTGTAAAATGTTTTGATTATTTGGTAATGCCTCTTAACCCTATTCTCGTGACGATTTCGAGTTAGGGGTGTTACATTTAATTGGTATCAGAGCTACAATTTATTTGATTCTCAGACTAACGTACCGTGTGTGAGTCTAGCTATACATGCCATATATGAAATTGCGATAGTGTGATGAATTCTGATAGTTATAAATGTGTTTTCATATAGTAATGGATCCCGATCAGCAGTTGCTGACGATGTTGAGAGTAATGCGCCTGCTCCCGCTCAAGGGACAGCGCCGGCCACATCTAGGCCGAATGAAAGTAGTGAGAGAGGAGAGGCTAAACAAGCCTTCTTTTGAATGATGAGTGAGTGGTTTTTGGAGTTCGTTCGAACGAATCTGGCTGCTTCACAACCTCCACCCCCACAATTACCTATTGTGCCACAAGTGATAGATCTGATTCGACTGAATAAACCTCCTGTGGATAAGATTCGTAAGTACGGGGCCGAAGAGTTTAGGGCCACAGCTGATGACGATGCTGAGCGAGCTGAGTTTTGGCTCGAGAATACAATTCGAGTATTTGATGAGATGTCGTTGACTCCTGATGAGTGTATAAAATGTACTGTTTCGTTGTTGAGGGATACTACTTATAACAGGTGGAAGACATTGATATTCGTAGTTTCAAGAGAGAGAATCACCTGGGATTTCTTTCAAGCAGAATTTAGAAAGAAGTATATCAGTCAACGATTCAATGATCAGAAACGTAAAGAGTTTCTAGAGCTAAAACAAGGTCGTTTGTCAGTTACTGAGTACGAGCGAAAATTTGTGAGATTGAGCCAGTATGCACGGGAAAGTGTTTTGACCGAATCTACTATGTGTAAACGCTTCAATAGAAGGGTTGAATGAGGACATTAAGTTGTTGGTTGGGATACTTGATATAAACGAATTTGTTGTGCTAGTCGAAAGAGCTTGCAAAGCCGAGGAACTCAGTAAAGAAAAGAAGAAAGCTGATTCTGAAGCTCGAGATGAAAGAAAAAGATCGATGAGTAAGTTTTCTCAACCTTCGACGAAGAGATTTAGAGATACAAGTAACCGATCACATACTTCATTTGGACATCCGAATAGAGACTGCGCAAGACTAAGTGTTGGTCCGAGAACTCAAGCTCCAATAGAATCAAGTGTTGATAGTGCCAAAAGTAACAAACTTGAGTGTATACAGTGTGGAAGACGACATGTGGGAGAATGCTGGGGCAAGTACAATAATAGATTTTGCTATAAATGTGGATCATGAGATCACTTCATTCGAGACTACCCAAAGATGACTGAGGAAGAAAATGTTCAGAATGTGAGATCGAATAATGTGACGGCTAGGGGTAGACCACCCAGAAATGCTGGGAATGTAAGTGGAAGTCAAAGAGGGGCTACTGATACAACTGTGAGATCGGAGGCGAGAGCACCTGCTCAAGCTTATGCTATACGTACACGAGAGGAAACATCATCTCTAGATGTCATCACTGGTACTTTTACTCTATTTGATGCTGATGTGATTGCACTGATAGATCCAGGTTCTACTCATTCCTATGTGTGTATGAATCTAGTATCAAGTAAGACTCTACCTGTTGAGTCTACTGAATTTGTGATTAGAGTATTGAACCCTTTAGGCAAGTGCGTATTGGTGGATAAAGTGTGTAAGAATTGTCCATTGATGTTTCGAGATGTTCATTTTCCTGCTAACTTAATGTTATTACCCTTTAATGAATTTGATATAATTCTGGGTATGGATTGGCTCACATTGCATAATGCTATCGTGAATTGTAAACGAAAGAGTATTGAATTGAGAAGTCAAAACGGTGAAATAGTTCGAATTGAATCCAATGATATGAAAGGAGTACCAGCTGTTGTATCTGCAATGAAAGCTATGAACTATGTGAGAAAGGGTTGCGAAGCTTATCTGGCATATGTGATTGATACAAAAGTGCTAGAAAAGAAAGTTGAATCTGTGCCTGTGGTTTGTGAGTTTCCAGATGTGTTTTCTGAAGAACTACCGGGATTACCTCCGAATCGGGAAGTTGAATTCTGTAATGAATTAGTGTTGGGGACTACTCCTATTTTGATAGCTTCGTATAGAATGGCACCAATGGAATTGAAAGAGTTAAAGTCACAGTTGCAAGAGTTAACTGATAGAGGGTTTGCAAGACCGAATTTCTCGCCCTGGGGTGCTCCTATGTTATTTGTGAAAAAGAAAGATGGTACTATAAGGATGTGTATTGATTGCCGACAATTGAACAAAGTGACGATAAAGAACAAATATCTGTTACCTCGTATCGATGATTTGTTTGATCAGCTGAGAGGAGCTATAGTGTTTTCTAAGATAGATTTGAGATCGGGCTACTATCAGTTGAAAGTTAAAGAATCTGATGTGCCGAAAACTACTTTCAGAACGAGGTATGGACATTATGAGTTCTTAGTGATGCCTTTTGGACTAACAAATCCTCCTGCAGTTTTTATGGATCTGATGAATCAGATATTCAGACCGTGTTTGGATCGTTTTGTTGTGGTGTTCATTGATGATATTTTGATCTACTCATGTGGTGAGACGCAACATGCTGAGCATTTGAGAATTGTGCTACAAACTCTATGAGAGAAACAGTTGTATGCTAAGTTTAGCAAATGTGAATTTTGGTTGCGTGAGATTGGTTTCCTAGGGCATACGGTATCAGCTGAAGGAATACGAGTTGATCCGAGTAAAATATCTGCTATATTGGAATGGAAGCCTTCGAGAAATGTGTCTCAAGTCCATAGTTTTCTGGGACTAGTGGGATATTATAGACGGTTTGTGAAAGGCTTCTCGATGATTGCGACTCCGTTGATGAAGTTGCTACAGAAAGATGTTAAATTTGAGTGGTCAAAAAAGTACCATAAGAGTTTTGAGCAGTTGAAAGTGTTGTTAACGGAAGCACCGGTGTTAGTTCAACCTGAACCGGGAAAAGAATTCATAGTTTATAATGATGCATCGTTGAATGGTTTGGGTTGTGTGCTGATGCAAGAAGGCAAAGCTATTGCTGATGCTTCGAGGCAGTTAAAGCCGCATGAAAAGAACTACCCGATGCACGACCTTGAATTGGTCGCGATTGTGTTTGCATTGAAAATTTGGCATCACTACTTATATGGTGAAAAGTGCCACATTTATACTGATCATAAGAGTTTGAAGTATTTGATGACTCAGAAGGAATTGAATTTATGACAGAGACTATGGTTAGAATTATTGAAAGACTATGAACTTGTAATTGATTATCATCCGGGTAAAGCTAATGTTGTAGCTGATGCTTTGAGCCGAAAGTCTATATGTGCTTTTCGAGCAATGAATGATCAAAACGATCTGT
The DNA here is from genome assembly GCA_005393395.2 of Gossypium australe. Classification (NCBI taxonomy): domain Eukaryota; kingdom Viridiplantae; phylum Streptophyta; class Magnoliopsida; order Malvales; family Malvaceae; genus Gossypium; species Gossypium australe. The sequence continues at coordinate 107,589,674 of CM016624.1, forward strand.
GTGATGATAGTGTGGTTTTGGCTGAATTGAAAGTAAAGCCGATGTTTGTACGTTAGATTTGTGATGCTCAGAAAAATGATGTTGAAATGATAGCTAAACGAACTCAGTGTAAACTGAATGCTGATTCAAAATTTTGAGTGGATAGTGATGATTGTTTGAGATTTAGAGATCGGATCTGTGTCCTGAAGAATTCAAAGTTGATTCAGATGATTTTGAATGAAGCTCACTATAGTCGTTTGACTGTTCACCCGGGGAGTACGAAAATGTATAATGATTTGAAACAGTTCTATTGGTGGCATGGTATGAAACGAGACATCTCCGACTTTGAGTCAAAATGTTTAATTTGTCAGCAAGTTAAAGCTGAACACTAGGTTCCGTCTGGTTTGTTACAGCCGATCATGATTTCTGAGTGGAAAATGGAGAGAATTACGATGGACTTTGTGTCGGGATTACACACTAGGTTACGTCTGGTTTGCTACTCTTTGCTGCCGAACCTCTCTTTCCTATTCGGCTCTTCTCTGGTCGAAGGTAACATTTTCTACTCTTCTTATTTTCTTTTTCTTCCCTCTGTTTGCTCTGCTAAAGCCGAAACACTTAACCTTGACTCCTTATTGTCTAGGCCGAATCTACTTACCCCTCTCCATCTCGAATCCCTTTTGTTCTCTATTGTGAGGGCCGAAACTTCTTGTTGGACAACTGCCGATTTTGTGGTGTTTTGGTAAAGGGGAAATAATGCTAGTAATTCTTGTAATTGAGTTATAGTTGGAGCACTCGTGATTATTCAAACAGACTTCGGTCTCTCCTCTGTGGGGGCCGAGGATTGCTAACACTCTTTTGTTCATCAAATATTGTTAGGGTCTTGATTTTCGTAGCCAAGGGATATGGCAGGCATTGAAGGAGATCGCATTCGTGGTAAGTGAAGTTAGTCTAGTAAAGTTTTTCAAAGTTAAGAATTATCAAAGGTTGAGACTAACCATTTGTCAACTATCACTATAGGTGTCTTCGAAGCGGTGGGCAACACAACTCGTAATCAAGGTGTGTAATCTTACACCCTTGCTTCATTGTTATGCGTTGTTCTGTGAGTCGGCCAAAAGTCGAAATACTGAAAAGTTGGAGTATCGGCAACTGAGATCACTCAAGCATGTGAGCGCTTGTAGAGACAAATTGAGCCACTAGTGATGGCGTTAGACTGTTGAGAGTGTCACGAACCCTCTCATGGAATTGAGGCCATAACCGGGCCTATTGGGCCAAAGCGGGCCCAACGGGTTAATGGACCCACATGAGCGAAATTGATGGAAAATGTCGGACGATTGATGCGACTGTGAAGTCTGCAAAACTGAGACTGAAAATGAGCTGAATTGGCCACACGAGCGTGTGGGCTCGTTTGGGATGAAATTGGATTATAGGCCCAATTACACCGTAGTGACCAAAAAGGGAACATGTGTCGTCTGAGGCGACAGTGGGCCTTCTGAAAGGCCGTTAGATGATAAATTACCGAAATACCCTTAGCGGGTAAATTACCGAAATACCCTTAGCGGGTAAATTTTCGAAATACTCTTAGTGGGTGAATTACCGAAATACCCCCAAGGGGTGAAATTACTGTTTTATCCCTAAGTGACAAAATGACCGTTATACCCTTGGTGATAGTTAAATATCGTTTATGTGATTTTGTATATTTGGTTATAATCGTAACACACTGCATTCATATCATATTGCATCGGGTTGGGTTTGCAGATCAGAGGAAGTACCGTTTAGTGGCATTGCCACATACCGTTCTAGTGGCATCGCTACATACTGTTATAGTGGCTTCGCCACATATTCTTTATTTTGTGGCTCAGCCACACATACGTTATTGTAACACCCCAAACCCAGCCTAGACGTTACGACCAGATCTGGTATGTCACATAGGAAGGTTGATTAAAGAAACTTCGCGTTTGCTTAAAAAATTCGAGTTTTGATTCCCTTTTAAAAATCAGACTAGATTTAACATTCATTGCAAAAGGTTATAAATATTACTAGTAGCTGAAACAGTGTTTTATAATACGAGAATCGAAAACCAGCAGATTTCAGTATGTGACGTTTTTGAAAACTGTTATTATGGTTTAAGAAAATCTCGAATTTAATTATCCATAGTTTGTGATCCACTCCTTAATGTTTTGGAAAACGGTTATTTAAGTTTTTAGGAAAAAACCTAGTATTAATCAATTCATAATAGATAATAAATGCGTTAAATTAAAAACCAAATTAAATTCATAATGGCCTTATTACAGAACAAAATCCCAAATTTAAAATAAATTTAAAGTAATTGAAAACAGAGTTTACTAGAAAATAGTGCATGGCCACCACAGAGTTCGCCTCGGCTCCAAATCCACAAAGCTAGGAATTACCTGCGAAATTAAGCAGAGGGGTGAGTTACGAGAACTCAGTGTGTAATTCCCCACACGATCAATAACTGGGCCCAAACCAATTCAGATACCAACTGGGCCTTAGCCCTTATGAAATCAATATGGGCGAAGCCCTTACAGAACAAACTGGGCCTTAGCCCTATTAGCATGGTATAGTAGATAATGTATGCAATGCAAAACCCAACCCAGCCTATTATTCCATCCGCTACACACCACCCGACCAACCAAAGCACACTGGTGGGGATTGTGACAGAGTCACCAGATTATGTGGCATAACCAGATTATGACAGAGTGTAATTCCCCACCAACCGAAATTGTGACAGAGTCACCAGATTATGTGGCATAACCACCGATACAGATTGTGGCAGAGCCACCAGATCAAAATGTGGCAATGCCACCAGAATAGTGTGACAGAGTCACCTGAATACACTGCCCCTTTTATCAATATCATATCCCAAACCCCATGCAACATATTATCATAATGTGATGAATGCAGAACATACGTCAATGTGCATCAGACAATCGGAGCATACATATAATTAGGCTAAATTATCCAAAAACATAGTCACAAGTGTTACTTACCTGGCATCCCCACTTTACCCACTAGGGTATCTTAGTCGCCGTTACAACTGTTTCGGCCTATGGCCAATACACATATTAATGCAAACAGACAAATGAAAGTGTGTGGTTTACACACCTGATTACACGAAAGATTAAGCATTCTTGATTGTCGACACTCTCATTAGCGGGAATCACAGCGATTTGTCTATTCCAAACAGACGTCGGTTCTCTACCACAACCCAGCGAAAAGTCTCAAACTGCTGACACAGCACGCCATTTAAACTTAGGAGCAGAGACTGCGAGTCTGCTCCCCTCCTTAGATTAGCTAGCACTCGCATCCATGAAGAGACTTGATCAGTACTCCAAGAGAAACGTTGGTTGTCTAACAAGAGAATTTGATTAAGGCAGACTACAAACGAAAGGGATGTAATAGCCAAGAAACCGAAAAGATGGCTCCTTACCTTAAGAACCCAAATGGAATGGTAAGATTAAACAATCAATAGAACTTCAGGCTTCGGACTACAACACGTTCGGCTACTGGGATTTCCCGGAGAAAACGTTCCAAAACGAGAGAAGAAAAGAAGGGATTAGCTGAAATCTAAACATTATAAGAGATAGACACTTCGGCTAAGAACGACTTAAAACCGAAAGAGAAATACAAAGATAAACACAATTGCCCTTACCTTGCGATTACGAATGAGTTGAAGGAGAAAAGAGATTCGGCCAACCCGCTCACACCACTACGAAAGAAGAACGAAATAAGAACGAGTGAGAAGGTGAAGAGAAATGAAAATGAAAAGAGAGGTGCTATGAGTGAGGAAAGGTTCGGTATGGTGAAGAAGACAAGTTGCAAAAGATGAACAAAGGAGGTTCGACTCAAGAGAAAAACAAGGAAGACGAAAAGAAAATGGAGAAAATAGAAGCAGTGTAGAAGAGAAAGAGAGTTTCGGCTTAATGAAGAATGTAGAGAAATGAAGGAGAAAGGTTTCAATTATGATAAAGAATCAAACTGTAGATGATGCAAGAGAGGTCCAGCTAGTACCAAAAACAAGAAGGAGAAGAATAGAGAAAATGTGCTACGGTTTTGGTAAAAAGAAATGAATGAAACTCCAAATGCAAAAGAAAGAAAAGCTTCTAAATGAGTTTCGGTTGCACTCCTCTTTTCCCAAATGGCATAAACGGCACTCCCCCTTCCTTTATGATCGAATGTTGAAAACCGAAGATGCCTAAAGGAACCCAAAAGAAAAACGGTGCCAAAACTAAGAAAATGCTTCCACAGTTTCGGCACACACTCACACTACTTCCCCTAAAACCGAAACACTCCTCAAAAACCCTCTCTTGACCGAAATTCTCCCCTCCAAGACCCCCACATTCGGCCAACACCTCCTCCACACTCTAAATCCCTTATTTTTCTCCACAAATTGCTCCACATCACCCAGTTAAACCAATTTGACCACTTCAACTCCCCCATCACCTCTCATCTATCCATTTCAAATTCATTTGACCCATTCAAACTCCTCTTAGAAGAGTCCCAGCCGAACGCTACCAACTCCTCTCCTTGAGCACAAAAATTAAAGCTCCCCATGCTGCAGATGAGACTCGATCTCCTTCCCCCCTCTTGCTCCCTTGCTCCTTAAGTGGTGTCACCTTGCCACCACACCACACACCTTTTTGTGTCAACAAACACAAGTAAATATTCCTAAAGCCCACTTCTACTAGCTCTCCCCCCTAAGTGCCCAAAAAGCAAAATTTCACCAAGGCTCTAGCTTGAACCCGAGCCTCCCCAGGACCCCCAAACACACAAAAATAACATGCTAAACGAGCCAAACACATAGGATAGCATAAAATGTAGAACCCCAAATTCTAAAATCCCATTAAAGAAATTTTGGCCTCGAAATTTACCTGATCAAAAGAGGTGAGGGTATTGCTATCGCATCACATCTTCTGGCTCCCACGTGGCTTCTTCTGCACCGTGATTACACCATAACACCTTGACTAGAGGAACTGACTTCCTTCTCAACACCTTGACATCTCGATCTAAGATCTGCACTGGTTCCTCTTCAAAAGACAGATCGGGTCTTACTTCAATTTCCTCTACTGGCACAGTGTGAGATGGATCCGAATGATAGCGCCTTAACATTGAAACATGGAATACATCATGTATCTGCCTCAGTTTCGGAGGTAACTCAAGCTGATAAGCTACTGGTCCCACACGTTTCAACACTTAATAAGGCTCGATGAATCTGGGGCTTAACTTGCCTTTCCGTCCAAACCTTAGAACCTTCTTCCAAGGTGAAACTTTCAGGAAGACCTGATCACCTACTGAAAATTCTATTTCCTTACGCTTCAAATCTGCGTATGATTTCTCTCTGTCAGAAGCTTCCTTCAACCGAGCCCAAATCAACTTAAATTTTTCCTCCGTCCCTGAGACCAATTTCGGACCCAACAACTGTCGCTCACCTAACTCTGTCCAACAGGTAGGAGTACAGCACCTACGACCATACAACGCCTCGTAGGGTGCCATCTGAATGCTGGATTGATAGCTATTGTTGTACGCAAACTCTGCCAACGGTAGTAAATCTGCCTAACTACCTCTGAGGTCAATCACATAGCCTCTTAACATGTCTTTCAGAATCTGAATTACCCATTCTGACTGGCCATCAGTCTGTGGATGAAATGCTGTGCCGAAATCTAGCCTCGTACCCAGAGCTTCGTGTAACGCCTTGCAAAATCGTGATGTAAACCTAGGATCCCTATCTGATATGATGATGCTGGTACCCTATGTAGCCTCACAATTTCTGCCACATATAGCTTGGCTAACTTCTGAAACGAGTAATCCGTACGAACCGGTATGAAGTGAATGGATTTCGTTAACCGATTGACAACCACCCACACTGAGTCTTTCTTAGTAGGCGTCAGAGGTAGCCCACTAACAAAATCCATCGTTATCCTCTCTCACTTCCAAAGTGGAATCTTCACCGGTTGCAACAACCTCGAAGGTAGCGGATGTTCCACCTTCACTTGCTGACATGTCACACACTTACTCACAAAGTATGTAACCTCCTGCTTCAGCCCTGGCCACCAATACAGTTCGCCTAAATCTCGATACATCTTACTTCCGCCGGGATGCATAGCGTATGGGCTATTATGCGCTTCCTGTAGAATCATCTGCCTCAACTAAAAATCCTTCAGCATACAAATCTTTCCTCAAAAACATAATACCCCTTCACTGTTCAGACTAAAATCCTCTGCCTCACCATTTTGCACTTGCTGGAGTCCAGAACTTATCACCTCATCCAACAATTGCTTCTCTTTAATCTGACTTATCCATGTCGGCTTCACTTGAGGTTCGGCTAACAAGCTTCCATCTTCATACAAACTAAGATGAGCAAACATTGCCCTTAACCCAGATATCACCTTACGGCTTAACGCATCCGCCACCACATTAGCAGTCATAGTCTTTCAACAACTCGAACCACCTCCGCTGCCTTAAATTTAACTCCTTCTGGGTAAGGAGATATTTCAGGCTCTTATGATCGGTGTAGATAATTGACTTTTCTCCATACAAGTAGTGTCTCCAAATCTTCAAAGCGAACACTACCTCAACTAACTCCAAATCATGAGTGGGATAATTCACTTCATGTGGCCTTAATTGCCGAGACGCATATGCTACCACCTTCCCTTCTTGCATTAGCACACATCCTAACCCTGTGTACGACGTATCACAATAAAGTACAAACTCCTTCCCAGCCTCACGCTGAATTAACACTGGTGCCTCAGTCAAAATTCTCTTTAGCTTCTCAAGGCTTTCCTGTAGTTTATCAGCCAAAACAAACGGTACTCTTTTTCGTAACAACTTGGTCAATGGTGCAGCAATCCCTGAAAACCCCTCAACGAATCTTCTGTAGTACCCAGCCAAACCATGAAAACTTCGAATTTCTGCTACAGACTTCGAAGGTTTCTAGTCCAGAACGGCTTCAATCTTTCGGGGATCCACCCTAATCCCTTCAGCAGACACAACATGCCCCAAAAAGGTCACTTCCCTTAGCCAAAATTCACACTTGCTAAATTTGGCATACAGTTCCTTCTCTCTCAATATCTGCAGAACAACCCAAAGATGCAAATCTTGCCCCTCTTCAGTCCTTGAGTACACCAAAATGTCATCTATGAATAATACCACAAACCGGTCTAGGTAGTGTTGGAATACCCGGTTTATCATATCCATAAATGCGGCTGGTGCATTTGTTAACCCGAACAGCATCACCAGAAACTCGTAATGCCCATGCCGAGTTCGGAACGCAGTCTTATGAATATCTACCTCCTTGACCTTTAACTGATGATACCCAGATCTCAAGTCTATCTTCGAGAAAACTGAAGCTCCTCGCAGCTGATCGAACAAGTCATCAATCCTTGGTAAAGGGTACTTGTTCTTAATCGGCAACTTGTTCAAATGCCTATAGTCAATGCACATACGCATCGACCCATCTTTTTTCTTAATGAACAACACTGGCGATCCCCACGGGGACACACTTGGCCGTATAAAACCACGATCCAATAGCTCCTGGATTTGAGCTTTAAGTTTTACCAGCTCCTTCGGCGCCATCCTATATGGGGCAATGGACATCGGAGCCGTTCCCGGAAGTAGATCAATGCCAAACTCCAACTCACGTTCCGGAGGTAACCCTGGAAGCTCTTCTGGAAAGACGTCTGAGAACTCTTTCACCGTCCTTACATCCCTTACAGACAGTTCTTTGGCTTCCAAAGCACTGACGAAAGCCAAGAACACCTCGCACCCTTTCCGCACCATTCTTTTAGCCTTTAGTGCAGACACTACATTGGACAGGTAATTCCTTCTCTCAGCTACCACCAGCACCTCCTTACCCTCAAGAGTCTTCAATATCATGCGCTTAGCAGCACAATCCCAGTTTGCCTGATACTTGACTAACCAATCCATACCTAAGATCAGATCAAATTCGCCAAACGGTAGTTCCATCAAGTCTGCCGGGAAAGCAATCCCTTGCACCTCTAGAGGCACATTCCTAAATAGTTGGTTCACCACTACAGATTGTTCTAAAGGGCTAATCACAGTCATTTCCCTATAAGCAACCTCAGATTCTATTCCTAAAGTTCCAGACACAGCAGTAGCAACATATGAATGGGTCGATCTAATATCAATTAAAGCAGTAAACGGTTCATAAAATATCAAGAACGTACCGGTTATAACGTCCAGGGCGTCGCCGTCATCACACCGTCAAGCTGCATAGACTAACCCCGGCTGTCTTGCATCCATGTTACCAGTACCTCTGCCCGGTGCTCCCCGACCTCGGCGAAAATCGTTCCACCTCTAACCGGACCACAACCACTCGGCGGCGGCTGACCACCTCTCATTGCTTGAACAATTCCCTCACCTACCATCCGTACCCTAGTTACCTCTTATGGACAATCCTTTATCAAATGATCCCTAGATCCACACCTAAAGCATCCTCACCTAAAGCATCCTCCAGTTCTTCTCCAACACATCCCCAGATGTATTTTCCCGCACAGAGCACACGGTCGAGCATGACCAGCAGCAGTAGGCATCACAACTCGGCCTGGCCCATCGAACCTAACTCTTTTGCACACCCCCAGCAGACCCTGACGCCCCAAAACTTCTCTTATTCCTGCCCCTGTCTCTATCCCAATTCTGCCTCTCAGAGCGCTTCACCTCTTTGGCAATCTTTGCCTTCTCAACCAATATAGCAAAATCCCTTTCCCACTGCAGAGCTATCAATACTCGCAGCTCATCTCACAGGCCATCCTCAAATCGAACACAACATTCATAATCAGTCGCAACAATACCCCGAGCATAACAGCTTAGGTGCAGGAACTTCGCCTCATACTCAGCCACCGACTTATTCCCCTGGATCAAGTTTAGAAATGCCTTCCTCTGGACGTCCACATAACTCACCCCAACATACTTTCCCTGGAATACTGTCTTAAAGAATTCCCAGGTGATACGATTCACTGATGTACCTTCCTTCACTGTAAGCCACCACTGGTACGCCTCATCCCTGAGGAAAGACACTACTCCTTTCAACTTCTCCTCTACCGTGCAGTCCAGGTCGTCCATAACTCGCTCAACCGCTTCCAGACAGTACTCAGCTATGTTTGAGGCCACGTCAGAAATGCCCCTGAACATCTCAGCCCTATTTGCCTGAAGTCGCTCTGGAATAGATTTCTGAGCTACCGTTCCAGTACTTGCTCCAGCTACCCGTTCTGAAACACGCAACATGGCTTGGGACAAAGCATTATCCCCTCCAGTTTGGCCTTGAGACCCCGCTTCTGCCACTGGTGATGCTGGCACTTTACCTTTCGGCCCGTGTCCTGATTCCCGGATCCAACCTCAACACCCCGGCCTCTACCACGGCCGCGAATACCATGTCCACATCCTCTAGCGTTCATGTTTACTGATTCGACTTAATCTTATTAAAAGTTTTATGAATTAGCAAATTATTCCACTGTTTGTTAATGAATATCTTATGAATTCAGGCTTAAAAGTTGTTTTCGCAAGTCGTATTTCTAAAGGTCTCAATCTCTAAAGTTTTATCTCCTATGACTAGCAATCATAATACAATAAAAATCCTTTCATAGAATCAAGCAGAGTCAGAAGACTTATAGTACGGATTGGTGCCGGAGACTCAGGTGTCATACTTTCAGAAAAACACACACATATATATATATATGTATTTTTAAACCATACATCGAACCAATTTTGAAAAACATTTTTGAACCCATTCCACAGTCGAGTTTTGCAACCTGCTCTGATACCACAAAATGTAACACCCCAAACCCGGCCTAGATGTTATGATCGGATATGGTATGTCACATGGAAAGGTTGATTAAAGAAACTTCACGTTTGCTTAAAAAAATTCGAGTTTCGATTCCCTTTTAAAAATCAGAATATATTTAATTTTCCTTGCAAAAGGTTATAAATAATACTAGTAGCTGAAACTGTTTTTATAATACGAGAATCGAAAACCAGCGGATTTTAGTATGTGACGTTTTTGAAAACAGATATTGTGGTTTAAGAAAATCTGGAATTTAATTATCCATAGTTTGTGATCCACTCCTTAATGTTTTGGAAAACAGTTATTTAAGTTTTTAGGAAAAACCCCATATTAATCAATTCATAATAGATAGTAAATGCGTTAAATTAAAAACCAAATTAAATTCATAATGGCCTTATTACAGAACAAAATCCCAAATTGAAAATAAATTTAAAGTAATTTAAAACAAAGCTTACTAGAAAACAGTGCATGGCCACCACATAGTCCGCCTCGGCTTCAAATTCATAAAGCTAGGAATTACCTGCGAAATTAAGCAGAGGGGTGAGTTACGAGAACTCAGTGTGTAATTCCCCACACGATTAATAACTGGGCCCGAACCCATTCAGATACCAACTGGGCCTTAGCCTTTACGAAATCAATGTGGGCGAAGCCCTTGCAGAACAAAGTGGGCCATAGCCCTATTAGCATGGTATAGCAGATAATGAATACAATGCAAAACCCAACCCAGCCTATTATTCCATCCGCTTCACACCACCCGACCAACCAAAGCACACCGGTGGGGATTTCTACAATCAACCCTCGTCTGCTACATTCCATCGATGGCATCACGCTGCAGTCATGCTGCTCATCGCCAAAATTGTGACAGAGTCACCAGATTATGTGGCATAACCACCAATACAGATTGTGGCAGAGCCACCAGATCAGAATGTGGCAAAGCCACCTGAATACACTGCCCCTTTTATCAATATCATATCCCAAACCCCATGCAACATATTATCATAATGTGATGAATGCAGAACATACGTCAATGTGCATCAGACAATCAGAGCATACATATAATTAGGCTAAATTATCCAAAAACATAGTCACAAGTGTTACTTACCTGGCACCCCCTCTTTACCCACTAGGGTATCTTAGTCACCGTTACAACTATTTCGGCCTATGGCCAATACAGATAATAATGCAAACAGACAAATGAAAGTGTGTGGTTTACACACCTGATTACGCGAAGGATTAAGCACTCTTGATCGTCGACACTCTCACTAGCGGGGATCACAGCTATTTGTCTATTCCAAACAGACGTCGGCTCTCTACCACAACCCGGCAGAAAGTCTCGAATCGCTGACAGAGCATGCTATTTAAACTTAGGAGCAGAGATTGCGAGTCCGCTCCACTCCTTAGATTGGCTAGCACTCGCATCCATGAAGAGACTCGATCAGTACTTAGAGAGAAACGTTGGTTGTCTAACAAGAGAATTTGATTAAGGCAGACTACAAACGAAAGGGATGTAACAGCCAAGAAACCGAAAAGATGGCTCCTTACCTTAAGAACCCGAACGGAATGGTAAGATTCGGCAATCAACAGACCTTCAGGCTTCGGGCTACAACACCTTCGGCTACTGGGATTTTTCAGAGTAAACGTTCTAAAACGAGAGAAAAAAAGGAGGGATTAGCCGAAACCTAAACATTATAAGAGATAGCCACTTCAGCTAAGAACAACTTAAAACTGAAAGAAAAATACAAAGATAAACACAATTGCCCTTACCTTGCGATTACGAATGAGTTGAAAGAGAAAAGAGATTTGGCCAACCCGCTCACACCACTATGAGAGAAGAACAAAATAAGAAAGAGTGAGAAGGTGAAGAGAAATGAAAATGAAAAGAGAGGTGCTATGAGTGAGGAAAGGTTCGGTTATGGAGAAGAAGACAAGTTGTAAAAGATGAACAAAGGAGGTTAAGCTCAAGAGAAAAACAAGGAAGACGAAAAGAAAATGGAGAAAATAAAAGCAGTGTAGAAGAGAAAGAGACTTTCGGCTTAATGAAGAATGTAGAGAAATGAAGGAGAAAGGTTTCGGTTATGATGAAAAATCAAACTGTAGAAGATGCAAGAGAGGTTCGGCTAGTACCAAAAACAAGAAGGAGAAGAAGAGAGAAAATGTGCTATGGTTTTGTAAAAAGATATGAATGAAACTCTAAATGCAAAAGAAAGAAAAGCTTCTAAATGACTTTCGGTTGCAATCCACTTTTCCCAAATGGCATAAACGACACTCCCCCTTCCCTTATGACCGAATGTTGAAAACCAAAGATGCCTAAAGGAACCCAACAAAAAAACAACACCAAAGCTAAGAAAATGCTTCCACACTTTCGGCACACACTCACACTACTTCACCCAAAACCGAAACACTCCCTAAAAACCCTCTCTTGACCAAAATTCTCCCCTCCAATACCCCCACATTCAGCCAACACCTTCTCCACACTCCAAATCCCTTATTTTTCTCCACAAATTGCTCCCCGTCACCCAATCAAACCAATTTGACCACTTCAACTCCCCCATCACCTCTCATCCATCCATTTCAAATTCATTTGACCCATTCAAACTCCTCCTAGAAGAGTCCCAGCCGAATGCTACCTCCTCCTCTCCTTGAGCACAAAAATTAAAGCTCCCCATACTGCAAATGAGACTCGAACTACTTCCCCCTCCTGTTCTCATATGACGCCACTCACTTGCTCCTTAAATGACGTCACCTTGCCACCACACCACGCACCTTTTTGTGTCAACAAACACAAGTAAATATTCTTAAAGCCCGCTTCTACTAGCTCACCCCCTAAGTGCCCAAAAAGCAAAATTTCAGCAAGGCTCTGGCTTGAACCCGAGCCTTCCCAAGACCCCCAAACACACCAAAATAACATGCTAAACGAGCCAAACACATAGAATAGCATAAAATGTAGAACCCCTAATTCTAGGATGCTACAGTTCTACCCGCTTAAAGAAATTTCGGCCTCGAAATTTACTTGATCAAAAGAGGTGAGGGTATTGCTGTCGCATCACATCTTCTGGCTCTCACGTGGCTTCTTCTGCACCGTGATTACGCCATAACACCTTGACTAGAGGAACTGACTTCCTTCTCAACACCTTGACATCTCGGTCTAAGATCTGCACTGGTTTCTCTTCAAAAGACAGATCGGGTCTCACTGCAATTTCCTCCACTGGCACAATGTGAGATGGATCCTAACTATAGTGCCTTAACATTGAAACATGGAATACATCATGTATCTGCCTCAATTTCGGAGGTAACTCAAGCTGATAAGCTACTGGTCCCACACGTTTCAACACTCGATAAGGCCTGATGAATCTGGGGCTTAACTTGCCTTTTAGTCCAAACCTTAGAACCTTCTTCTAAGGTGAAACTTTCAGGAAGACCTGAGTACCCACTGAAAATTCTATTTCCTTACGCTTCAAATCTATGTACGATTTCTGTCTGTCGAAAGCTTCCTTCAACCGAGCCTGAATCAACTTAAATTTTTCCTCCGTCTCTGAGACCAATTCCGGACCCAACAACTGTCGCTCACCTAACTCTGTCCAGCAGGTAGGAGTACGGTACCTACGAGCATACAACGCCTTGTAGGGTGCCATCTGAATGCTGGATTGATAGCTATTGTTGTACGCAAACTCTGCCAACGGTAGAAAGTCTTCCCAACTACCTCTGAGGTCAATCACAGATCCTCTTAACATGTCTTCCAGAATCTGAATTACCCTTTCCGACTGGCCATCAGTCTGTGGGTGAAATGCTGTGCTGAAATCTAGCCTCGTGCCCAGAGCTTCGTGTAACGCCTTCCAAAATCGTGATGTAAACCTAGGATCCCTATCTGATATGATAGACATTGGTACCCCATGCAGCCTCACAATTTCCGCCATATATAGCTTGGCTAACTTCTGAAACGTGTAATCCGTACGAACTGGTATGAAGTGAGCGGATTTCTTAACCTATCGACAACCACCCACACTGAGTCTTTCTTAGTAGGCGTCAGAGGTAGCCCACTAACCAAATCCATCGTTATCCTCTCCCACTTCCAAAGTGGAATCTTCACCGGTTGCAACAACCCCGAATGTAGCTGATGTTCCGCTTTCACTTGCTGACATGTCAAACACTTACCGACAAAGTCTGTAACCTCCCGCTTCAGCCCTGGCCACCAATACAGTTCGCGTAAATCTCGATAAATCTTACTTCCGCCGGGATGCATAGCGTTTGGGCTACTATGTGCTTCCTGCAGAATCATCTGCCTCAACTCAAAATCCTTTGGCATACAAATCTTTCCTCGAAAACTTAATACCCCTTCACTGTTCAGACCAAAATCCTCAGTCTCACCATCTTGCACTTGCTGGAGTCTAGAACTTATCACCTCGCCCAACAATTGCTTCTCTTTAATCTGACTTATCCATGTCGACTTCACTTTAAGTTCGGCTAACAAGCTTCCATCTTCATACAAATTGAGATAAGCAAACATTGTCCTTAACTCCGATATCACCTTACAGCTCAACTCATCCGCCACGACATTAGCTTTACCTGGGTGATACTCAATCAAGCAGTCATAGTCTTTCAACAACTCGATCCACCTCTGCTGCCTTCATTCAACTCCTTCTGGGTAAGGAGATATTTCAGGCTCTTATGATCGGTGTAGATAATTGACTTTTCTCCGTAAAAGTAGTGTTTCCAAATCTTCAAAGTGAACACTACCGCAGCTAACTCCAAATTATGAGTGGGATAATTCACTTCATGTGGTCTTAATTGCCAAGATGCATATGCTACCACCTTCCCTTCTTGTGTTAGCACAAATCCTAACCCTGTGTGTGACGCATCACAATAAACTACGAACTCCTCTTTTTTCAAATGGAGAAAATAGAAGCAGTGTAGAAGAGAAAGAGAGTTTCGGCTTAATAAAGAATGTAGAGAAATGAAGGAGAAAGGTTTCGATTGTGATGAAGAATCAAACTGTAGAAGATGCAAGAGAGGTTCGGCTAGTACCAAAAACAAGAAGGAGAAGAAGAGAGAAAATGTGCTACGGTTTTGGTAAAAAGAAATGAATGAAACTGCAAGTGAAAAAGAAAGAAAAGCTTCTAAATGAGTTTCGGTTGCACTCCTCTTTTCCCAAATGGCATAAACGGCACTCCCCCTTCCCTTATGACCGAATGTTGAAAACCAAAGATGCCTAAAGGAACCCAAAAGAAAAACGGCACCAAAGCTAAGAAAATACTTCCACACTTTCGGCATACACTCACACTACTTTCTTCCAAAACTGAAACACTCCCCAAAAACCCTCTCTTGACTGAAATTCTTCCCTCCAAGACCGCCCACATTTGGCCAACACCTCCTCCACACGCCAATTCCCTTATTTTTCTCCACAAATTGCTCCCCATCACCCATTCAAATCAATTTGACCACTTCAACTCCTCCATCACCTCTCATCCATCCATTTCAAATTCATTTGACCCATTCAAACTCCTCCTAGAAGAGTCCCAGCTGAATGCTACCTCCTCCTCTCCTTGAGCACAAAAATTAAAGCTCCCCACGCTGCAGATGAGACTCGAACTCCTTCCCCCCTCCTGCTCCCTTGTGACGCCACTCCCTTGCTCCTTAAGTGGCGTCACCTTGCCACCACACTACACACCTTTTTGTGTCAACAAACATAAGTAAATATTCTTAAAGCCCGCTTCTACTAGCTCTCCCCTCTAAGTGCCCAAAAAGTAAAATTTCACTAAGGCTCTAGCTTGAACCCGAGCCTCCATAGGACCCCCAAACACACCAAAATAACATGCTAAACGAGCCAAACACATAGAATAGCATAAAATGCAAAACCCCTAATTCTAGCATGTTACAGTTATTAGCAGCTTGACTGCATTATTGGAGAGTTTTGGCTAGGTGGGTCGACTTGGTCCCCACGAAGAGTTTGGTTGGTCCCCACGGAGAGTTTGGTTGGTATGGGTGGAGGGTTTGGTTGGATTGGGGTGGGTACATATCTATTGCATTGATTTGATTTGGGGGCTTAGGCCCAGATTGTTATCCGAATAGGGCTTAGGCCCAGACCGACGCCGTATGGGCTCGGGACCAAATTATGACTGTTAGAGGGGATTACACACTGAGTTCTCATAACTCACCCCTTTCCTTTAACCTTGCAGGTAATCCCCAGCGTTAGAGGATTTGGAGCTGCGGAGGACTCGGAGGTGGCCATACGTCGGATTTGCTAATAGGTAGAACTTAGAAAATTTGGGTTAAATTTATTTTATATTATTTTTGGGTTAATAATTTCTGTAATAAGGCCATTGGGATTTTCTTTTCTTTAACTTTCATTTGGTAATTCTTTTAGTTATGAACTGCTAAACAATTAAACACGGGGTTTTATAACAATAACTACTATTTTCAAAATATCACGTTTCCGCAACTTTTAAAGTCAGTTTTTTTGCAACAAACAACGTTTTTTTTAAATAATATTATGTTTGCAAGGAAGATAACTTTAAGCAAACCTTGTTTTTGTAAGCAATGAAATTCGTGATTTATAAACGGTAGAACATTTTAAAATTTAGGAAGGGTTCTCAATGAATGCGTAGTTTTCAAATAACCTTGCGTTGTGACATGCTAGATCCGACCATAACATCTAGGCCGGGTTTGGGGTGTTACATTTATGGTATCAGAGCCTAGTTCCAAAACTACGCTGTGGAATGAGTTTTGAAAATGTTTTTCAACCTGCTTAAATTTTTAGTTTGGAAAATGATAGTGTTACTGAAAGTATGGCACACCGAGTCTTTGGCACCAAATCCGTAAGTTTTCTGACCTTATACTTTGCTATATGCTATAATGACTGTATTGAGAAACTACTAGGGATAGAAGTAGCATACCGAACTCTTTAGTTAGGGAAACTGAGACTATAGGAGACTGGAACTATAGTAAACTCGATTTACGAAAACAACTCTTATTACTGGTTTTCATAAAACATTTGTTAATAGTCATGAGAACTATAAGATGATTCATAAAACTCTTAAATAGATTAATACGTTACATCGATATAAGTACAATAGGTCACGGAAGGGGTACACGAGGCCTTGGTGCTAGGGCTGGGTCCTCAGAATCAGGGCATATGCCTGAAAGGGAAGCGCCGGCATCACCAGTGACTGAAACGAGGTCTCATGACCAAGTAGGTGGAGATGATGCTCTGTCCCAAGCGATGCTACGGGTTTTGGAAAGGGTTGCTGGAACGAGTACTGGGTCAATGGCTCGAGGGTCAATTTCTGAGCGACCCTAGTCAAACGGGGCAGAAATTTTTAGGGGCATTTTTGGTGTAGCCCCGAATGTGGCAGAGTATTGGTTGGAGGCAGTTGAGTGAATCATGGATGACCTTGACTGCACGATGGAGCAAAAGCTGAAGGGGACAGTGTCTTTACTGCGAGATGAGGCATATCAATGGTGGCTTACTGTGAGGGAAGGCACACAGGCCGACCGAGTGACATGGGAATTCTTTAAGGCAGCCTTCCAAGGAAAACATGTTGAGGCAAGTTATGTGGATGCTCGGAGAAAAGAATTTCTAAATCTGGCTCAGGGGAACAAGTCTGTAGCAGAGTATGAGCCAGAGTTTATGCGATTAAGCCGGTATGCTAGGGGCATAGTCGCGACTGAGTATGAACGTTGTGTGCGATTTGAGGATGGGCATCGGGATGAGTTGCAGGTACTGATAGCCCCGCAGAGGGAAAAGGATTTTGGTGCCCTGATTGAAAAGGGAAAGATTGCCGAGAATGTGAAACGCTCTAAGCGTCAAAACCGGAAGAAGGAAAGGGGCCGAAATAAGAGGGATGTTAGGCCCTCAAGTTCTTCAGGTGGGTTTAATAAGAGGCTTAGGTTTGATGGGCCAGGCCGAGTGGGATTCCAGTTGTTGTTAGTCGACCGCAACCTTTTATTGAGTGTGGGAGACCTCATTCGGGAGAGTGTTGGAAAAGGATTGGAGGTGCTTCAGATGTGGGTCCAAGGATCATCAGTACAAAAACTATCCTCGGGAGCCTGTCTAGAGGCAAGTAGCAAGTCAGGGCTTTATGTAGCCAGGGAGAGGTGGTCAGCAGCCACCGAGAGGCTGTGGTCCTCCCAGAGGGGGAAATAGGTTAGGACAAGGTCGTGGAGCACCGTGTAAAGGTGCTAGTAATACAGAGGTGATACAGCCAGGGTTGGTATATGCTGCTCGGCGTCGAGAGGATGGTGATGCACCTGACGTCATAACCAGTACGTTCCTATTCATAATGTGCCATGTACTACTTTAATTGATATTGGTTCAACGCACTCGTATGTTGCATGCACTGTGTCTGGAACTTTGCGTATACAGTTCAAACTTGCTGATAGAGAAATGTCAGTGATTAGTCCTTTAGGACATTTGGCTATATTGAATAAATTGTTTAGAGATGTGCCTCTAGAGGTTCAAGGGGTTGTCTTTCCTGCGGATTTGATGGAACTGTCATTTGGCGAGTTTGATCTCATTTTGGGCATGGACTGGTTAGTGAAACACCGTGCAAATTTGGATTGCACTGCTAAACGTATTGTATTAAAGTCTTCTATGGAGGAGGAAGTGATTGTGGTAGGGGAGCGAAGAGATTATTTATCCAATGTAATCTGAACACTAAGGGCCGATAAGTTGGTGCGCAAAGGTTGCGAGGCGTTCCTAGCCTATGTTAGCACATCTGAGGTTAAGAGTTTGTCTGTTGGGGATGTCAGGACCGTAAAGGAGTTTCTGGATGTATTCCCTGAAGAGCTTCTGGGGTTGCCGCCAAACCATAAAGTCGAGTTCGGCATTGAGCTTTTATCGGGAACGGCTCCGGTGTTCATCGCCCCCTACAGGATGGCACCGAGGGAGCTGGTTGAATTAAAGGCTCAAATCCAAGAGTTATTGGATCGAGGATTCATCCGACCGAGTGTGTCTCCATGGGGAGCACCGGTACTAGTTTTTAAGGAGAAGGATGGGTCGATGCGCATGTGTATTGATTATCGTCAATTGAACAAACTGAAGATTAAGAACAAGTACCCTTTACCAAGAATAGACGATTTGTTTGATCAGCTACGAGGAGTCGCGGTTTTCTCCAAGATAGATCTTAGATCGGGATATCATCAAATAAGGGTTAAGGCGGCAGATGTGTACAAGACTGCATTTCGAACTTGTTATGGACACTACGAGTTTTCGGTCATGCCGTTTGGATTAACAAATGCACCAGATGCTTTCATGGATATGATGAACCAAGTTTTCCAACCCTACTCAGACCGGTTCATGGTGGTATTCATAGATGATATTCTGGTGTATTCAAGAACTGAGGAGGAGCATGATTCACATATCCGGGTTGTTCTACAAATATTGAGAGAAAAGCAACTCTATGCCAAATTCAGCAAGTGTGAGTTTTGGTTGCGAGAGGTGACATTTTTGGGACATGTCGTGTCTGCCGAGGGGATTAGGATTGATCTTCGAAAAGTTGAGGCCGTACTAGATTAGAAACCACCGAAGTCGGTATCTAAGATTCGAAGTTTTTTGGGTCTGGCCGGGTACTACAGACAGTTCGTTGAGGGGTTGTCACTGGTTACTGTACCCCTAACTAAGCTACTGCATAAAGAAGTACTGTTTGTTTGGGCTGATAAGCAGCTTTGAGAAATTGAAAAGGATTCTGATTGAAGCTTCGGTATTTATACAGCCTGAGGCTAGAAAAGAATTCGATGTTTACTATGATGCGTCACACACGGGTTTGGGTTGTGTACTGATGTAGGAAGGGAATCTGGTGGCGTATGCCTCTCGTCAGCTTAGGCCGCACGAGGTAAACTACCCTACTCATGGCTTGGAATTAGCTGCGGTGGTGTTCACACAAACACTCTTATGGAAAGTCCCTAAACTTTCAACCATATTGCAAATTAGCCCTCTCATTAGCTAGCTTAAGCTTTGGGGGTTCCAAAAGTACAAAAATTATCAAGAAAAGCCCCTAGAATCACTTACTTGCAGGAGATTTGGTTTGCTGAAAATCTGAACTCCAAGAACCCTTATTTCCTCTCAATATTTGGTTGAGAAGAAGCATGAATAGTGAAAGATGACATCTTTTTCATTTAGCTTATTTTATTCATTTTTTATCACCTAATTTCACCAAATTTTGACCAAAATTTAATGCCCTTGTCTTCTTGTTTCCTATGGCCGGCCACACCCTCTTAATGGGCTAATTGCACTTTAAGGACCCCCAATTTAATATTCTATGGCTATTAGACACTTCAAATCTGATTAATATGTTCAAATTTGATACTTATTAATTTTGTGTTAAGTATGTTCATTTTAATACATGTTTTTAATATGTCTAGCTATAGCATTTTAATGTGTCTTAAAATATACATTTTAAATGCAAGTTTTAAATGTTTCTTAGTTTATTACTTGTGTTTAATATGCTTAGTCATTGTTTGATTTTAATGTGTCCTAGCCTAGACAAATTAATTACAAGTTCCAAATGAATTAGTTTCATTGTTGCCGAATTTATTGTGCCTTAAACTAATTAAAATTGCTCATTTAACATGTGCAACCCAAGTGCATGGACGGCATTTACATGGAGCTGATGGTTTAGCTTTTCCAAACACCTTTTTTGTGTACAGCAAATGTAACGCCCCAAATTTTGGGGCCTAGATGAATTGGGCTTTGGGCTTTAGGTCTCAAAAAATTTTTAAGTGAGCGAGAAAATGAAAATTGGCATGTGGGTTTTGAGGGTTAGTGAATTTGGAGTGTTTAGGGGTGTTGGAGATGTCTTGGGATCAAGTAAGGGTATAGGAAAAATTTTGGTTTTAGCCCCGAGGGAATTGTGACTTCAATTAGTAGGCCTTTTAAAAAAAATGAAGAAGAAAAATGACACAAAAGAGCTTGTGGTGTAGTGGCAAAGTGGCGCCACTTGGGAAGCAGGGAGGTGGCGTCATTAGCATGCAAGGGAGTCCAAGGTTCGAGTAGTGGCATGGTATTTTATTGGGGATTTATTTTTTTGCCTTCTAGATGGTTAGTAGTGGCGTTGGATGTGAACTCTGAAGGAAGTGTTCATAAGAGAAATTTAAGGAAGGGATAAAGGAGCTTATCTTAGAGAAAATTTAGGATGAGATTGAGGAGTTGTTAGGGAGAAAGGTTAGGAGTTGAGAAGTGTGAAGAGTTGGTGCCGTTTTGGGAAGTGGAAAGTGTACAAATTCAGCTTAGGAGGGTAAATAAGTTCCGTTTTTGGGTCTCTTAGGGGGTATTACGAATTCTCATTGTGGCTTTCGACATTTGGAGAGTTTTGCAAATAGATCTCTGCTGAATTACTCTTTATGTGTTTCAGGATTTGGATTTAAGAAGTACTCGTGATTAGTGATCGAGGAAAAGCTATTAAGGCTTGGTGTTTCAAGTAAGGTTAAGGATCGTGGCTAAGGAGATCGCAGCGCGTTTTGGTTGTCAGGTGTGTACATACACTATACACACATAATGGATTGGGAAATCCTGAAATCCCGAAAGTTTGGCTTCAGTAGTATTGTGAGTGTGGGAACACTCGTATGAAGGAAATGGAATCGATAATAGAGACCCCATGAGCGATCTCATGGACTTGGGTCGAGTTATGGCCAATTGGGCCAGAATGGGCAAAATCAGCCCGATGGGCCGTTGATTGTGTGCCAGAGTCTTGAAAATTTATAAAAAGAATGATCGAGCCTAGAAACTAACTATGACAATGATTGAGGCAAGCGCACCTATCGAACAGTAGTATAGTTTAGTGGCAAGACCGGATTGTCGAACCCAAAGGAACCAAAAGTACTAATACTAACTTTCTTTTTATTATTTAGCTTAGAAATTAAAGGATTTATTAATTATTCTAAAATTAACTAACTATTAAGCTAAAGGTGCAAAGACAAAGAGAATGAATTGGGGAAATACTTGTGGGAAAAACCAATTGATTAAGACAATACATGAGGAAGAATCCATCTAGACTTCACTTGTTATCTAACTCTGAACCAGACGGTTTATTCACTCTTCTTGATCCGTAGGATTCCCTAATTTATATTAATACCTCTTTCGAGGCTACTAATGTCTCACCCTAGGTTGATTACTTGAAATCTCTTTCTAATTAAAACCCCTAGAATTGCATTAACTCGATCTATGGACTACCATATTAGGTTTGACCCTAATCTGGCAGATTTTCGTCATCCTATTTCTAGGGTTGCGATCAACTCCGCTTAATTATGCTAGATCTACTCTTAAACAGGGATTTTTGCTCCACTGCCTAGGCACATCAATACTTGAATCAATATCCTGAAATATCAAAACAAGAATTAAGAACACATAATTAAGAACAAATCAAGTATTTATCATATAGTTCAAAAAACAATAACAAGATCCGTCTTAGGTTTCATCCCCCTTAGGTATTTGAGGGTTTAGTTCCTAATCATAAAAGAATACATCTCAGAAGAAAACATAAAACAAAACATAAGAAAAACCCTAAAACCCCTTGAAGGAAATTGAATGGAAGATCTTCCGTCTTGAGTATAACTCTGACTTCTTGAGATGAATCAACTGGCTTTCTTCGAGTAAATCCCACAATTCTGGCCTCTCTGGCTCAGTTCTTCGGCCTCATTGGACGCCCCCTGAAGGTTGGCCTCTAAGGTGTTTATATAGGCTTTTGAAATGGCTTTCTTTGCCTCTAAGTACCCTAATCCGAGTGAAACTCTTCTTTGTCACGGAAGGGACACGCACATGGCACACGCCCGTGTGAATTGTGGCCAGGCCGTGTTCGAGTCCATTAATGAGGCACGTCCGTGTGGTCCTGGGCTCAGGCCGTGTCGATTTCGTTCTTTGGCCCATTTACTCCATTTTAGGCCCGTTTCTTATTCTTTTCATCCTCCGATACTCTCCTGAGTATAAAACATGAAAACAAAGGATTAGGAGCACCAAATTCTACAATTCAAGGCTTAAATCATCCAAAACTATGCTCAATGTGGGATTAAAATATGTTTGAATTATGGTTTATCAGGCGTAGGCTCAAAATAGGTGAATTTGATGATTTGGTAATAAGTGATGAACTAGTCATGCTAGTTACATGGCTTGGAATTGATTTGGGCTAGATGGGCCATATGAATGTGATTGGGTAATATGGGCCATATGAATGTGATTTGGGCCTAATGGGCCATACGAATGAGATTGGGCCTGGTGGGCCATATGAACGTATGTGAATTTGTTTGGGATTTTGGCAAGGGGTCTTGGGCTTAGTATTTGGTAAATTGCTTAACCTTAGATAAAACTTTAGTAATTTATTAAGTGCGACAGTGAACAAGTCATAAGGTGTAAGTGTGGCAATGGGCATATGCATGTCTAGGATTGGATCTAGGGAGAGCTTGGTACCAAAGCAGTTTTAATGACCCACCTCCTCTTCTCTGGAATCCTACCTGGTGCGTAGTGTCTGTTCACATTAGCAGCGAGGACTTGTTGACGGGCCAAGGTTCCTAATTAAGACCCATACTATTATGAATTACTGAAATATCCTTGTAGGGTAGGATTACAGAAATACCCTTGAATTGAAAATTACCGAAATACCCTTGATTTGTGAAATGACTAAAATACCCCTATGTGTTGAATGTAAGATTTATGGATGTTACATGTACATTTGCTGCATTCACATGATATTCTGTTTAGGATGCATATGGGTGGGAATTATGGAACGGGGGAAGTATATGAGGATCGCATGGTTGCTTGACGACCGTGGATCTACTGATGGCTTTTTAAGCTTATTATATGATAACAGCTTTGCTGCAATGTTAGGTAGTACCGCAACTGGGCTACCCTTGAAGTGTATCGGATGGGTGGGTCAATTTAGAAATCCCCACAGAAGTGTTTCGGTTGGACGGAGACGAAGTGTACCGGATGGATTATTTGGGGAGGGTTTGCATTACATTGTATGTATGATATTATTATGTTAACAATATGATATGTATGATGTTTGTTTGACGAGGGTCGTACACACTGAGTTTTTGAAAACTCACTCTCTCGTTTATTTTTCTCAGGTAATCCTCAGTAGGTGGTTCGACGAATGGAGGGACTCAGAGGTGGCCAACTAGCAAGACGATTAAATCGGTTTTTCTAAATGTTATTTATTTTTTTTCGGATTGTAATAAGGTTTTCCCTCTAGTTATTATTCCTTTACTTCCACTATGCATTGAAATATTGAAACGAAACCTGGATTTATTTCCTTTAAGCATATTTCAAGTTTTTGAAAATTATTGTGTTTTAAGAACGAGCTTCCGTTGTCAAAGGAATTTTTTTTACATAGTAACAAGGAAATGGTTTTTTGGTTACACCTCGTTTTGAAAGCAAACTGGATTTTTCTTAACTTTTCTCTAGAACGGTTTTCAATGAAAATAAGGTTTTCGCAAAAACACTTCAATCTGACACGCCGGATTCGGGCCTAACTTCTAGGCCAGGTTTGGGGTGTTACAGCAAAGGACACATGAAGAGCTGTTGTTTCTTCTTCCCAAAACTAACCATTTAGCTGTCCAAGTAACCATAATTGCTTTCACATTTGCTAGAGATCCTTTTCACACCCAAGGCTGTTTAGTTTTGAGTTTTCACACTTGGGTGCTGTCCAATTTCTTGTGTTCACACTCCAAAGGCTATTGAGTGTTGTAACACCCCGGTTTTTCTTTAATTTTAACTTTTGTAAATTTGTGACACAATTGTGTATCTGCTTCAGTGGCTATGTGTTCTAGGTATGTGTGAGAGGTCCTAAGTTCAAGCCTTGACTTGGGCGAATTTTGGTATTTTTAAGAATAAAGCCCTATCTCTGGTTAGTAGGTTTATAACTAAAAGGGTGTAAGTAATTAATAGAATGGGCCTGTTGGTCTGGTGGCTAAGTGGAGTGTTGAGGTTGTTGGAGGTCTGGAGTTCGAATCCCTGCGTGAGCATTACTTTTGCCTATCACGTCTCGAGTGTTTGTGTTGGACTAAAAATTTGATAGTAAGGAGAGATTTAGGGAGATGATAGGGGGAATATCAGAAAAATCTGTTCACTTTTCCTCTCCCTCTCAATTTCGTTTCTCTCATTTTTGCTGTTCAATTTTCTTTCTCAAAAACCCCTACCAAAATTTTGTTCTTTTCCTTTCCTCGATTATGCAATTTCACCTCGTCGGTGTACCTTTTGACTTCGTACGTTCTGGTAAGTGGAGTTTTGCTCTCTTTAACTTATGTTTTTCCAACTTTAATTTGGGGGTTTTGACGTTTGGCAGCAGCATCTCGCGTGGATTAAGGGTCTCATCATGCAATTGCGTAATCAATTATTTCGAGCTGTTGGGGTAAGTTTTCATCGGTTAAGGGATGTGCTTCTCGTTTCAGCTTCGGTTTTGGTTCGATTGATTAAGTGATAAACAGAGTGAAATTGGTAAACTATAGGTTCTGGAGTGCTCGGGGGTTGTTTCAACATCTAAACCTGGTGTGTAGCTGACAATGCAGAAAACGAGGTTTCGGTGAAAGCCAAAAACCTTACTATCGATGCCACACAGGTGTGTGGTTGCCCGTGTGGTAGGCTGTGTGCAAGACTGTAAGTCACCACACAGCTGTGTGATCGATGAGCCAGGCCGTGCGCGAGTGACAAGGCCGTGTGACGGTTGGGCAAGGCCGTGTGCGACACACGGGCACAATCAATTAGGCCGTGGGGGCTACACGAGCGTGTGGGATCCTGGGCCAGGCTATGTGATTCACACGGCCAAGGCTAATTTGGGCCGTGTGGGCCATACGGGCTTGTGGGCCCACACGGGTAGGCCATATGGGTGTGTGAGCCCATTTTTGTGTAATGTTTTGTAAGGTTGCACGGGTCGCCCTAGTCGACTATGGACCTAATGTAGGTTCGGTAAGCTTTACGTAGACCCCTAATTATGTGACTTGACTTTCTGATTCTTGTATTGAGCATGTATTCTGATATCTGAGCGTATGAACCGTGTTTGCATAATAATATGACATTCTATGTATGTTGCACTGCATTGGGGTGGGTTGATGATTCGGAAGAAGTATCTGAAAGGCTCTCAAGCCTGTTATCTAGCAGCTTAGCTGCAACTTTTTGATTATGTGCCACATTCGGTACAACATGGTGTGTAGGGATGGGTGGGTTGATTTTATCCCCACATGGTGTGTAGTGTTGGATGGAGTTGGTGTGTAGAGGTTGATGGGTAGGATTCCACTATTCTATCTAATCTGCTTATTATGTCTGAAATGGGCTAAGGCCCTAGAACATATCTGATTCTATATCTAACTGGCTAAAGTCCACACCGTATCTGTAATAGGCTTAGACCCGAACTATGAATTTATGACTGTTTTCTGACTTTATGCCATGTGTATGTTTTCTGTGGGGATTACACACTGAGTTTGCGAAAACTCACCCATTTCTGTTTAACTTGTTCAGGTAATCCCAGCAGTAGATGGATCGGTGTGGCAGAGGACTCGGTGGTGACCAGAGTTCTAGACCTTTAACGATTTTTACTTTTATTTATGGTTCTGATTATATTTGGGGAGTTTTATATAACATGGCCTTTACAGATTTTTATTTAAAATTTGGGATTTTTATTTTATAATTGGTAGCAGTAGGATAAGACGTCAGTTTTCAAATTAAACAAATATTGTATCAAATACACACGAAATTGGCAAATTGCTTTTAAAAGCTTTTGCAACGTATAATATTTTGAACATGGATAATGAATGAATAAACAACATGTTTTTGACGTTAACCTAAGATATCAAAAATGGCCTCATTGTAATTATGTTTTCCAAAGCACTATCATGTGACTTCGCCAGATTCGGCCATAACGTCCAGGCCAGGTTTGGGGTGTTACAAGTGCTCCAAGCTGCCCGTTTAACTTCATAGACCCTCCAAATAACCAAGGCAGCTCAACTAAAGATGTTTCACACCATGGAAGCCATTCAAATTCGTTTGTTCACATTAGAGGCTGATTGAATTCAAGTGTTTACACCCATTTGGATTTTCGTGCACCTCAAAGTCCATTAATTTGGTTGCTGCCCATTAGGCTGCCCAAGGAGGAATTAAAGGTTGTTCACACCTTTGGACGAATTTATTAAGCTTGTTTCAGCTCCATAATTACTTTATTGAGCTGACTTGGGAAACACCATGGGATGTTTTTGAAGCTTCATGGAACCTTCTAAGAAGCTGCCAAGAAATTTCCAAGAAACTTTAACTCATTAAGTTGCTGCTTGCTGTCCAATGGGCTGTCCAAAGTGTCTATTCGGTTAGCCTAGTAGGAGCACTATAAATACTTAGCATTTTTCAGTTGTAAAGGGACTTTTGACTTTTAACAAACTTTTATATGAACTTTGTGTTCTCGAGTGAGTTTACCTCATTTCACATTCGGAATAGGGTTAAGAGGCATTACTGAACATTCAGAACATTTCACATTCATTTAATCAACACAAAGTCAATCACCAATCAACATATGCAAATACAAACATAAAGTCCCTTATCGAGGTCTACGAGACATCAAAAACGTGTTAACAAGTGGTCGGGACCAAATCGAATATATACAAAAATTCTCAAAGATTTAAAACTTTTTCAAACTTACAGAGGGTGGTCAGGCCGTGTGCCTCCCACAGCTACCAGGCACACCCATGTGTCCCGGCCGTGCCAAAACAAGGATGCATACTGATTTATCCACACGGCCACCAGACACGCCCGTGTACCATGGCCGTGTGAAATTAAGCTAGCTACTGACTTGTTCACACGGCCACCAGGCACGCCCGTGTGCCACTGCCGTGTATGCAAAATAGGCCATTTTCAAGGCCAATTTGCCACCCGCACAAGGGTCATCCCTACTAGCACAAAGCAAGGCCAATTCATTCTTCAAAATGCATCCAAACATATCATTTCATGCACCAATTAACTACCAACTATACCATCTACTTCCATACCCAATATCATCACACATAAGTCTATTCAAAGTAACAAATGTACATCTCAAAACATATATATATATATATATATATATCAAGCATCATGTAATCCATACCATAATCCATCTTCAAACCACTTCTTTCATCAACCACATAAGCATACAATATACCATATTTATAGCTCATTCATAAGTTTAACATCATTCAACTTCCAAGCCAAATCACATGGCAAGTATTAAGAATTTCAAAACATGCCATAACTTCTAGCCTATACATGCCATATTTCAACTATATACATATTTCTATAAGTACCAAAATGGTCAGCCGATAGTGTGATTTAGTCGCGGACAATCCCCTGATCTGAGCAAGCTGTACTGACACTATAAAATAGAGAAACAAATCACACAGTAAGCTTTCAAAAGCTTAGTAAGTTCGAAACATAATACATTCAAGTTAACAAAACAAACTCATTATACAAATACATCTATCACATAGATCAACCTTCTATTACTCATAGCATTTCATCCATAACCAACCCACTTACTCAACCATTCTTAATTCCATACATCATTTCATCAACCACAAAGTTTGAATACATACCTTATCAAACACATAGTTTTTCACATACCGTACCTATCAATGCTCGAGGTTACATTCCGATCAACTTTTGATATCCGTTTACTTTTAATCGCACCCTTAGTGCCAATTTCATAGCCGAAACATATTTGTAATCGCACAGTTAGTGCCTATTCTTTTAACCGACTTATCTCGGTATCCCACACACAGTGCCAAAACATTAAGCTGAATTCACCAAAGATTCAAAAACAAAACATGTTCATTAAACACATATCTTTCATTTAACACCAATACTCATCACAAAGCTCAGCATTTCAACAATGCCACATCTCATAAAAATCATCAATTCTTCAAATTACAACATGGGCTTGATAGTAGACTAAGCAACAATCTCAAAAACATAAAAATCGTCAAAAACCAAAGTCAAAACATACCTTAATTATGCAATTCAATGGTCGAACCCTAACTTGTATTTTATTTTCTTTTCCTTTCTTCAATTTCGGCACTCAAAGGATGATAATAGCCATCTATTATGTTTGTTTTATTATAACATATATTATTAATCCATTTACCTTATTAGCCTTTTAATAATAACATAATATATCACATGATAGTTGGTTAATATGTCCATCCACCGTCCACTATCAATAAAATAGGCTAATTGCCTTTTAAGGGCTTCACATTATAAAGACATCAACAATTTTATACTTTAACAATTATCCATCAAACCTTCATTTTATGCGATTAAGCCCTTTTCTCAAATTAAGCACACAATCGATAAAATTTCCACACAGAACTTTCACACAGGCTATATCACATATAATAAACACCAAAAACAATATTAAAATATTATTCTGAACTCGGATTTGTGGTCTCAAAACCAATGTTCCGACTAGGGTCTAAATTATTCTGACCATCACATTGTTCGATCTTACATTTTGAACATTTTCTTCCTCTACGAACTTTGGACAGTCTCGAATGAAGTGATCTCGTGATCCACACTTGTAGCAAGTTCTATTATTATACTTGCCCTAGCATTCTCCCACATGTCGTCTTCCACACTGTCTACACTTAGGCTTGTTGCTTTTAACACTGCCAACACTTGATTCAATCGAGAGTTGAGCTTTTGAACCAACACTTTGTCTCGAACAATCTCTACTTGGATATCCAAATGAAGCATTTGAACGATTACTTGCATCTCTAAATCTCTTCACCAAAAGTTGAGACGACTTACTCATCAATCTTTTTCTTTCATCACGAGTTTCAAAATTAGCTTTCTTCTTTTCTTTACTGAGCTCCTCAGCTTTGCGGGCTCTTTCAACTAACACAACAAATTCGTTTATGTCAAGTATCCCAACCAACAACTTAATATCCTCATTCAGCCTTTCTATGAAGCGTTTACACATAGTGGCTTCGGTTGAAACACATTCTCGTGCATACTGGCTCAATCTCATAAATTCCCGCTCGTACTCTGTAACAGACATATGACCTTGTTTCAACTCAAGGAATTCTTTACGTTTTTGATCAATAAATCGTTGACTGATATACTTCTTTCTGAATTCAGCTTGAAGGAAGTCCCAGGTAACCCTCTCTCTCGGAACCACTGAAATTAGCGTTTTCCACCAATTATACGCGGTATCCCTCAACAACGAAACATCACATTTTATACATTCATCAGGAGTCAACGACATCTCGTCAAATACTCATATGGTATTCTCGAGCCAAAACTCTGCTCGCTCAGCGTCATCATCTACTTTGGCCCTAAACTCTTCGGCCCCGTACTTACGAATCTTATCCACATGAGGCTCAATCGATTCGGATCTATCACTTGAGGCACAACAGGTACTTGTGGGGGTGGAGGTTGTGGAGCAGCTGGATTCGTTCGAACGAATTTCGAAAACCACTCACTCATAATTCGGAATAAGGCTTGCTTAGCCTCTCCTCCCTCACCACTATCATTCGGCCTAGATGTGGTCGGCGCTATCCCTTGAGTGGGAGCGGGTGCCTTACTCTCTACATCGTCAACAACTGCTCGGTCGGGATCCATTACTATATAAAAACACATTTTTGAACTGTCAAGATTCATCACACTATCACAATTATGTATAGCTAGACTCACACGCGCTACGTTAGTCCAAGAATAGACTAAACAGTAGCTCTGATACCAATAAAATGTAACACCCTTAACCCGAAACCGTCGCCAGAATAGGGTTAAGAGGCATTACTGAACATTCGAAACATTTCACATTCATTTAATCAACAAAAAGTCAATCACCAATCAACATATGTAAATACAAACATAAAGTCCCTTATTGAGGTCTACGAGATCTCAAACACATGTTAGCAAGGGATGGGGACCAAATCGAATATATACAAAAATTCTTTGAAATTTAAAACTTTTTCAAAATTACAGAGGTCACACGCCTGTGTGGTCAGGCCGTGTGCCTCCCACGGCTACCAGGAACACCCATGTGTCCCGGCCGTGCCAAAATAGGGCATGCATATTGACTTATCCACACGGCCACCAGACACACCCGTATACCATGGCGGTATAAAATTAAGCTAGCTACTGACTTTTTCACACAGCCACCAAGCACGCCCATGTGCCACGGTCGTGTATGCAAAATAGGCCATTTTCAAGGCCAGTTTGCCACCCACACAAGGGTCATCCCTACTAGCATAAAGTAATGCCAATTCATGCTTCAAAATACATCCAAACATATCATTTCATGCACCAATTAACCACCAACTATACCATCTACTTCCATGCCTAATATCATCACACATAAGTCCATTCAAAGTAACAAATGTACATCTCAAAACATATATATATACATATATCAAGCATCATGTAATCCATACCATAATTCATCTTTAAACCACATCTTTCATCAACCACATAAGCATAAAATATACCATATTTATAGCTCATTTATAAGTTTAACATCATTCAACTTCCAAGCCAAATCACATGGCAAGAATTAAGCATTTCAAAACATGACATAACTTCTAGCCTATACATGCCATATTTCAACTATATACATCTTTCCATAAGTACCGAAATGGTTAGCTGATAGTGTGATTTAGCCGCTAACAATCCTCTGATCTGAGCAAGCTGTACTGACACTGTAAAACAGAAAAACAAATCACAGAGTAAGCTTTGAAAAGCTTAGTAAGTTCGTAGCATAATACATTCAAGTTAACAAAACAAACTCATTATACAAATATATCCATCACATAGATCAACCTTCTATTACTCATAGCATTTCATCCATAGCCAACCTACTTACTCAACCATTCTTAATTCCATACATCATTTCATCAACTACAAAGGTTCAATACATACCTTACCAAACACATAGTTTTTCACCTTCCATACCGATCAATGCTCGAGGTTACATTCCGATCAACTTTTGATATCCGTCTACTTTTAATCGCACCCTTAGTGCTAATTTCATAGCCGAAGCATATTTGTAATCGCACAGTTAGTGCCTATTCTTTTAACCTACTTATCTCGGTATCGCACACATAGTGCCAAAACATTAAGGTGAAGCTTTCATACTTTTGCACACACAGTGCTATTCATCTCTATTTTGATTTCAAATACGCACACTTACTGCCATTTAATTCAATTTCCGCACATAGCATTTCTAATCTCATAATCATACATATATTCTTTCCAAGATACTAAAACATATCTTAATAACCTGTATTATATCCGAACTTACCTCAGACGTCGAAATACCGAAACGGTCGATTAATCGAGCACTTTGTCTTTGCCTCGATCTCGATCCTAACCTCTCCTTTCTTGGTCTATACACATTTAAATTTAACTCATTCAATCACCAATTCATTCAATTTAGTCCACACACACATATTTAGGGCATTTTGCAAAATAGCCCTCACATTTTCACATTTCGTCACTTTAGTCCCTAATTCACATAATCACAAAATACATATAATTTCACTTCACCCATGCCTAGCCGAATTCTATCTATGTTCATACAAGTCCACACATTTCATTTATTCCACAATTTAGTCCTTCAAAATATTATTATCACAATTTATCCCTAATTAGCTAAATTCACCAAAGATTCAAGAACAAAACATGTTCATTAAACACATATCTTTCATTTAACAACAATACTCATCACAAATATCACCATTACATCAATGGCACATCTCATAAACATTACCAATTCTTCAAATTACAACATGGGCTTGATAGTAGACTAAGCAACAATCTCAAAAGCATAAAAATCGTCAAAAACCAAAGTCAAAACATACCTTAATTATGCAGTTCAATGGTTGAACCCTAACTTGTATTTTCTTTTCTTTTCTTTTCCTTTCTTCAATTTCTGCACTCAAAGGATGATAATAGCCATCTATTGTGTTTGTTTTATTATAACATATATTATTAATCCATTTACCATATTAGCCTTTTAATAATAACATAATATATTACATGATAGTTGGTTAATATGTCCATCCACCGTCCACTATCAATAAAATAGGCTAATTACCTTTTAAGGGCTTCACATTATAAAGACATCAACAATTTGATACTTTCACAATTATCCATCAAACTTTTATTTTATGCGATTAAGCCCTTTTCTCAAATTAAGCACACAATCGATAAAATTTCCACACAGAACTTTCACACAGGATATATCACATATAATAAACACCAAAAATAATATTAAAATATTATTCTGACCTCAGATTTGTGGTCTTAAAACCACTATTCCGACTAAGGTCTAAATCGGGCTGTTATACCCTAAAATCACATCCTTTGTAACCACTTTGAAACCGACCCCAAAGTAGCCAGTAGGTCTAATCGAGATGAAATATGAAGTTGCGAGTGTGAGGTCAAGTGGTAAAAAATGAGAGCAAGAGAGAGCAATAGAGTGTATAAAAGCCTTAAAAGAGTGAAGCACGAGCGGAGTGCCAAATCTTTATTTTTCTTTTCGAGTGAATTTGTGAGATTTTGTGGTGAGGTATTTACTTTTGTGTTTTCTTTTAATCACTTTCTTTTCAGAAATAAAATCATGTTACGAGAAGAATTTTCAAAAACTGAATTTCAATATTTGGTGAAAGAGATTATAACACCCCAAACCCGACCCAAACACCACGACCGAATCTGGCATGTCACTAGGAAAGAACTTTATAAAATATCGCGAACTTCAGAAGAGTTCTAAGTTATTTTTAAAACCCCAAGTTTAGTGGTTCAATTGGAAACCTATTATTCATTTAAGGTAAAATCTAGTTAGCCAAAACCTTGTGTCTAGGTGACATTTTATTACATTTGATTAAGCAAGAGGTGTGTTGTAAAAAAAATCCGTTTGTAAAATCCTTAATTAAGTTACAATAAAAACTTTATTTGCATTTCGGTGTATAAAACATCTTACCAACTAACTTAAATTTAAAGCGTCTAAAACTCAAACCGAACTTTTAAATCAAATTAATAGTGGCCTTATTACAGCATAGAATCCCAAAAATTAAAGGTAAATAATGTTCTATTTTAAAAGAAAGAAACCGTGCATGGCCACCTCGTAGTCCTCTCCGGCTCAAGTCCACTGCACTAGGTATTACCTGCAAAAGTGTTAAGCAAATAGGGTGAGTCAAAAGACTCAGTGTACAATTTCCAAGCACCATCATTGGGCTCAAGCCCATCCACTTACCATTTGGGCCTTAGCCCTCTTTTCATAATCACATTGGGCGAAGCCCATTCGAAATCAGATTGGGCCTTAGCCCCACAATATAGAATAGCAAATAGCATATGCAAAATGATGCAGAACCCATCCCAACCTAAATTTCCATCCGCTACACACCACCCGTTCCTGCCAATCACACCAATGGGGATTTTTACAATCGACCCTCACCACTACACACCATCGATGGCAGTCATGCTACAGTTAGCTGCTCATCGTCAGAATTGTGACAGAGTCACCAGATTATGTGGCATGGCCACCAGAACAGAGTGTGGCAGAGCCACCAGAACAGATTGTGGCAAAGACCACTAGAATGCTTCCCCTTTTCATTAATAGCATAAGCCCATCCCTATGCAAACATAAAATCATGATGTATGAATGCAACAGGTTTTGACATGCATATATATATAAGATGATCAGGGCATACATATAATCATGTCAACATAACCGTTTATATAGCATAATCAGAAGTCACTAACCTAATGTCTCATTTTCACCCTCCATGGGTAACCCAACAGCCAATTTCGAAGTTTCGACATTTAACAATGCATACATAGATTAACAGAATAACAGGCAAAGGTGTGGAAGTTACACACCTGCAAACACAGAGAACTAAACTATTGATCTCGCTAACCCCTTCACTCGCAGGGATCACAACGAACTGCTTATCCCTCTCCGAAGCCGACCCACAACCCAGTGGAAAGTCTCGAACGGCGGACACCGCACGTTTTTTTTGAACTTAGGGGTAGGGACTACGTGTCCAACCCCCTCCTTCGATTGGCTGCCACTCACATCCATGAAATAACCTTGATGAATAAAATGCTATCTGAAAGCAACGATTGTTCAACAGTAATGTTAGGTTAAGGCAATCGAATAACAAAGAGTAAAGGCACTAGAATATGACTAGGGAGGGAACCCTTACCTCTGCTACCAACGTGAATCCACACGACCCCGTAGAACAGGAACCCTCAACAACCAAGAACCCTTAGCACCTCTCGATCTGATAATCGACCACTAGCAAAGAGGGGTGAAAGAACATATGTTACCACAAGATAAAGTACTTCGATATGAAAAGAACCCTCTCGGTTTATGGAAGAAAGAGTGATTGGCTATCAACAGAGAGTAGGGAAGATGAAAGAAATCGAAAGAAACTATCTTACCTTGAATCAAGAGAAGCCGAATGATAAACAAGGATTCGGCACAAGCCACTAGTAGCCAAGGAGGTTCGTCACAGAGCTGATATCTCAAGAAGAAGAAAAAGAGAATGAAAGTCAGAGATTCAGCTCACAAAAGATAGTTGATAGGGGTTGGTTTGTCACAAGGAAGTTTCGGCTCAAGAGTAAAAATAGGAGAGTGACGAAAAGGAAAGAAGAAATAGGAGGGGAAAGGTTTAGCTTTTGAACAAGAACAGTTGGAAAAAAGAGTAGGGAGATTCGGCTTTAGTGATTAGTAAAAGCAATCTCAAGAGAAGAAGTGAGAGGTGGGTTTCGGCTAAGAAGAACAAATAGAGGAGATATGGAGCAAGAAAAAGAGAGAAGAGAAGCATAGGGGTGCTACGGCTTTGAGTAGAAGAGAAAAGAAACAAAACAAAAAGAAGAGAAAGGGAGCTTGTGAGAATTCGACAAGGGTTGAGAGCTTGGGGAAATGAAGCAATTGAGAGAAGAAAGAGAAGAATAGAAGGAAGAGAGTGCCCAAAAAGGTTTCGGCTTTAACAATTAGGAGATGAACAAATAGTAGCCTTAGGTGTTTCGGCAAACAGAGGAGGAAAATGTGTTAAAAGAAGAGCACACCAAACGCTGAAAAGAGAAACCTTTGACACACACAATTTGCTAAATACATACCAAAATTCCGGCACCTAAACCCATCCTCCAAAACTGAATGCCTACACCCCCCAAAAGCCCCCATATGGCTGAATTTCGCCCTAACACTACTCAAAATTCGGTCAACTCCCTTCTCACCTCAATCCCCATGCTTCCTCCTTGATTCTCTCCTTAATCCGCTCTCCTCTACTCATTCAATTTGGTTTGAACAATTCAAACTCCCCAAATGTCTCTCCACCACTTCTTTGAATTATTTGACCAGGTCATCCCTCTCTCCTCCAGAGTTTGATTACCATCCAGCCGCCTCCCTTGCCTGAGTCAAAAAAATAATACCTTCTTGCGCTGCTTGAGAGATTCGAACCCTCTCCCTCTTAGCTTCTCATGTGATGCCACTTCCGTGGATGCTAGGTGGCGTCTCCTTGCCACTTTACCACTGCACTTCTTGTGTCATCAAACACAAGCAATAATCCTTAAAGCCTACCCCAGCTAGCTCTCTCCTAAAGTGCCTAAAATTGAAATTTTTACCAAGGCTTCAGCTTAACCCCGAGCCTTCCTGGGGCCCCCAAACATAACAAATTTACAAATAAAGCATACCAAGACACAGAAACACAATAAACACAAAGCCCCTAAATGCCAGATGTTACAGTTCTACCCCCTTAAAGAAATTTTAGCCGCGAAATTTACCTGGTCAAATGAGATGAGGGTACTGCTGTCGCATAACATCCTTTGGCTCCCACGTCGCCTCTTCCATACCGTGATTTCTCCACAAGACTTTGACCAACGGGACTGATTTCTTTCTCAGCACCATAACATCTCGCTCTAAGATTTGCACTGGTTCCTCCTCAAAGGACAGGTCTGGTCTTATCTCAATCTCCTCCACTGGCACAATGTACGACGGATCTGACCGATAGCGCCTCAACATCGAGACAT
The DNA here is from genome assembly GCA_005393395.2 of Gossypium australe. Taxonomy (NCBI): domain Eukaryota; kingdom Viridiplantae; phylum Streptophyta; class Magnoliopsida; order Malvales; family Malvaceae; genus Gossypium; species Gossypium australe. The sequence goes on from CM016624.1 coordinate 107,626,438, forward strand.
GGAACACATCATGTATCTGTTTCAATTCTAAAGGCAAATCCAGCTGATACGCCACTGGTCCCACACTTTCAATACCTGATAAGGCCCGATGAATCTAGGGCTTAGCTTGCCCTTTTGTCCAAACCTCATTACCTTCTTCTATGGTGAAACTTTCAGAAAGACTTGATCACCCACTGCAAACTCTATATCCTTACGCTTCAGATCTGCATAGGATTTCTGCCGGTCGGACGCTTCCTTCAACCGAGTCCGAATCAACTTGACTTTCTCTTCTGTCTTCGAAACCAATTCTGGACCCAACATCTGACGCTCAACCAATTTTGTCCAGTAGGTAGGAGTACGACACCTCCGTCCATACAACGCTTCATAGGGCACCATTTGAATACTGGACTGGTAGCTGTTGTTGTATACGAGTTCCGCCAACAGTAGAAACTCCTCCCAACTACCCTTGAAGTCAATGACACAACCTTTCAACATATCTTCTAAGATCTAAATTACCCTTTCAGACTAACCGTCAGCCTGTGGATGAAAAGTGGTGCTGAAGTTTAGTCTTGTACCAAATGTCTGATGCAGTGCCTTCCAAAAATGCGACGTAAACCTCGGGTCTCTATCCGATATGATCGGTACTGGCACCCCATGCAACCTCACAATCTCCGCCACATACAGCTTAGCCAACCTCTGTAGAGAATAGTCGACACAAATAGGTATGAAATGGGCGGACTTCGTCAGCTGATCAACAATCACCCATATCGAATCTTTCTTAGTAGGTGTTAGAGGTAGCCCACTAACAAAGTCCATCATGATTCTCTCCCATTTGCACTGTGGAATATTCACCGGCTGCAATAACCTCGAAGGCAACTGATGCTCTGCTTTCAACTGCTGACACGTTAAACACTTTCTTACAAACTCGGTAATTTCCCGCTTCAATCCAGGCCACCAAAACTGTTCACGCAGATCCCGATACATCTTATTCCCTCCAGGATGCATAGCGTAAGGGCTACTATACGCCTCCTGAAGAATCATTTATCTCAACTTAACATCTTTTGGCATGTAGACCCTTTTACGGAAACACAAAACCCCATCACTGTTCAAACTAAAATCCTCTACTCTACCATTCTGTACTTGCAGGAGTCGAGCACTTAACACATCGTCCAAGACCTGCTTCTCTTTAATCTGACTTACATATGTCGGCTTCACTTGGGGTTCCGCTAACAAACTCCCATCACTATACAGGCTGAGATGAGCAAACATCGCCCTTAAATTCGATATTACCTTCTGACTTAACGCATCCGCCACCACGTTAGCTTTACCCGGATGGTATTCTATCGAGCAATCATAGTCCTTCAATAGCTCAATCCACCTTCGCTGCCTTAAATTCAACTCCTTCTGAGGAAGGAGATATTTCAAACTCTTGTGGTCAGTGTAGATAACGAACTTCTCCCCACACAGGTAATGTCTTCAAATCTTCAGAGCGAACACTACTGCAGCCAACTCCAGATCATGCGTGGGATAGCTTATCTCATGCGGTCTTAACTGCCGAGACGCATATGCAACAACCTTCCCATCTTGCATCAACACACACCCTAACCCTGTGTGTGAAGCATCACAATAAACTACGAACTCTTTCCCAGCCTCAGGCTGAATCAATACCTGAGCCTCCGTCAAGATCCTATTCAACTTTTCAAAGCTTTCCTGCTGCTTGTTAGTCCAAAAAAATGATACCCCTTTCCGCAACAACTTAGTTAAGGGTGCCGCAATTAAGGAGAATCCCTCAACAAACCTTTTGTAGTATCCTGCCAAACCCAAGAAACTTCAAATCTCTGCCACAGACTTAGGCGGTTTCCAATCCAACACAGCTTCAATCTTCCGGGGATCAACCCTAATCCCCTCTTCAGATACAACATGACCCAAAAAGGTAACTTCTTTCAACCAAAATTCCCACTTACTGAATTTGGCGTACATCTACTTCTCTCTCAAAATCTGCAGAACCACCCGAAGATGCGAATTGTGCTCTTCTTCCGTCTTGAAATATACCAGGATGTCATCTATGAACACCACAACAAGCCGGTCTAGATAGGGTTGGAATACTCGATTCATCATATCCATAAACGCAGCTGGCGTATTCGTCAACCCAAACGACATCACTAAAAACTCATAGTGACCATAACGAGTTCGAAACGCCGTCTTATGAGTATCTGCTTCCTTGACTTTAAGCTGATGATATCCTGACCTCATATCTATCTTCGAGAAGACTGAAGCCCCCTTAAGTTGATCGAATAGATCTTCAATCCTCGGCAGCGGGTACTTATTCTTAATCGTCAACTTATTCAACTGGAGGTAGTCAATGCACATACGCATCGACACGTCCTTCTTTTTCACAAATAGCATCGGCGTTCCCCACGAAGATACACTTGGTCGAATGAAACCATGATCTAACAGCTCCTAGATCTGAGCTTTAAGTTCTACCAGCTCCTTCGGTACCATCCTGTAAGTGTGATGGACACCGGAGCCGTACCCGGAAGTAGTTTAATTTTAAACCCCACCTCACAATCCGGGGGTAACCCTGGAAGCTCCTCAAGAAAGACATCCACGAATTCCTTTACTGTTCTAACCCTATTAATAGTCACTTCCTTTGCATCCAATGCACTGATAAAAGCTAGGAATGCCTTACACCCTTTCCGAACCATCTTAAGAGCCCTTAACGCGGAAACTACGTTAGACAAATAATTCCTTCTTTCCCCTATCACAACCATCTCCTCGTCCTCTGGGGTACTCAACACCATTCGCTTAGTCACGCAATCCAACTTAGCTCGATGTTTAACCAACCAATCCATGCCTAAGATGAGATCAAACTCCCCGAATGGTAATTCCATTAAGTCTGCTGGAAACACTACTCCTTGAATCTCTAAAGGCACATCCCTAAATAGTTTGTTCACTACCATGGATTGTCCTAAAGGGCTAACCATAGTCATCTTCTTAGCAGCTATTTCAGATTCTATGATTAAAGTCTCAGATACAGTACATGCAACATAAGAGTGGGTCGATCCAATATCAATCAAAGCAAGAAAAGGCTTATCAGCTATAAGAAACGTACCGGTTATGATGTCCGGTGCGTCGCCATCCTTTTGTCGATGAGCTGCATAGACTAAACCCGGTAGTCTTGCATTTGCACTACCGACACCCCTGTCGGGTGCTCCATGACCCCGACTGAAATCATTTCCTCCTCTAGTTGGGCCACGACCCCTCGACGGTTGCTGACCACCCCTCCTGAACTGATCAAAACCCTGCCCAGCTGGCCGCACCTGGTCCACTTGTGGACAATCTTTAACCATATGGTTCACAGATCCGCACCTGAAATATCCACCGATTCTCTTCCTACACTTACTAAAATACATTTTCCCACACAGAGCATATGATCGAAGCTGACCCCCTGTAGCAGACGTCGGAACACGAGCTGGTCCATCCAACCTAGGCCTTTTTTTGAAAACCCCAGATGATCCCGACGACCCAAAACTTCTCTTGTTCTTACCCTGATCCTTATCCCTATTCTGTTTCTCGGTCTGCTTTACCTCTTCGGCTATTTTAACTTTCTCAACCAGAATGGCAAAGTCCCTCTCTCGCTGCGGAGCTATCAATACCCTCAACTCATCCCGTAGCCCATCTTCGAACCGCACGCAGTACTCATAGTCAGTTGCCACTATTCCTCGAGCGTAACGACTCAAGCGCAAAAATTCCGCCTCATACTCAGCCACAGATTTGCCCCCTTGAACTAAATTCAGGAATGCTTTCCTCTGAGCATCCACTTAACTGGCCCCAACGTACTTCCCTTGAAATGTCGTCTTAAAGAAATCCGAGTCAATTCGATCCGCCGTAGTACCCTCTCTTACGGTGAGCCACCACTGATATGCCTCAACCCGTAGAAGAGACACCGCTCCTTTCAGCTTCTCTGCCGTGCAGTCTAGATCATCCATAATCCTTTCGACTGCCTTTAGCCAATACTCAGCCACATTTGTAGCCATTCCAAAAATACCCCTAAACATTTCAGCTCTGTTTGCTCGAAGTCGCTCAGGAATGGACTTTCGAGATACTGTCCCAGTGCTTGCCCCAGCATCTCGCTCTAGCACACGGAGCATTGCTTGAGATAGGGCATCATCCCCACCAGTTCCATCTTGCGATCCCACTTCTACCACAGGTGATACTGGCGTTTCACCTTCAGGCTCATGCCTTGCTTTCGAGAACTCAGCCTCAGCACCTCAGCCTCTACCACGGCCACGTGCAACACGTCCACGCCTTCTAGCACTCATGTCTACTGTTTCGTCTTAATCTAGTTACAAATTTTATGCATTAGCATTTCTTTCCACTGTTTATTAGCGAGTAGTTTTATGAGAGTAAGATTATAAGTAGTTTTCCGCAAAGCACATGTATACCTAAAGGTTTTCATCTCTACAGTAGAGTTTCCTAATTCTAACATCCACAGTGATATATCCACATAATATAATTACCTCATGCAAACCACCTAACAATCAGAAGACTTACCTTGTAGACTTGGGCCGTAGACTCGGGTGCCATACTTCCAGAAAACATGTACATATGTATTTTCTTTCTAAACTATCTGAAAGCCAAAATTTCAAAAACGTTTTAACCCTAAAAACCCACGGTCGAGCATTTAAAACTGGGCTCTAATACCAAAATGTAACACCCCAAACCCGACCCAAACACCACGACCGAATCTGGCATGTTACTAGGAAAGAATTTTATAAAATATCAAGAACTTTAGAAGAATTCTAAGTTATTTTTAAAACCTCAAGTTTAGTGGTTCAATTGGAAACCTATTATTCATTTATGGTAAAATCTAGTTAGCCAAAACCTTGTGTCTAGGTGACATTTTATTACATTTGATTAAGCAAGTGGTGTGTTGTAAAAAAAATCTATTTGTAAAATGTTAATTAAGTTATAAGAAAAACTTTATTTGTATTTCGGTGTATAAAACATCTTATCACTTAACTTAAATTTAAAGCGTCTAAAACTCAAACCAAAATTTTAAATCAAACTAATAGTGGCCTTATTATATCATAGAATCCCAAAAATTAAAGGTAAATAATATTCTATTTTAAAAGAAAGAAACCGTGCATGGCCACCTCGTAGTCCTCTCCGGCTCAAGTCTATTACACTAGGTGTTACCTGCAAAAATGTTAAGCAAATAGGGTGGGTCGAAAGACTTAGGGTGCAATTTCCAGGCACCATCATTGGACTCAAGCCCATGCACTTACCATTTGGGCCTTAGCCCCCTTTTCATAATCACATTGGGCGAAGCCCATTCGAAATCAGATTAGACCTTAGCCCCACAATATAGAATAGCAAATAGCATATGCAAAATGATGCAAAACCCATCCCAACCTAAATTTCCATCCACTACACACCACCCGTACCTGCCAATCACACCAATGGGGATTTCTACAATCTACCCTCACCGCTACACACTATCGATGGCAGTCATGCTGCAGTTAGCTGCTCACCGTCAGAATTGTGACAGAGTTACCAGATTATGTGGCATGACCACCAGAACAGAGTGTGGCAGAGCCACCAGAACAGATTGTGGCAAAGACCACCAGAACGCTTCCCCTTTTCATTAATAGCATATGCCCATCCCCGTGTAAACATAAAATCATGATGTATGAATGCAACAGGTTTCGGCATGCATATATATAAGATGATCGGGGCATACATATAATCATGTCAACATAACCGTTTATATAGCATAATCAGAAGTCACTAATCTAATGTCTCATTTTCACCCTTCATGGGTAACCCAACAGCCAATTCTGAAGTTTCGGCATTTAATAATGCATACATAGATTAACAGAATAACAGGCAAAGGTGTGGAAGTTACACACCTGTAAACACGGAGAACTAAACTATTGATCTCGCTAAACCCTTCACTCGCAGGGATCACAACGATCTGCTTATCTCTCTCCGAAGCCAGCCCACAACCCGGTGGAAAGTCTCGAACGGTAGACACCGTATTTTTTTGAACTTACGGGTAGGGACTACGTGTCCAACCCCCTCCTTCGATTGGCTGCCACTCGCATCCATGAAATAACCTTAATCAATAAAATGCTATACGAAAGCAACGATTGTCCAACAGCAATGTTGGGTTAAGGCAATCGAATAACGAAGAGTAAGGGCACTCGAATATGACTAGGGAGGGAACCTTTACCTCTGCTACCAACGTGAATCCACACGACCCCCTAGAACAGGAACCCTCAACAACCAAGAACCCTTAGCACCTCTCAATCTGATAATCGACCACTAGCAAAGAGGGGTGAAAGAACATATGTTACCACAAGATAAAGTACTTCGATATGAAAAGAACCCTCTCGGTTTATGGAAGAAAGAGTGACTGGCTATCAACAGAGAGTAGGAAAGATGAAAGAAATCGAAAGAAACTCTCTTACCTTGAATCAAGAAAAGCCGAATGATAACCAAGGATTCGGCACAAGCCACCAGTAGCCAAGGAGGTTCGGCACAGAATTGATATCTCAAGAAGAAGAAAAAGAGAATGAACGTCAGAGATTCAACTCAGAAAAGATAGTTGATAGGGGTTCCTTTGTCACAAGGAAGTTTCGGCTCAAGAGTAAAAATAGGAGAGAGTGACGAAAAGGAAAGAAGAAATAGGAGGGGAAAGGTTCGGCTTTTGAACAAGAACAGTTGGAAAAAAGAGTAGGGAGATTCGGCTTTTGTGATTAGCAAAAGCAATCTCAAGAGAAGAAGTGAGATGTGGGTTTCGGCTAAGAAGAACAAATAGAGGAGATATGAAGCAAGAAAAAGAGAGAAGAGAAGCAAAGGGGTGCTACGGCTTTGAGTAGAAGAGAAAAGAAACAAAACAAAAAGAAGAGAAAGGGAGCTTGTGAGAATTCGGCAAGGGTTGGGAGCTTGGGGAAATGAAGCAATTGAGAGAAGAAAGAGAAGAATAGAAGGAAGAGAGTGCCCAAAAAGGTTTCGGCTTTAACAATGAGGAGATGAACAAATAGTAGCCTTAGGTGTTTCGGCAAACAGAGGAAGAAAATGTGTTAAAAGAAGAGCACACCAAATGCTGAAAAGAGAAACCTTTAACACACACAATTTGCTAAATACATACCAAAATTTCGGCACCTAAAAACCTCCTCCAAAACCGAATGCCTACACCCCACAAAAGCCCCCATATGACTGAATTTTCGCCTAACACTACTCAAAATTCGGCCAACTCCCTTCTCACCTCAATCCCCATGCTTCCTCCTTGATTCTCTCCTTAATCCGCTCTCCTCCACTCATTCAATTTGGTTTGAACAATTCAAACTCCCCAAATGGCTCTCCACCACTTATTTGAATTGTTTGACCAGGTCATCCCTTTCTCCTCCAGAGTTTGATTACCATCTAGCTGCCTCCCTTGCCTGAGCCAAAAAAATAATACCTTCTTGCACTGTTTGAGAGATTCGAACCCTCTCCCTTTCAGCTTCTCTTGTGACGCCACTTTCCTGCATGCTAAGTGGCGTCTCCTTGCCACTTTACCGCTACACTTCTTGTGTCATCAAACACAAGCAATAATCCTTAAAGCCTGCCCCAGCTAGCTCTCCCCTAAAATGCCTAAAATTGAAATTTTTACCAAGGCTTCAGCTTAACCCCGAGCCTTCCTGGGGCCCCCAAACATAACAAATTAACAGATAAAGCATACCAAGACACATAAACACAATAAACGCAAAGCCCCTAAATCCCGGATGTTACAGTGATGGAGTGCATGCTCGACCAAAAATTCAAGCCTATCCAAGAAAAGCTAGGCCATCTAGCAAGAGACCAACGAAAGCAAATTTTGCCAAGTTGAGACACAGAGTTAAGAACATCACGGTGACACACATCCAAAGACTATTCGAGAAGAGATTCATATCGTGAATGTGGTTCGTACATAAATCATTCCACTCATACCCTACGAAAATCATCTCTTTCTAAATCATTTGTAAGATCTTCATATTGTAAAGAAAAAAATGAGAGAAAAAGAAATAGAAATAGAAATAAAAAAAGAAATCGAAAAAAAGTGTGAGAACGAAAATAAAAGTGAAAAGGAGAGAGAGAGATTGAAGGAAGAAAAGAAAATGAGCCAGAAAAAGAAATGAAATAAAAAGACGAGCGAGAACAAGTGAGGAATGTTTCCACTAACCAACTTGTGAGTTTTCCTCATGTTATATCCTTTTAGGTTTTCGAAAGGCCGAATGATAATTTTCAACTTCAATACCTTCCTGACGAGAGATGCTTTCGTATGATAAAAAAAGGTACGGTTGAAGATGAAATCAAACCACAAGAGCTCGAAGGTAAGCAAGGTAAGGAATTTTTAACAACCGAGTCACGACAGTCAGATTTGAAAGTTGTCGATAAAATTTTTGGTGACTTACTTTTTAAAAGATCTCTTTATTTTGATCCGATTAGTTGTTATTCTTTGATTGTGGTTGATAAATTCGTTCCAAAAGGAATAATGAGGAGTTGCTCTCTTGATTTTTTTTATGTGATAAAAAGTTGACATCTAAACCGTTTGTTTGTGTTGACCTTGTGAATTCTTTAATTCTTGGTGCGAAGCCTTCATATAGTTGCATGCCTATTCAAACGAGACTTGAGAGATTTGATTGTTTGAAGGTTTGCGTCTCTAAGTCTTGTTTGCTTAGCAATTGTGATTTTGGCATTTGTGATTTACTTCTTTTGTTACATGCTGGAACAAGTAATCAAACTCGTGTGTTCAAACCGAGAATTTGTTATTTTGGTTCGATGTGTGGGAAAATTAAGCATCATAAATTTTGTGTGAACAAATTGTTTGATGCTTGGTTTTTGACTAAGGGAATGAAACTTAAAAATTTTTATTATCATTTAAAATCGTTCATTGATCAATTTATATGGTTGTTCATGAAATTCATGACTTATGTCGAAATGGAAAGGCCAACCCATGCTTTTGATCTGGGCATCGATTCATATGTTCAAATTGTGAATCACATTTCAGCATGTCCCTTTGATTCCATCGCCCATGGTGACATTAACCACTTTTGTTTTTATGAACCCGCAAACGGAAGTTGTCTTTGTGCTTCATCATCATTTCAGGTTAATTCGACCAGGGACCTTCAACTACATTACAATTTTGAGGAGAGAAGGTTTGTGTTGATCGAAAAAGGTAAAACCAATCTTTACTTTCCTGCTCATAAGGCTAAACAAGGTAAGACTCTTGAAATTTTTAAAACATTTTTGCTCTCTTCGGTTGGTGACGAAAATTTTGTTGATGCGTCTGTTAGTGAGTCAATCGCCCATTACAAGTTTCAAGTATGCAAAATCATGAATCGTGTAAATCTTTTCATTTACATGTTTACGACGGCTACGTATATCTTTTGACTCATTACTCGCATTCCATTTATCAAAACCATGACTTATGGCAACAATTTAAGTTGTTTGAATGCCTTAAAATCTATTCTTTTTTGTTTCAAACAATTGACAAGGCATTAGCAAGTAAACTGATTTGTTTGCATGATTGTCAAAATAGTGTTTTGAATATGTCCATTCGCATGAATTATACTTGTCTTGTTATGATTATGCTTGGACTACAAGTTCACTTGGATCTCTTTTTGCTAACTCATGGCTATAAATTTCAGTTGACTCATTTGCCATTCGCCCCGTTCGACCAAGGCAAGCCGCGTAAATATTTTCGAGTGAACCAACGGCTCGACTTGAGGACAAGTCATTTTGAAGAAGGGGGAATGATGAGAGCACAACCGGGACCTTTTTCGAAACGAGAAAAGACTATTCGAGGGTACTCATTAAGTTTACAAATTGAGCTTGGGCTAGCTCCTTAAACGATCATTGCACCTTCGTGCAAGCTGACTTCAGCTCGGCTTCAGCTCCCTAAGCTCCCTTTAGCTCGAATCAGCTCACTTGAGCTTAATTCAGCTCGTTTGAGCTTGATTTAATTTCTTTTCAGCTCATTTAATTTATTGTTAGAATAAATTAAGTATTTTTTAAATTAATTAATTAGTTTTCATCTCATTAATATGTTCAAATCTGATATTTATTAATTTTGTGTTAAGTATGTTCATTTTAATACATGTTTTTAATATGTCTAGCTACAACATTTTAATGTGTCTTAAGCTAAACATTTTAAATGCAGGTTTTAAATGTGTCTTAGGTTATTACTTGTGTTTAATATGCCTTAGTCATTGTTTGATTTTAATGTTTCCTAGCCTAGACAAATTAATTACAAGTTCCAATTTAATTAGTTTCATTGCTGTCGAATTTATTGTGCCTTAAACAAATTAAATTAGCTCATTTAACATGTGCAGCCCAAGTGCATGGACGGCATTTACATGGAGCTGATGGTTTAGCTTTTCCAAACACCTTTTTCCTGTAAAGCAAAGGACACATGAAGAGCTGTTGTTTCCTCTTCCCAAAACTAACCATTTAGCTCTCCATGTAACCTAAATAGCTTTCGCATTTGTTGGAGATCCTTTTCACACCCAAGGCTGTTCAGTTTTGAGTTTTCACACTTAGGGGCTGTCCAATTTCGTGTGTTCACACTCCAAAGGCTGTTGAGTGCTCCAAGCTCCATAGACTCTCCAAATAACCAAGGCAGCTCAACTAAAGATGTTTCACACCATGGAAGCCATTCAAATTCATTTTTTCACATTAGAGGCTGATTGAATTCAAGTGTTTACACCCATTTGGCTTTTTGTGCACCTCAAAGTCCATTAATTTGGCTACTACTCATTAGGCTACCCAAGGAGGAACTAAAGGCTATTCACACATTTGGACTAATTTATTCAGCTTGTTTTAGCTCCATAATTACTTTAATTTATTAAGCTGAATTGGGAAACACCATGGTACGTTTTTGAAGCTTCATGAAACCTTCAAAGAAGCTGCCAAGAAATTTCCAAGAAACTTTAACTCATTAAGTTGTTGCTTGCTGTCCAATTGGTTGCCCAAAGTGTGTAACAGCCCGATTTATACCCTAGTCAGAATAGTGGTTTCGAGACCACAAATCTGAGTCTGTATAATATTTTAATATTATTTTCTGTGTCGTTGATATGTGAATAAGCATGTGCTAAATTTCCGTAAGCTAATTTGTCCGTCTGTGTGTTTAATTTGACAAAAGGACTAAAATGCATTAAATGTAAAAGTTGCTTACTATTTATCAAAGTACCAATGTGTTGTGGCCTTGTTAAGGTGGAGGCCTTATGTTGTTATTATACCAAATTATAGATAGTGGATGAATGAAAGTCAAATATGCCCTTATTACATGTTTGTTTTATTTATTAGTTGGATGGATATTTTGGTAAAAGAATTATTAATATAAGTTATAATAAAATAAGCATAAAATATAGCCATCAATCTTTGTTCATCTACTGAATTTTTGAAAGAAACGAAAGAACAAAAGCTTTCAAATTTTTGGCACTTACAAGCTTGAATTCAAGGTATGTGTTCGATCGATTTTAGATAATTTCTACATTTTTTGTAATCGTTGCTTTGAGAGCTACAAAATCCATGTATTAATTTTGTGAATTGGTGATGTTTGTGTGAAATGACATTGATGATATGTTGAGTTTTATGGTGATTTATGGTGTTAAATGAAATATTTGAGCTAAATGAACATGTTTTGTTCTTGAAGTTTTGATGAATTTAGCTAAATAGGGCTAAATTATGAAAATAGCAAATTGAGGGACTAAATTACTAATTTGATGGAAAACATGGGCTTGTATGAGATGTATATGCATTCGGCTAAGTATGTGTATATGTTGATTTTGTGAATTTTGATGTTTTTATAAAAATGGACTAAATTGATAAATTGTGCAAATATAAGGGTTAATTTGTAAATAGCCCTAAATATGTGTGTATGGATTGAATTGAATGAATTAGTGAATAAAGAGGTTAATTCTGAATTTGTTTAGATCAAGAACTGAGGAAAACGGGCTTAGATCGAGGGAAAGCGAAAGTAAACGAGTATCCGTTTTCATTCTGATAAACCGAATCCGAGGTAAGTCATTATGCAAATAGACGTACTTGAATGAAATTGTAATTGTTTATAGTGACTAAGTCCGAGAAGTCCTGTACGAACGTAGGAATAGATAGGATTAGCTATGTCATTACATAAATATCTGTTCTATTTTTATCATGTAAGATCACGTCTGGGACGTTGACATTGATTTAAGATTCGTGTAAGACCACGTCTGGGACGTTGGCATCGATATGAGCTTTACGTGTAAGACCCTGTCTGGGACAGTGGCATTGATATCTGAGTGCATGTAAGACCTCGTCTGGGATGTTGGCATTGTACGACTATTCTGAATTTCTGAGTATCCTACTAGATTCCTTAAGGTTCAATGGGCAAGTCTGTGATACGAATTGCAAATCCGAGCTTTGATAAATTAAGTGAATGAATATCCGTTTCAGGTACGTTGCTTATATACTAAATGAGTATATAAGGTAAGTATCTATGTGAGCATATTATGATGTTATGTATATGGAATTGATGATACGATATGTAAAGTCTTGACTAGATGAACTATAAGCATATATGGTATGTGATTTGTAAATATGGTAAGTTATGGCTAAGCATATGAGCTCAATATAGAATGAGGTGATTTTTGTCATGAAAACCATATTGGTCATCTTATTAAGTCGGTTATGTACAATTCATGCTAAGTTTGTTTGTATATTGACTTACTAAGCTTTTGGAAAGCTTACTCTGTGTGTATGTTTTCTCTGTTTTATAGGTCGTCAAAGCTACTGAGGGCTTGGGACCGTCACGGATCGTCATCACACTAATAAACTCATTTTGGTACACTTTGGAAATGTATAAAGCTAGATATGGCATGTATAGACTAGTATTTTGGTATAAGTTGTTATATGAATTTAGCCATGGGATTTGGCTAGAGATAAGTTGAGATTATGCATTATGATCATGATAAGTGAAGTATGTTTTGGCATGTTAGATGGCTTATGAAATGGTCAAGTTTTGAGTAAGCAAAAGAATGAATTATGTTGTGATGAGATGGATTTTTAGTCTTGAAATTTGTCATTATTGAAATGGATGTTGAATACATAGATTGAATGGTCAATTTAGTATGTTTTTGGTTGCCATACATGCATGAAATGTGCTGGTAATTGTTGCTTATAGGTGAAGCCCAAATGGGTGATATTTTAGTCTTGTAAAATGACCTATAATGCCACACGGCCATGGCAGACGGGCGTGCCTAGTGACCGTGTGAGCAAGTCAGTATATGGCCTAGTAGTACACGGCCTTAGCACAGGGGTGCTGGATAACCGTGTTGGTTTTGGCAGGATTGACCACAGTCAGGGTACACGGGCGTGCTTTGTGAACTTGGGGGCCAAGTCAGTATAGTCCACGGCCAAGGCACACGAGCGTGCTTGGTGGCCATGGGAGTATAGTCAGGATAGACCATGGGGAGGACACACGGGTGTATCTAATAACCGTGGAAGGCACACGGCCTGCCCACACGGGTGAGTAAACACTGTAACTTAGAAAAGTTTTAATTTTCAATGAAATTTTGTATGTGTTTCGGTTTATCCCCGACTCATTTTATAAGCATGTTTAAGGTCTTGTTGACCTATTTAAGGGACATTGTGTGTATGATTGATGAATGAAATGTATGAAATGATTTGAATGTTTTTGATCTATCCGGTAATGTTCCTTACCCTAATCTGGCGACGGACTCGGGATAGGGGTGATACATTTGGTTGGTATCAGAGCTACGGTTTAGTCTATTCTCGGACTAACGTAGCGTGTTAGAGTCTAGCTATACATGCCATATATCTGAATTGTGATAGTGTGATGAATCCTGACGTATAAAATGTGATTTTCGTATAGTAATGGATCCCGAAAGAGCCGTAGCTGACGACGTAGAAAGTGATGCACCTGCCCCCGCGCAAGGGACAGCGCCCTCTGATTCGAGACCAGCTACGAGCGGTCAAGAGGGATAAGCTAAACAAGCTTTCTTCCAGATGATGAGTGTATGGTTCACTCAATTCGTAAGAATTAACCCGACTATATCACAACCCCTGCCCTCGGTTAATCCCCTTCAGACATCTGATATACCTCCAACTACAAATTAGAATCCGTAGAAGACGCCTCCGGTTGACAAGATTCGTAAGTATGGGCCGAAGAATTCCGGGCTACTAATGATGATGATGCTGAAGAGGCCGAGTTCTGGATTGAAAAAACTATCTGGGTATTATATGAAATGTCTTTGACTCCAGAAGAATGCATAAAGTGTGTTGTATCTTTGCTTCAAGATACGGCTTATCAATGGTGAAAAACCTTAATTTCTGTTGTTCCGAGAGAATGAGTTACATGGGACTTCTTTCAGATCAAGTTTTAGAAGAAATATATCAGTGAGAGATTCGTTGATCAGAAACGAAAGGAATTTCTAGAATTGAAACAAGGCCATATGACTGTTTTGGAATATGAACGAGAGTTCATGAGACTGAGTCAGTATGCTCGAGAATGTGTATCATCTGAAGCTATAATGTGCAAAAGATTCGAAGATGGCCTTAATGAAGATATTCATTTGTTAGTCGGGATTTTAGAAATAAAAGAGTTTTTTATACTTGTTGAACGAGCTTGCAAAGTTGAGGCACTCGGGAAAGATAAAAGAAAGGTTGAGTTTGAAGCTCGCGATATGAGAAAGATGTTTCAGAGTAAATCATTTCAGTCTGCTCTGAAAAGATTCAGAGATGATCAAAGTCGTTCCAGAGATAATGTGGGACATTCAAACAGAAATCGAGATAGATCGCAAATGAGTTCTAAAACTCCAGCAACTTCAGTGGCTAGCATTGGTAATGTTCGACCTGAGAGACCTAAATGTAAACATTGTGGAAAAAGGCATCTGGGAAGTTGTAGATTAAATGACAGAGCTTGCTTCAGATGTGGATCGCTTGATCATTTTATCCGTGATTGCCCTGAGTCTGTCGAGCCAGAGACTATTCAGAATCTGAGATCTGATAATGCACCTGTGAGAGGTAAACCATCGAAGAATGTAAGAAATGTTAGTGGTAGTCAGAGAACTACGAGAGACAATGTTGCCAAGTCTGAAGCTAGAGCGCCTGCTAGAGCGTATGCTATCCAAGCTCGAAAGGAAGCTTCATTACCAGATGTTATAACGGGTACTTTTACTCTTTATGATACTTCTGTGATTGCTTTGATAGACCCTGGTTTTACGCATTCATATATATGCATGAATTTAGTATTCAACAAGACTTTGCTTGTAGAGTCTACTGAGTTTGCTATAAAAGTGTCGAACCCATTAGGTAAAAGTGTCCTAGTTAACAAAATATGCAAGAATTGTCCGTTAATGTTTCGAGATATCTATTTCCCTACTGATCTGATGCTTTTCCCATTTGATGAATTCGATATTATTTTGGGTATAAATTGGTTGTTTATGCATGATGCTGTTGTGAACTGCAAAAGAAAGACTATAGATTTGAGATGTTCGAATGATGAGATAGTACTAATTGAATCTAATGATTTGAATGGATTGCATGCTGTGATATCAGTATTGAAAGCTCAGAGTTACGTGAAAAAGGGATATGAGACATATTTTGCTTATGTAATTGATTCGAAATTGTCTGAAAGGAAAATTGAGTCAGTACCTATTGGCTGCGAGTTTTTTGATGTGTTTCCTGAAGAATTACCGGGTTTGGCTGGTTATTACCGTAGATTTGTAAAGGGGTTTTCAGTGATAGCTACTCCGTTGACTAGATTACTTCAGAAAGATGTCAGATTTGAATGGTCGGGTAAATGCCAGAAAAGTTTCGATCAGTTGAAAACTCTGTTAACAGAAGCTGTGTTAGTACAGCCAGAATCGGGTAAAGAATTTGTTATATACAGTGATGCTTCGTTAAATGGTCTGGGATATGTTTTGATGCAGGAAGGCAAAGTTGTAGCTTATGCCTTGAGACAGTTGAAGCCTCATGAAAAGAATTATCTGACACACGATCTTGAGCTAGCTACGATTGTATTTGCACTTAAGATTTGGCGCCATTATCTGTATGGTGAGAAATGTCATTTGTTTTCAGATCATAAAAGTTTGAAATATCTGATGACTCAGAAATATTTGAACCTGCATCAAAGAAGGTGGTGAGAACTGTTAAAAGATTATGAGCTAGTGATAGATTATCATCCGGGTAAAGCAAATGTTGTTGCTGATGCTCTGAGTCAAAAATCATTGTTTGCACTACATGCTCTGAATGCCCAGTTAGATTTGACTGATGACAGTTCAGTGATAGCTGAATTAAAAGCAAAGTCATTGTTCTTACAACAGATATGTGATGCTCAGAAATCTGAAAATGAATTGCTAGCGAAACGAGCTCAGTGTGAATTGAATTCTGAATCTGAATTTCGAATTGTTGATGATTGTTTGTGTTTTCGGGATCGTAACTGTGTTCCGAGAAATCCAGAGTTGATTCAGTTGATTTTGCGTGAAGCTCACAATAGTAGTCTATCTGTTCATCCGGGAAGTACTAAAATGTATCATGATCTGAAACGACACTACTGGTGGTCTGGTATGAAACGAGACATTTCTGACTTTGTTTTAAAATGTTTAGTCTGTCAACAAGTGAAAGCTGAACATCAAGTTCTGTCTGGTTTGCTACAACCGATTCTGATTCCTGAGTGGTTAGAGTGACAAAGGATTTTGTTTCTGATTTGCCTCAGCTCTGAAAAAGAAAGATGCTATATGGGTCGTGGTTGATAGATTAACGAAAAATGCTCATTTTATTTCGGTAAGATCCGATTATTCACTTGAAATTGATCGAGCATGTTTCAATGTATTTCATGTTTCAACACTCCGTAGATATCGATCTGATCCGTCACATGTGATTTCCCCATTAGAAATTGAAATCAGGTCTGATATGACATATGAAGAGGAACCAATCCGTATCTCAGCTCGTGAAGTGAAAGCATTACGAAACAAGAAAATTCCATTAGTAAAAGTACTGTGGAATCGACATGGAACTGAAGAGGCTACATGGGAGCCTGAAGATTAAATGAGACAACAATATCCGACTCTGTTTAACGGTAAGATTTTCGGGGACGAAAATCCCTAAAGGGTGGAGAATTGTAATAGTCCAGTTTATACCCTAGTCGAAACAGTGGTTTCAGGACCACAAATCTGAGTCTGTATAATATTTTAATATTATTTTCTGTGCCGTTGATATGTGAATAAGCATGTGCTAAATTTCCGCAAGCTAATTTGTCTGTCTGTGTGTTTAATTTGACAAAAGGACTGAAATGCACTAAATGTAAAAGTTGATTGCTATTTATTAAATTACCAATGTGTGGTGGCCTTGTTAAGGTGGAGGCCTTATGTTTTTATCATACCAAATTATAGATAGTGGATGAATGAAAGTCAAATATGCCCTTATTGTAACATCCCGAAATAAGGCATAACCAGAATAGTGGTTTCGGGACCACAAATTCGATGTTGAAAATTTTATTTTATTTATATTTTTATGGTCTACAATTTCACGGAATGATTTCGTGAAAATCTCATTCGAAAATTTTGACGTTTGGGCACTCAATTTAGTTAAAAGGACTAAATTGTAAAAAGTGCAAAAGTTGAATTCTACATGTTAGAGGTGTCCAATTGTTATGAAATTTTAAATTGAAGTAGAGGTCCTTAAATGGTAATTATACCATTAGGCTTTCATGGACAAAAATGGACAAATATAGGTAGAAAGAACCAAAGTTTTTAATGAAGGGTAATTTAGTCATTTGGTAATAAAAAGGAAATTAAATGGGAAAAAGATGGAAAAAGGTTGTCATCTTCTTCCTTAGGCTGAATTTTCAAGGGGGGACTCCATATCTAGGGTTTCCAAGCTTCCAAGCTCCTTAGTAAGTCAATCCAAGCCCCGTTTTTCATGTTCTTTACATTTTTAGAATCCCGGTAACTCGGTTTAGCTTATTCTAGCAATATTTTAACCTAGGGTTCATATTTGGAAAAATACCCATAGGTGAAATATGTTTATTTTGATGTTTTATGATAGAATATGAAGACTGAAGTTATGTTAAACAACTTTTGCTAAGCGATTTTACGTAAAAACGAGTAAAACGACATAATCGGTAAAAATACCTAATGTTCATAAGTACATGTTAGAGTGAGAATTTGATGTTGCCATAGAAGGGAAAAATGTTCAGCATGTCCTAAAATGTAGGAAAATAGGATGAAGTTTAATTTTCGAGCCTAGGGGCAAAATTGTAATTTTGTGAAAATTAGAGGGCAAAAATGTAATTTTGTCTTAATGTGATTTTTGGACTAAATTGAATAATGTGAGTATTAAATGAGTTAAATATGTTATTATAGATCAAGAAAGACGAGGAATTGACCTTGATCGGAGAAAAGAAAAGGTTAAGGACTAAATTGCAAATTTCACCATATTTTGCACCGAGGTAAGTAATATGTAAATAATTCATTATTTTAATTGATGTTTTATATTTCAGCATGTTTAATGTATTGTATCTGATTTTTGAATCATAATTAACTATTGAAAGAATGAAATAAAGTGTTAAAATGTGAGTTATTTCCCGTTTGAACCTTCGGAATCGAAAGATGTAATTGGCATGTAGCTAGGTCAACATGAGTGGTA
This sequence comes from Gossypium australe, assembly GCA_005393395.2. Taxonomy (NCBI): domain Eukaryota; kingdom Viridiplantae; phylum Streptophyta; class Magnoliopsida; order Malvales; family Malvaceae; genus Gossypium; species Gossypium australe. Next base: position 107,645,095 of record CM016624.1, read on the forward strand.
CTAAGTGTAGGCCACTATGTGCACTAGAGAGCTACAAGAGATTTTGTATACGTAGCTAGGTCACATGAGTAGTACCGAGAGTACGCCATGTGTACAAGAAAGCTATATGTAGCTAGGTCACATGTGTGGTATATGGTGTGAGCCACTATGTGTACAAGAGAGCTACGAGAAGGCTAGGTCATATGAGTGGTGCTAAGTGAAGGCCACAATATGTACAAGAGATCCAGAATTATGAGTACAATCGAGCTAGGTCACATGAGTGGTATTGAGTGATGGCCACTATGTGTACAAGAGAGCTTCGATTTCAAAGGTGGGTTGTGTGCGAAACCACCGCATATTCGTTATTATTCCGAAGCGTTCAATAGGAAAACTGACTAAATGAAATTATGTGAGATGTTTTAGTGATAAGTATATGTATATATATGTGTAATGCATGAGCAATATGCTCAATATGTGATTGGAAATTGGAATGATTGTTATAGGTAAGTAATGAATACAACTAAAGTGAAAGAAAGCAAAAATTTATAATAAAACTGTTTTGGACAGCAGCAGTGACGTGAATTTGAAAAATCACCAAAAATGGTAGAAATGGAATTATAAGTAGTATGAGATATTTATTTAAAGCTTATTGGGTCTATTTTTATATAAAAGAAACAGAGAAAGTAAAGGAATTCTATAGTTTGAGATATTTAAGCTTTTGTGAGACTAGTTTAGAATGGTTACTTGATCCCCTATTCTGTCTTGGAAAAATCATTAAAGATTGTACAAAAATAATTATGGGGTATAAATTATATGATTGAAATCCTTAATGAGTCTATTTTCAAATGAAATAAATTTTATCATCATATGAATTCTGTATAATGATAAAATTGGTTCGTAGTGAAAAGTGGTCAGAGCAGTCGAATAGCAAAACAGGGGAATCTTTAATGAATAAACTGTACTATTTTGCAAAACCAAAAATTTTGAAAATTTTATGGTGAGAAGATAAATTAGTCTAGGTTCAGGGAAAATTTATGGATCTTAATTTGGAGTTTCGTATCTTCAGATAAAAATAATTTAGTGACTGTGACTCGAATAGACAGCTTGCTCCAAACTTGAATAAATGATGAAATTGATTTTAGATTTGATTGTGTTGTTTTCTAAACTTAATAAATCCATTATTAATTATTTACATACTTACTTACTAAGCTTTATAGCTTACTTCCCTTCCTTTCCCATATCTTATAGGGTTGTATGCTAGCTCGAGTTAGAGATCGTCAGAGATGTAATCACACTATCAAGCTATCATCGTGGGGTAAAAGTGACTACAAACCTCTTAAGTTTATGGCATGTATAGGGGACTTAGTCATTTGTATATGTCATAATTGGGTTGGCCTAAAATGTTGGCCTTTAATATTTAGTAGTTTATTTTGTATAAGGCCATTGATGTTGGCTAGTGTTATTCAAGTTGTATGTTTGTGATGATGCATAATTTGGATGAAATTTTATGACTTGGTTTAATGCATTTACAAGTGTATGTGTTTTGGTAATGCCTCGTACCCTATTCCGGCATCGAATACGGGTAAGGGGTGTTACACTTATTACATGTTTGTTTTATTTATTAATTGGATGGATATTTTGGTAAAAGAATTATTAATATAAGTTATAATAAAATAAGCATAAAATATAGCCATCAATCTTTGTTCACCCACTGAATTTTGGAAAGAAAAGAAAGAACAAAAGCTTTCAAATTTTCGGCACATACAAGCTTGAATTCAAGGTATGTTTTCGATTGTTTTCGATAATTTCTACGTTTTTGTAATCGTTGCTTTGAGAGCTACAAAATCCATGTATTAATTTTGTGAACTGGTGATGTTTGTGTGAAATGATTGATGATATGTTGAGTTTTATGGTGATTTATGGTGTTAAATGAAAGATTTGAGCTAGATGAACATGTTTTGTTCTTGAAGTTTTGATGAATTTAGCTAAATAGGGCTAAATTGTGAAAATAGCAAATTGAGGGACTAAATTGCTAATTTGATGCAAAACATGGCCTTGTATGAGATGTATATGCATTCGGCTAAGTCTATGTATATGTTGATTTTGTGAATTTGATGTTTCTAGAAAAATGGACTAAATTGATAAATTGTGCAAATATGAGGGTTTATTTGCAAATAGCCCTAAATATGTGTGTAGGATTGAATTGAATGAATTAGTGAATAAAGAGGTTAATTCTGAATATGTTTAGATCAAGAACCGAGGAAAACGGACTTAGATCGCGGGAAAGCGAAAGTAAACAAGTAGTCGTTTTCATTCCGATAAACCAAATCCGAGGTAAGTCATTATGCAAATAAACGTACTTGAATGAAATTGTAATTGTTTATAGTGACTAAGTCCAAGAAGTCCCGTACGAACCTAGGAATAGATAGGATTAGCTATGTCATGACATAGATATCTATTCTATTTTATCATGTAAGACCGCGTCTGGGATGTTGACGTTGATTTGAGACTCGTGTAAGACCACGTCTGGGACATCGGCATTGATATGAGTTTTACGTGTAAGACCATGTCTGGGACGTTAGCATCGATATGAGCTTTACGTGTAATACCATGTCTAGGACATTGGCATCGTATTGATTCGTGTTAGACCCTGTCTAGGACAGTGGCATCGATATCTGAGTGCATGTAAGACCTCATCTGGGATGTTGGCATTGTACGACTATTCCAACTTTCTGAGTATCCTACTAGATTCCTTACGGTTCAATGGGCAAGTCTGTGATACGAATTGTAAATCCGAGCTTTGATAAATTAAGTGAATGAATATCTGTTTCAGGTACGTTGCTTATATACTAAATGAGTATATAAGGTAAGTATCTATGTGAGCATATTATGATGTTATGTATATGGAATTGATGATACGATATGTAAAGTCTTGAATAGATGAACTATATGCATATATGGTAAGTGATTTGGAAATATGGTAAGTTATGGCTAAGCATATGAGCTCAAGAAAGAATGAGGTGATTTTTGTCATGAAAACCATATTGGTCATCTTATTAATTCGATTATGTGCAATTCATGCTAAGTTTGTTTGTATATTAACTTACTAAGCTTTTGGAAAGCTTACTCTGTGTGTGTGTTTCCTCTGTTTTATAGGTCATCAAAGCTACTGAGGGCTCGGGAACGTCACGGATCGTCATCACACTAATAAACTCATTTTAGTACACTTTGGAAATGTATAAAGCTAGATATGGCATGTATAGACTAGTATTTTGGTATAAGTTTTTATATGAATTTAGCCATGGGATTTGGCTAGAGATCATGATAAGTGAAGTATGTTTTGGCATGTTAGATGACTTATGAAATGGTCAAGTTTTGAGTAAGCAAAAGAATGAATTATGTTGTGATGAGATGGATTTTTAGTCTTGAAATTTGTCATTATTGAAATGGTTGTTGAATGCATAGATTGAATGGCCAATTTAGTATGTTTTTGGTTTCCATACATGCATGAAATGTGCTGGAAATTGTTGCTTGTAGGTGAGACCCGAATGAGTGGTATTTTAGTCTTGTAAAATGACCTATAATGCCACACGGCCATGGCAGACGGGCGTGCCTAGTGACCTTGTGAGCAAGTCAGTATATGGCCTAGTAGTACACTGCCTTAGCATGGAGGTGCTGGATAACCGTTTTGGTTTTGGCAGGATCGATCGCGGTCAAGGTACACGGGCGTGCTTTGTGACCGTGGGGGCCAAGTCAGTATAGTCCACGGCCAAGGCACACGGGCGTGCTTGGTGGCCGTGGGAGTATAGTCAGGATAGACCACGGGGAGGACACACGGGTGTGTCTAATAACCGTGGAAGGCACACGACCTGCCCACATGGCATGTAAGCCCTGTATCTTAGAAAAGTTTTAATTTTCCATGAAATTTTGTATGTGTTTCGGTTTAGTCCTGACTCAGTTTATAAGCATGCTTAAGATCTTGTTGACCTATTTAAGGGACATTGTGTGTATGATTGATGAATGAAATGTATGAAATGATTTGAATGTTTCCAATCTGTCTGGTAACGTTCCTAACCCTAATTCGGCGACGGACTCGGGATAGGGGTGTTACAAAGTGTCTATTTGGCTAGCCTAATATTAGCCCTATAAATACTTAGCATATTTCAGTTGTAAAGGGACTTTTGGCAAACTTTTATATGTACTTTGTGTTCTTGAGTGAGTTTATCTCCTCTCTTATTTCGTACATGTCTCATTTGACTTATCTGGATTTGCTAGTGGCGTCTACGACTTGTTTTTGAACTTATCACCTTATCCGGTAGGGCGTTCACCAATCTAAAAAACCACCATTCCACCTTAACAATATAAGAAATGGGGTGACACTATTTTATAGTGTTGAATCTTTCTTGAAGTTAAGTTCGTTTATTCCATCCCACCATTTATCTCAAACTTATCCAACTTTATTTTTTTTGTTAAGCTGAGCCTACTATAATTCCTTAAACTTACCTTTCATTTCAAACCCCCTTTTTGTTAAACTTCTGCTACCATAACGAAATTAAACCATTTTTCAACATTCGAACATTCTTCTCGTCGACGATCGGGCAACAAGTGAAATGACTCAACTAAACCGAGCCGGATCACATCACGGCAGATACATGGGCGTGTGCCTCAACTGTGTGTGACACACAGTTATGTTACGCGGCCGTGTGTCCCCTAGTGTCGAAATGGGAATCATGTCAGTATACTCCATAGGTCTCACACACGGGTGTGTGACTTGGCCGTGTGGCATAAGTCAATATACCCTATAGGTTTGGCACGACCTAGCACACGGCATGGCATACGGGCTTGTATGGCCCTTTTTAGAGCACACGGGCTAATGATCATGTCAAAATTAGAGCTTTAAATATTTATAAAAGAATGATCAAACCTGGAGACTAACTCTAACAATGATTAAAGGCAAGTGTACCTATCGAACAGTAGTATAGCTTACACAAGACTGGATTATCAAACCCGAAGGAACTAAAAGTACTAATACTAACTTTCTTTTTATTATTTAGCCTTAAAATTAGAATGAAGATTGCTTTAAACTAAATTGTCGAAGACTTAAACTAAGGACACAAAGACAAGAAGAACGAATTGGAAACTAACTTTGAAGAAAAACTCGGTTGATTGTGACGATACCCTCGGGAAGAATCTACCTAGACTTCACTTATTATCTAACCCTAAATTATATGATTTCTTTACTTAGCTTGATCCGTGAGACTCCCTAACCTATATTAAACCCTCTCCTGAGGCGAATAACGTCTAACCCTAGGTTAATTAGTGGAACTCTCGTTCGCTTATAATAACCCCCTAGGATAGCAGTAAATCGATCAATAGACTCCCATATTAGGTTTCACCCTAATCCGGCAAAATCTCGTAACCCTATCTCTAGGCGTTCGATCAACTCCGCTTAATTATGTTAGATCTACTCTTAGGCAGGGTCTATTCCTCCTCCACCTAAGCACATTAGATTTGGATTAAGCAACATAATTAAAAACAAACTAAGTAATTCATCATATAACTTTAGAAATCAAATAACAATATCCATCTAGGTTTCATGCCCTTCAGGTATCTGAGGGGTTTAGTTCATAATGAATAAACAAAACATCGCAAGAGAAAAGATAAAACAAAACATAAGAAAACTCTAAAACCCCCTGAAGGAATTGAAGGAGAATTTCACCGTCTCGAGTATAATTTCGGCTTCTTGGGATGATCAACTGGCTATTCTCGCGTTATTCCCTAACTCTGACCTTCTCGGCTTTACTACTTGGCCTAGCTTTCGATGCCTTTCAAAGGTGGTACTTGGGGGATATATATAGGCTCTTGGAATGCAATTCTTTCTCCCTAAGTATCCTTTTCCGACTGAAATTGCTCTTTCCAACGATAGAGGCACGGCCATGGCACACGCCCGTGCGGATCGAGACCTGACCGTGTTCAAATTTCTAACTTGAGGCACGACCATGTGTGACGGAGTTGAGGCCGTGCTCTAGGTGTTCGTCGAGGCACGGCCGTGTGGACTTTGGGCCAGGCCGTGTTAATTTCGTGCTAAGGCCCATTTACTCTGTTTTGGGCCCGTTTCGTGTTCTTTTCATCCTCGGGTGCTTTCCTGGGTATAAGACATGAAAAGAAAGGATTTCAAGCACCTTTTTATATAAAACAAGGAATAAATCATCCAAAAGTAAGCTAAATGTGGGATTAAAATATGTTACTTTTACGGTTTATCAAATACCCCTACACTTAAGCTTTTGCTTGTCCTCAAGCAAAATTCTCATCTTACAATTAAAATGAACTTTCCATGATCTGAAATTCTTATCAACAATGTCTTATCCTAATTCATAAAGAATTAATACATGGATAATTTGATTCAAAGCGTCCTAAAGATTCAAATGAGATAAGTCATAATTTTGTACCTCGAAAACATAGATGTCTCCCCTCTTTTAAATAACTACCTTTTTAATTCTAAACCTGACAAGGATTGATATCCTCACTTAAGATTCACTCAAATCACTCTAAAGTGTTTAAGGTTTAGAAAAAGATCACTCGTAAGTCGAACCTGAAAAGTTAATCCCATAGGCTTGCCTGAAAATCAAATCTCCACCACTGTAATATGAGATGACAAACAGATCAAAAGGTCTTTGTTAGGGTTGTAATGGGGCTAGGGTAAAACGTGTGGTCACAGGCTGAAATCAGAGGGCTAGAATCGAGATTGAATTGACAAGTACCTACCTAAAACTTTATCGAAACTTTACTAATTGAAAAGTAGTAATCCTACTATTACGAGCTTTTCTTTTGAAAACAGTCTTTGATTGTGTAAGCTCTCTTTTCATGCTACTAATATTGAATAACTTGAAATTTTTTTTTAAGAACAAACTAAGTAATACATAAATTGAATTATCAGAATAATAAACTTCGGTAACTGATCAAATCAAGTCTCGATTAAGGGTTAGTCAAAAGAAAGAGTGATAACAAATACAAAGGTTTTGGGTTAATATTAGTAGGTGAGTCAATAAAAAGGGTTTGTTAGGATCAATGGGGTTCACTAGGGGTTAATTGTAAAGGTGGCCTATTTTGTGGAATTAGTGGGTTAAAACCTAGGTGCCTTTATCATCTCTGTATATCAAATCATAACTGTGGTCTCAACATGTATAAACGAGGCAAATTCTAGAATAACAGTTCATAGTTGACACACTCATAATAAAAAAATGAGCACAAAAAAGAATGTATGCTCTATAAGGTTCAAATACTCACAAAAATTATGGGTGTTTTGACATCATCCTTATGAATTTTAAATTTCAAGGTAGAATTCAAATTTAGGTCAACAACCTAGCAAAAAATTTAAATCCTGAAAAACAGACTTATCATTCTTGATTCTCTAGTATTCCTTAAATTAAACATCAATCTACAATTAACTATGGCTTATTCTAAAACATGTCAATAATCATCACAAATCTTCAGAAATTTCATCCTGGTTAGTAATATGACAACTTTGCATAAAAACAAGACTAAATCAGGGATTTGAGAATAATGAAAAAAATTAGGCACTTTTATTCCACTTTTACCCTCAGGGATTTGAGAATAATGCAAAAAGTTAGGTCCTTTTACCTCCCCACACTTAAGATGTACATTGTCCTCAATGTACAAGCTAGATAATATAGTTATGTTCAAAATAAAAAAGGAGGGGTTAGGATACTCCCTGAAGTGTGGACGGTTTCCCTGGCAGATGGCAGGGGTCGTGGAGGTTATGGTGGCGAAGGCATCGGTATGGTGGTGGTGTTGGTTCCCAAGCTCTGTGCTAGATGAAGAAATTGGGGAACTCGTGAAGGATTAACCAGGGGTTATTAAGACATAATATAAATAAACTAAATACAAAATTAAAGAAAAGCAAGCTAAAGTGAAGGAGACTAAGAAGAAAACTAAAAGGAAAAGAAAATCCTAATGGACTGTGGAGTCCTTATTGAAGGATGGTTCACAAGGTGGGAATCAACGCTAAGGTTGGGGATGTGATGGCGGTGGCGGAAGTGAAGAGGTTCTCATGGTGGTCGGCGTGATTCCCAAGCAGCTTGGCGAACCTGACACTAAGAAACTAAAAGAAAATTAAATGAAAAGAGCAGTAGAGAAGCTTAAATAAGGAAAACAAAGGAGAAGAGCAGGAAATTGAAGCAAAAGAGAAAGAAAAAATAAAAACTAATTGGTCTCAAAGACACTTGGCTTGGTGTTGAGAAGAAACTGCCGGCATGAACTCATGTTGATCGTTCTTTGTTAAGGAGTCTAGGCTTAGTTTCTTCCGCTTCTTCAGCATGGTGTTGATTTGCTCAAGGATCTAGAGTTTTGGAGAGTTTGAGATGGAGGAGAGTGAAAAGGAGAGAAAATAAAGAAGAAACCAGATGGAGGGAAGGGGAAGAGGTAAGTGGTTTACATAGATGTTCAAATTTGGTGTTCCCCCACGGCCGTGGTCCTAGGGTGTGTCGATTTACACGGCCACTGCGCACGGCCGTGTTGTGGTGTGTGTTTGTCACCCCATGCCTGTGCTTCAGATCTGCACGCCCGTGTTCGTCAAGTCAATAGCTTCACACGGTTTGTAGGCACGGGAGTGTTCTGCCCGTGGTGTGGAAGTCAGTAGCTTCACACGGTTGAGGGCATGGCCGTGCCCTATCTGTCGGTGCCCGTGGGAAGGGTGGTTGGATCGGTGACGTTAGGGGGGTGGTTGGGCTGACTGCACGGCCTCTGCCCTGTAAGTGTGGCAGTTTAGGTGGTCCACACGGCCATGGACACGGCCGTGTGTAAGGCCGTGTGGCTTGAAAAACCTGCATTTTTGGTTAGTTTAAAAAGGAAAAGAAAAAGGAAAAATGAAAAGACAAATAAAAAAAAATGGTGTTAGTATTTGGGTTGCCTCTTGAGAAGCGCTTGTTTATAGTCTTAAGCTAGACTTTTCCTTGTTATTTGAAAATTTTAGGGAGGTTTAAAGGTTTGAATATCTTCCCTCGTACTTATGGTTTTATTCTCTTGACAAAGTTGAAGTCGAGAAGCGTTTACCTTGAAAATGCCGAATATTGGATTGCTTACCTCAACTATTCTGTGTGGGAAGATATCATGTACCTTGAGAATTATTTTTCCCTTTGCCCTTGGTTTTGTTCAAGTGGTGCGCGGATCTACTTTGTCTAACAATACCTGGTCTTCTATTTCGAAGTGATTTGATGACCCTATGAGCTCCTCTGGTGGTTCCTCGGGTTTTACTTCATGTGGATCTTTTCTTCTTTGATCTCTGTCTTCTGCTTCTCTAAATTGTCGACCCTAAAGCTTTGTTCCTCATGTAATTCTTCCTTGTCGACGTGGGGTTTATGGGTCGGCTCAGGGTTCAGGCCTTGTGATGTTTCTTGCGATGAAGACTGAACAATTTGATTATCGATTGAAGTGACTTTCTTACCTTCATCGACTGTTGTCCTGGCCGAGTCGAGAGCTTGAAGATTGATCGATTCATCTCCTACACGAAGTATGAGCTCACCTGTAGCAACATCAATTTTTGTTTTGGCAGTTGCTAGAAAAGGCCTTCCTAAAATTAAGGGAATTGAATTATCCTCATCCATGTCTAAGACAACAAAGTCTACTGGGAAAACAAACTTATCGATTTTGACAAGAACATCTTCGATAATGCACCTAGGAATTCTAATAGTTTTATCAGCTAACTGAATGCTCATCCTAGTTTGTTTGGGCTTCCTTAGACCTAGTCGTTTAAACAGTGAATAAGGCATGACATTTATGCTTGCCCCTAGATCAGCTAAAGCATTATCAATATGTAGACTACCAATTAAACATGGAATTGGAAAACTCCCTGGATCTTTTAGTTTCTGTGGTAGTCTATTTTGTAACATCACCGAGCATGTTGCGTTTAGTTCCACGTGGTGCTCTTCATCTATTTTGGGTTTGTTAGTCAAGAGCTGTCTTAAAAATTTTCTTGAGTCTGGCATCTAAAAAAGAGCTTCAAGAAGAGGTAAATTAATATGTAATTTCTTTAACAGCTTAAGAAACTTACCGAACGGCTCCTTTGAATCATCTCTTTTTATGGCTTCAGGATAAGGTATGCGAGGTTGGTACTCTTTAATTATCCGTTTTGGCTTCTCTTGTGGTACCTCTATTTTACCTTCGTCTACCTTGTTTTCTGGTATTGGATCAGGTTCAGCTGATCCATTACTGTCCTGAGCTGTGATTGCTTGAATTTGCTCATTAGGATTAACCTCGGTGTTACTTGGTAGACGTCCTTGCGGTCGTTCTGACATTAGTTTTGCGAGTTGTTCGACTGCATTAGTCACTTCCTTGACTGACTTAGCAATTTCATTGATTCGGCTCTCGTTGCTTTTAATTGCTCTATCAGTTTCCTTGACTGACTCAGCTTTTGATTGCTTTTGATTGCTCTCGTTGCTGATTTCGAAAGTTTTGAGGAGGTTGTTGCCTTTGATTTCCTTGGTTTCCTTGTCCTCCCTACGAAAAATTTGGTTGGTTCCTCCAACCTGGATTGTAGGTATTACTATAAGGATTATTATTAGATAGGAAATTGTTACCTATATAGTTCATCTGTTCATCTTCTGCTCCCGGTTGGTAGGGTGGGTACTCGGGATTTGCCACAGTTCCACTTGCGTCGCACTGCATTACTGGATGTGCCTGTGAAGAACGCAAATTATCAAGCTTTTTATTCATCATCTCTAGCTGCGTTGATAGCATGGTCATGGCATTGACATTGAAAACTCCTGCCGATTTTTTTGGTTTGGTCCTTGAAGCTTGCCACTGATAATTGTTTAATGACATCTCCTCAATGAACTCGTAGGCTGCTTCAGGAGTTTTGTTGTTCAGCGTTCCACCGGCGGCTGAATCTATTAGTTGCCTCGTTGAGGGGTTTACTCCGTTAAAGAAGGTTTGGACTTATAGCCACAAGGGTAAACCATGGTGTGGGCACCTCCTCAAGAGATCTTTGAATCTCTTCCATGCGTCGTATAGCTCTCTAAATCCATCTGCACAAAAGAAGAGATATCATTCCGTAATTTGGCTGTTTTGGCCGGTGGAAAATACTTCATTAAAAACTTTTCGGTCATCTGATCCCATGTAGTGATTGACCCTCATTGTAACGAGTTTAACCACTGTTTGGCTTTATTTCTCAACGAAAAAGGGAATAACCGAAGACGTATGGCATCATCAGAAACACCATTTATTTTGAAGGTATCACAGAACTCCAAAAAGTTAGCTATGTGCGTGTTTGGATCTTCGTCCTGTAAACCATCAAATTGAACAAACTGTTGAATCATTTGTATTCTGTTAGGCTTTAATTCAAAATTGTTAGCAGATATAGCAGGCCTAACAATACTAGATTCTGCTCCTGTTAAATGCGGTTTCGCATAATCAAACATTGTACGTGGAGCATTATTTTCCCCCACATCGTGTGGTTGTGGGTTGTTTTCGTCCTTCCCTTCAGTAGGATTGGATCTGTTTTCTTCCTCTCTTTCTGTGTAATCTAGGGCTCGCCTGGTTTCCCGACGATTCCTACAAGCGGTAGCTTCGATTTCACTATCGAATATCAAAGGTCCTCTCGGGTTCCTTCTAGTCATAAACTAGACGTACCTACTAGAAAGAAAAGGAAGAAAATTTCAGCTAAAAGTAAAAATAAAAAACAAGAAATAAGTTGCGAAAATTAAAAATTAGGGCTAAAGTAATAAAAATAGAGTTTTCTTAATATTTTAGTTCCCCGGCAACGGCGCCAAAAACTTGATCGTGTCAAAATCAGAGCTTTAAATATTTATAAAAGAATGATCAAACTTGGAGACTAACTCTGACAACGATTAAAGGCAAGTGTACCTATCGAATAGTAGTATAGCTTAGGCAAGACCAAATTATCGAACCCAAAGGAACTAAAAGTACTAATACTAACTTTCTTTTTATTATTTAGCCTTAAAATTAGAGTGAAGATTGCTTTAAACTAAATTGTCGAAGACTTAAACTAAGGACACAAAGACAAGAAGAACGAATTGGAAAATAACTTTGAAGAAAAACACAGTTGATTGCGACGATACCTTCGGGAAGAATCCACCTAGACTTCAATTATTATCTAACCCTAAATTATATTATTTCTTTACTTAGCTTGATTCGTGAGACTCCCTAACCTATATTAAACCCTCTCTCGAGGCGAATAGTGTCTAACCCTAAGTTAATTAGTGGAACTCTCGTTCGCTTATAATAACCCCCTAGGATAGCAGTAAATCGATCAATGGACTCCCATATTAGGTTTCACCCTAATCCGGCAAAATCTCGTAACCCTATCTCTAGGCATTCGATCAACTCCGCTTAATTATGTTAGATCTACTCTTAGGTACGGTCTATTCCTCCTCCACCTAAGCATATTAGATTTAGATTAAGCAACATAATTAAGAACAAACTAAGTAATTCATTATATAACTTTAGAAATCAAATAACAATATCCATCTAGGTTTCATCCCCTTCAGGTATCAGAGGGGTTTAGTTAATAATGAATAAACAAAACATCGCAAGAGAAAAGATAAAACAAAACATAAGAAAACCCTAAACCCCCTGAAGGAATTGAAGGAGAATTCCGCCGTCTCGAGTATAATTCCGGCTTCATGGGATGATCAACTGGCTATCCTCGCGTTATTCCCTAACTCTGACCTTCTCAGCTTGGCTCCTTGGCCTAGCTTTCGATGCCTTTCAAAGGTGGTACTTGGGGGATATATATAGGCTCTTGGAATGCGATTCTTTCTCCCTAAGTATTCTTTTCTGACTGAAATTGCTCTTTCCAGCGACAGAGGCACGGCCATGGCACACGCCCGTGTGGATCGAGACCTGACCGTGTTCGGATTTCTAACTTGAGGCACGACCGTGTGTGACGGAGTCGAGGCCATGCTCTAGGTGTTCGTCGAGGCACGACTATGTGGACTTTGGGCCAGGCCGTGTCAGTTTCGTGCTAAGGCCCATTTACTCCGTTTTGGCCCCGTTTTGTGTTCGTTTCATCCTCGGGTGCTTTCCTGGGTATAAGACATGAAAAGAAAGGATTACAAGCACCTTTTTATATAAAACAAGGAATAAATCATCCAAAAGTAAGAATGTGGGATTAAAATATGTTACTTTTACGGTTTATCAGCTAGCCACACGGGCGTGTGTGTTGGCCGCGTGACCCAAGTCAGAGAGTTACACGGGGTCGAACACGGGATAGTACATGGCCATGTGCTCCCATTTCTAATGTCCACACGGCCTGTGTCACGGGCGTGTCTGGTGGCCGTGTGAGACACACGGCCTGACCATACGGGCGTGTGTCCCATGTTTTGAGAAAAATTTTCAAAGTTCGTGAAAGTTTCTTAAGTTATCGGTTTAGTCCCGAACCATTCCCAGTGTATGTTTAGGGCCTCTTAGGCTCGTATTAGGGACAAATTGATTGAGATTGAATGATGATTGTATGGATTGATTAAATGTATTTGAAAAGTATGTACAAATGTGTTGTAAGTCTGGTAATGCTCTGTAACCTTATTTCGGCATTGAATATTGGTGAGGGATGTTATGAATCAGAATAGTGGTTTCGGGACCACAAATTCAAAGTCAAAATATTTATTTTATTTATATTTTAATATCTATAGCATGATAGTATGATTGTGTGAAAATTTCGTTAAGAAATTTTATTGTTTGAGTGCTTAATTCGATAAAAAGGACTAAATCGTGTAAAGTGTAAAACTTATGTTCTATTAACTAAAAGTATTAAATAGCTCTGAAATTAAATAGTGGAGATACTTATGTTGTAATTATACCATTATTAAAGTGGGTGGACAATTATGTGCATGGTTAATTTTATTTTAAAGGTTAATTAAAAAGGTTATTAAGGTAATTTGATAAATAATTGAAATTGTAAAAGAATTAAAAGATGAAAAGGTTTTCATCTTTCTTGTTTCCTTCAACCATGACCGAAATACACCATTAAAGGGGAAAATAAGTTCGGTGAAGCTACTTCTTCACATTTAAGTGTTATTTTGTCTCGTTTTTAATGATTTCTATGTTTTTGAGATCATTGCAACTAGGTCTAGCTAGCCTAGGGATTATTTTGCAAAACTGTTAAAGGTTTCAGATGTTGCCATTGATGAATGCATGAGTATTTTGATGTTTAATGATAGATTGTGAATGTTTGATGATAGTTATACAAGTTTTGTTAAGTGATTTTTAGTGAAAATGCAAATTAGGAATTAAATTGTGAAATGTGGAAACTTTGTGGTTAAAATGTAAAATAAATGAAAAATATGGGCTACTAGGAACCTAATTATAATTTGGCTAGCATGGGTTGTAGTTAAATTGTACGAATTTGTGATTTTATGAAACAAGGACTAAATTGTAAAAATGTGAAAACATTAGGGCAAATGTGTAAAAGTGCCTTAATGTGAATTTTTGGACTAAATTGAATAGTGAGGTAATTAAATAAGTTAAATTTGATTACATATAGATCAAGAAAAGTGAAGTTTAGATCTTGACCGGGGGAAAAATAAAGTATCAGACTAGTCGGTTCATTTCATCGTTTTTGTGAATTGAGGTAAGTTCCTATGTAATAAGTCTCATTATAAATGCTTTGATATTGCATAAACTGTGAATATGAGACTACGAACATATTCGACAATGATTCAATGATGTTTCGGCATTGAAAAACCCGGTTGAACCTTAGGAATAGATTAGGATATGAATGACATGTCATTAGGGATTATTGTGATTATGTGATTCGGGTACTGGTCTTGTACGTCCTACCAGTGGCTGAGTATACCGGCATGTGTTGCTGTTACTTGACAGCTTTTGTGGGTAGTACCGTGTAGTTACGTCTTGACTGACAGCTTGTGTGAGCAGGCCCGTTGATGGCTTGAGAGTGAGCATATATGTGATATGAGATTGAGATAGCATTGGCTATGTATGTGGCACTACGGTGCGAGTTTCCCAAGTATCTGATAGTATTTCGAATGGTTCAATAGGTAAATGAAAGGCGTGGTTGAGTATGAGATTTATACGAGATAGTACAGGTATGTACATGAACCTTGTAAGCTTTAAATCGAAGTAATTTGTGAAGATCACATATAATCTTATAATTGAATAAGTGAAAGGTTTGTTAGTTAATATGAGTACATGATGACATATTCAATTTGTTGAATTGTGTATTTATGATTATATTGATTTTATTGCATACGAGCTTACTAAGCTATAAAGCTTACTTTGTTTATTTTTCATGTTTTATAGTGATTTCAAAGCTAGCTCGGGTTCGGGGATCGTCAGAGACTACATCACACTATCCTACTATCACTATGGTACTATTGAGTTTATGTTTTGAGTATATGGCATGTATAGGGACTTTGGTCATTTTGATATATGTGTTGGTAGTGAATTTAGCCATTTGATTTGGCTTGTAATTGTTAACGATTTGGTTTTGTATATAGCCATGGGAGTTGACTTATTTTGGTATTTTGATCATGTATATATATGTGTGTATAGTTTGTGTAATGTGTTGGTTAATAGATATGTGATGATTGTTGGCAATAAGTATTATAGATAACAAATGGTTGAGTTATTAATATTGGTATGCCAGTGAATCTAGGCATTTATGCAGATTTGAGATTGGTCATTGTTGATGTATTATGAAAGTAAAGTTTGGTATGAACTTGGATGGCATATTGTGGTATTCATGTTTTGTATTGGTTGGTGCTGGAAATGGTATAAAATATGCTTGAGCGAGGTTGATTGAATGCCTATTATATGCTATGTTTTATGCCATTTTAGTTTGGTGTAGGTGTGCCAAGTTTGGGTGGCAAATTGGCTTGGTAAATAGCCTATTTTTGTCCACACGGGCAGAGACACAGGCGTGTGTCTCAGCCGTGTGTGACACATAGTTATGTTACATGGCCGTGTGTCCCCTGGTGTTGAAAAAAACCAAGTCAGTATGCTCCACATGGCTTCACACATGGGCGTGTGACATAAGTTAGTATACCCTATAGGTTTCGCACAGCCTAGCACACGGCCTGGCAAACGGGCGTGTATGGCCATTTCTAGGGCACACGGGCGTGTTTGTTGGCTGTGTGACCCAAGTTAGAGAGTTACACGGGGTCAGACAAGGACTGAGACACGACCATGTGATCCCATTTCAGATGTCCACACAGCTTGCGACACCGGCGTGTCTTTGGCCGTGTGAGACACACGGACGTGTGTCCCCAATTTTTTGCAAAAATTTTCGAAGTGCTATTAAAGTTTTCAAAGTTATCGATTTAGTCCCGAACCACCCCAAATGCATATTTTGGGCCTCATAGGCTCGTATTAAGGACAATATGAATGTGTTGATTGATATTTGAATGAAATTTGGAAATGTATGTGTAATTTTTTTAAGTCCGGTAATCCGTAACCCTATTTCGGTGTTGAATACAGGTGAGGGGTGCTACATTTATTAGTATTGGAGCTAAAGTTTAGTCGATTCTAGGACTAACGTAGCTTATGTGAGAGCCTAGCTATACATGCCATATATAACATGTGATAGTGTGATGACTCCTGACAATTTAAACTATGTTTTTGTATAGCAAATGGATCCCAATAGAGCTGTAGTTGATGCTGTTGAGAGTAATGCGCTAGCTCCCGTTCAAGGGACAACACCGTCTAAATCTAGAAACGTATCGAGAAGTCGGGGAGGAGAGGCTAAAGAAGCATTTTTCCAAATGATGAATGAGTTGTTCACAGAGTTTGTTCGAACAAATCTGGCTGTTCAACAACCTCCACCCCCACGTAATCCCTAACCAGTTATCGTAGCTCCTCAAGGTGTGGAACTTTTACGATTGAGTAAGCCTCCAGTTGATAAGATTGGAAAATACGGGGCTAAAGAGTTTAGAGCTATCGTTAATGACGATCTCGAGAGAGCTAAATTTTGGCTTGAAAACACTATTCGGGTATTAGATGAACTTTCTTGCACACCTGGTGAGTGTTTAAAATGTGTTGTACCACTTCTGAGGGACACTGCATATTAATGGTGGAATACTTTGGTGTCTGTGGTACCGAGAGAAAGAGTTACTGTAACAGCCCAATTTTAGCTAAATCAAAAAAGTGGTTTTGAAACCACAAATCTGATGTTAGAAAGTTATTCTAATATTATTTTATGTGTTTACAGCATGACAGGATGTATGTGTGAATATTTCATGAGCTAATTTTATCGATTGGTTCCTCAATTTGAGAAAAATGACTAAATCGCGTAAAATGCAAAAGTTGCATTCTTCTTGTTAAAGGTTGCAAATAGCTTTGGCTTTTAAATATGATGGCCTTAAATGGTAACTAGACCATTTTAAATGGTAGTGGACTTTTATGGACATGCATTAAGGTTTGTTGATGGTTATTTACTAAGGTTATTATGGTAACTGATGATTAAAATGATAATTAAATGAAAAACAAAATGCATAATTTGTATCATCTTCTCCAAAGAGAGAACACAATCCAATTCTTTGAAGAAACTAGGGTTAGGATTCGACTAAGCTTCAAAAAGCCAATAGTTAAGTGATTCTTAACCTGTTTTTAATGATTTTTATGTTTTTGAAATCGTTGCTTCGTGGTCTAGCTAGCCTATACCTTTAATTTCAAAACTGTTAAAGATTTTATGAGTTTCCATTGATGAGCTTATGTGTTCTTTGGTGTTTAAAGATGAAATATGAATTTTTGATGATAGATTTTCATGTTTTATAAAGTGATTTTTGATGAAATTGCATAATAAGGATTAAATTGTGAAATATACAAATTACGGGGATGAAATGTGAAATAAATGAAAGTATTGGGCTGCTAGGGACCTATGTATAATTCAACCAAGCATGGGTTAAGTTAAATTGTGTGAATTTTGTATATTTGTGAAATAGGGACTAAATTGACTAAATGTGAAAGTTTAGGGGGTAAAGTGCAAATAGGCCTAAATGTATGTTTTAGACTAAATTGAATGAGTGGTTGATTAAAGAAGTTAATTTTGAATATATTTAGACTAAGAAAAGAGGAATTCAGAATTAGATCGGGGGAAAGGCAAGATTATTGAGTAATTGACTCATTTCGCCGTTTTCGTACTCGAGGTAAGTTCGTATGTGGCGATTTCTTTATAAATGTAAGTTAAATGCTTTGATATTACCTAAATTATGATTATGAGATTTTTATTAATGTATGAATTGTAAATACGATTCTATCGATACATTCGAAAATAGAATCAACAAGCTAAAAGTCCTAGTTGAACCTTAGGAATAGATTTTGGATACAAATGATATGTTATAAGATGATATACCGATTTGGCTTCGGGCCATGCATATCGGATGTGTTGGCTTCAGGCCACGATATCGGCACTATGGATGCGAGAGATACCTTGATTTGGCTACGGACCATGTGTAACGTCCCAAAATTTGGGGGTTGTAATTTTTGCATAATTTCATGTTGTGCTTGCTTAGCTGGCTATTTGAGTGTATTTGGGGGTTCTAGGGAGGCCTGGGTTCGAGTCTGAGCCTTGGAAAAATATTAGTTTTTGGCCCTTTAGTGGAGGGGGCCGTTGGAAGTAGGACTTAAGTAAAATGGTATGCGTTAAGATGACACAAGATGAGCTTGTAGCTCAGCGGCAGTGGCGTCTTTGGGAAGGCTTGGAGAGTGGGGTTCGAATCCCACAAGTTGCAAAAAGAGGCTTTTATTTTGTAACTTGAGAGGGGAGGAAGCAGAGTTCGGATCAAACTCTTCAAGGGGAGTGGAGACTTGGTCAAATAATTCAAATGGATGGAGGAGAGCAATAGTAGGAGGAAAAAATAGATAAAATCAAGGAGGTGATGTGTGTGGGAGTGTTGGCCGAAAGTGAGAGTTTAGTTAAGTGAGAATTTCGGCTGAAGAGGGGTCATTGGTAGCATTTTCGGTCATTTTGAGTAAGTGTAGAAACTGAAACCTCTCTTTGTTTTTGAAGTGTTTCTTTCGGGTCTTTTTCTGAAGTGACGTCTCAAGCAATCTTGTTTCCATTCGGTTCTTTTTCTCCTCATTGCACCTATGCCGAATGCACCTTTTCTTCATCTTTCTTTCTCCTTCATTTTTCTTGCTAACTACCGAATTGATAAGCCTCTACCTTCACTTTCTTTTCTTTCCCCTTCACATTATTCGTCTTACCTTGCAAAATCATCTCGCGATTACTACTCATGTGCTGCTGAATCCCTTTTCTCTTTTCGATTTTTCTCTGGCCGAATACAACACTTTCTCTTTCTCTTTTTATTCTTCCCCTCTCCCTTCAAGCATAAGCCAAAGCACTTAAACCTTGACCCTTTTAGTGTAGGGCCGAAACTATTAGGGTCTAAGCATATCCTACTCCCCGTTCGTTTAGCCTTCAAAGTGGTTGGTAAGTGTGACTATAGCCGAATCTGGGGTTGGTGTTCTTTTTGTTTCGTTGTGTTTTTTCTTTGGTCAAAAAGGCTTACATCCCTATTACCATGGATATATTTATCGCTAACACCTTCTTTTTCATCGAATGTTCTAGGGACTCGTCATTCTTAGCCAAAGTTTTGAGCCGATTATCCCTCCCTTGCAGGTGATCTCTCGTTTGGTGGTAAGTAGTGTAGATTGATTTAACAGTTTCAATTTTATGGAGATGTCTTAGCAAGGGTTGAGGTTAATTAATTGGAACTTTTGTTTTCATAAGTGCTAAATCTTAGGAGCTTCAACCTACAACCCATAACAGGTGTGTAATCTCACACCACTATTCATCCTAATATGTTATGTTCTGTGAATTGGCTAAAAGCTGAAATACCGAAAAGCCAGAGTATCGGCAACTAAGATCTCCCGAGAGTGCAAGCCCTCGTAGAGATAAACCGAGTCAATAGGGTTGGCGATAGACTGTTGGGAGTGTCTCAAACTCTCTCGTGGGACTGAGGTTGTAATGGGCCTTGTTGAGCCGAAGTGGGCGAAGTGGACCCAATGGGCTAATGGGCCCACAGGGGCAAAATCCGTGGTAAGTGCTGGACGATTGATGCGGCTGCGAAGTCTGCAGAAATGAGACCGAAAATGGGTTGTTTGGGCCACACGAGTGTGTGGGCCCGTTTGGGCCGAAATGGGATTTTAGGCCCAATTGCACCGTTTTGACTAGAAATGGAACCTGTGTCGCTCGAGGCGACAGTAGGCCTTGGGAAAGGCTGTTATATGGGTAAATTACTAATTACCCTTGGTGGGTAAAATTATCGAATTGCCCTTGATGGGTAAATTACCAAAATAACCTTGGTTGGTAAGTTACCGAAATGCCCTCCACGGGGTAAATTATCGAATTGCCATTGATGGGTAAATTAGTGAAATACCCCCGAGGGGCGAAGTTACTATTTTACCCCTAAATGATGGTTATACCCTTAGTGATAGTTAAATGATGTATGTATGATGTTTTATAATTGTATATGATTGTGATACACTGCATTCATAACATAGTGCATTGGGTTGGGATTTTCTGATTGGAGGAAGTACCGTTATAGTGGCATCCCCACGTGCTCTGAGGATAGTTGGTTGGGTGGGTTGACTTGGTCCCCACATGGATAGATGGTTGGTACGGGTGGAGAGTTTGGCTGGATTGGGTTGGGTTGCATGTTCATCGCATTGATATGATATAGGGCTTAGGCCCAGATTGTTACCGAGTAGGGCTTAGGCCCAGACTGATATCGCATGGGCTCGAGCCCAGACGGTGACCGTAATAGGGGGATTACACACTGAGTTCTTGTAACTCACCATTGCTTTTAACTGTACAGGTAATCCCCATTCGTAGAGGATTTGGAGCTACGAGGGACTCAGAGGTGGCCACACGACCGGCATGGTTGAAAATTAAACTTAGTAATTTTATCTTTATTTTATTTTAATTATTGGGTAAAAATTTTTGTAACAAGGCCTTTGGGATTTTATTTTCAACTTTTATTTGGTATGCCTTTTAGTTACAAACTGCTAATCTATTAAACACGGGTTTCCTTTAAAACAATTTTTCCCATTGATTTCAAAATAACACGTTTTCGCAACAGTTTCAAATAAACTTCTTTAATAAACAAGGTTTTAACAACGATAATAATTTTTGTAAATGAAGGACTTTGAGCAAATTTATTTTGTCAATTAACAACGTAAATCGAGATTTTTAAAGAGTAGAAAGTTTGATCCTTAGAAGGGTTTTTCCAATAAACTTATGGTTTTCGAACATCACTTTGATGTGGCACGTTAGATCCGGTCATAACGTCTAGGCCGGGTTTAGGGTGTTACATTTAATGGTATTAGAGCTAGGTTACAAAACTCAGCTATGGAATGGGTTTTAAAATTTTTCATAACTATTAAAATTCTGGTTGGAAAGTGATAGTGTTACTGGAAGTGTGGCACACCGAGTCCCCGGCGCCAAATCCGTAAGTTTCTTGACTCTATACTTTGTTATAGGCTGAAATGTCTATACTACGAAAATACTAGGGATAGTAGTAGTATACTGAAACTTTTTAGTTGTAGAAACTGAGACAATAGGAGACTGAAACTGTAGTAAATGCGATCTACGAAAACAACCCTAATTACTGCCTTTCATAAAATACTTGTTAATAATGATGAGAACTATAAGCTGATTCATAAAACTTTTTAATCAAAAAAAAATGCTACATCGATATGAATACAAGAGGTCGCAGAAGAGGTACACGTGGCTGTGGTAGAGGCCGTGGTGCTAGGGCTTGATCCTGAGCATCATGACATATGCCTGAAAGGGAAGCGCTGGCATCACCGGTGACAGAGATGGGGTCTCATGACCGAGTCGGTGGGGATGATGCTCTGTGCCAAGCGATGCTACGGATTCTGGAAAGGGCTGCTGGAGCGAGTACTGGGTCAGTGGCCTGAGGGTCAATTTCTGAGTGACTCCGATCAAACGGGGCGAAAATCTTTAGGGGCATCTTTGGTGTAGCCCCGAACATAGCAGAATATTGGTTGGAGGCGGTTGAGCGAATCATGGATGACCTTGACTGCACAGTGGAGCAAAAGCTTAAAGGAGCAATGTCTTCACTGCGAGATGAGGCATACCAATGGTGGCTTATCGTGAGGGAACGCACGCAGGCCAACCATGTGACATAGGATTTTTTTAAGGTTGCCTCCCAAGGAAAATATGTCGGGGCAAGTTATATGGACGCCCGGAGAAAGGAATTTCTGAATCTAGTTCAGGGGAATAGGTTTGTAGCGGAGAATGAGGCAGAGTTTCAGCGGTTAAGCCGGTATGCTTGGGACATAGTCGCGGCTGAGTACGAGCGTTGCGTGCGGTTTGAGGATGGTCTTGGGGATAAGTTGCGAGTACTGATAGCCCCGCAGAGGGAAAAAGACTTTATTGTCCTGATTGAGAAGGAAAGATTGTCGAGGATGTGAAGCACATCGAGCATCAAAACCGTGGGAAGGAAAGGGACGAAAAAAAGAGGGATTTTGGGCCCTCAAGTTCTTCTGATGGGCCTAAGAAGAGGCCTAGGTTTGATGGCCCAGCCCGAGCTGGGGTTCCAATTGTTGCTAGACGACTGCAACCATGCGTTTAGTGTGGAAGACCTCATTCGAGAGAGTGTTGGAAAAGAACTGGGGGGTGTTTTAGATGTGGGTCCAAGGATCATCTGTTCAGAGACTGTCCTCGAAGGCCTATTCAGATGCAAGCTGTAGGTCAAGGCTATGTGCAGCCAGGGAGAGGTGGTCAGTAGCCACAGAGAGGCCGTGGTCTACCCAGAGGGGGAAATGGGTTAGGACGAGGTCGTGGAGCACCTGGGAGAGGTGCTGGTAATACAGAGGCGAGACAGCCAGGGTTGGTTTATGCTGCTCAGTGTCAAGAGGATGGCAACGCACCTGACGTCATAACTGGTACGTTTCTCATTCATGATGTACCATTTACAGCTTTAATTGATATTGGGTCTACGAACTCGTATGTTGCATGTACTGTGTCGGGAACATTGGGTATACAATTTGAACTTTCTGATAAGGAATTGTCAGTGGTTAGTCCACTGGGACAGTCGGTTAGAGTGAATAAACTTTTTAGAGATGTGACCCTAGAGGTCAAAGTGGTTGTCTTTCCGGCGGATTTGATGGAACGGTCGTTTGGTGAGTTCGATCTCATTTTGGGCATCGATTGGTTAGTGAAACACCGTACGAATTTGGATTGCGCTGCTAAGTGTATGGTACCGAAGTCTTCAGAGATTGAGGAGGTGGTCATGATAGGGGTGCGAAGGGATTACTTATCTAATGTAATCTCCACATTAAGAGCCAAAAAACTGGTTAGCAAGGGGTGCGAGGCGTTCCTAGCTTATGTCAACACATCTGGTGTTAAGGGTTTCTTTGTTGGGGATGTCCGGACCGTAAAGGAGTTTCCAAATGTATTTCCTGAAGAGCTTCCGGGGTTGCCACCAAACCGTGAGGTAGAATTCGACATTGAGCTCCTACTGGGAACGGCTCCGGTGTCCATTGCCCCTTATAGGATGGCACCGAAGGAGCTGGTGGAATTAAAGGCTCAAATCCAAGAGATACTGGATTGAGGATTCATCTGACCGAGTGTGTCTGCTTGGGGAGCACTGGTATTGTTCGTGAAGAAGAAGGATAGTTCAATGACCATGTGTATTGATTATCGTCAATTGAATAAACTGACGATTAAGAACAAGTACCCTTTACCAAGAATAGACGATCTGTTTGATCAGCTGCGAGGAGCTGCGATTTTCTCCAAGATAGATCTTAGATCAGGGTACCATCAGCTAAGGGTTAAGAAGGCAGATGTGTACAAGACTGCATTCTGAACTCATTATGGACACTACGAGTTTCTGGTCATGCCGTTTGGGTTAACGAATGCACCAGCTGCTTTCATGGATATGATGAACCGAGTCTTCCAACACTACTTTGACCGGTTCATGGTGGTGTTTATAGATGATATTCTGGTGCATTCAAGAATCGAGGAGGGGCATGATTCACATCTCCAGATTGTTTAGCAAATACTGTGAGGAAAGCAGTTTTATGCCAAATTCAGCAGTTGCGAGTTTTGGCTGCCTGAGGTAACATTTTTGGGTCATGTTGTGTCTACCAAGGGGATTGGGGTTGATCCTCGGAAGATTGAGGCAGTATTAGATTGGAAGCCACCGAAGTCGGTATCTGAGATTCAAAGTTTTTTGGGTCTCACCGAGTATTACAGACGGTTTATTGAGGGGTTTTCACTGATTGCTGCACCCCTAACTAAGTTACTGCATAAGGGAGTACCGTTTGTTTGGACTGATAAACAGAAGGAGAGTTTTGAGAAATTGAAAAAGATTCTGACTGAAGCCCGGTATTAATTCAGCCAGAGGCTGGAAGGAAATTTGTTGTCTACTGTGATGCATCGCACACGGGTTTGGGTTGTGTACTGATGCAAGAAGGTAAGGTGATGGCTTATGCATCCTGTCAGCTTAAGTCGTATGAGGTGAATTACCCCACTCATGACTTGGAGTTAGCTGCGGTGGTTTCCGCACTACAAATTTGGAGACATTATTTGTACGTGGAGAAGTCGATCATTTTTACCGACCATAAAAGTCTCAAGTACCTCTTTGCTCAGAAGGAGTTGAATCTTAGGCAACGAAGATGGATAGAGTTGCTTAAGGATTATGATTATTCGATCGAGTATCATCCGGGGAAAGCCAATGTAGTAACAGATGCATTGAGCCGTAAGGTTGTATCTAATTTAAGAGCAATGTTCGCTCGTCTCAGCCTGTTTGAGAATGGTAGTCTGTTAGCAGAGCTTCATGTGAAACCGACTTAGATTGGTCAAATTAAAGAAAAGCAGTTACGGGATGAATCGTTGATTCCTTGTTTTTAACTGGTGAAGAAGGGAGAGATTGCGGATTTTGGGCTGAATACTGAGGGAGTGCTATGCTTCCGCGGGAGAGTCTGTGTACCAAGAGATCTTGAGTTAAGGCAGTCTATTCTATGGGAGGCGCATAGTAGCCCATACGCTATGCATTCCGGTGGAAACAAGTTATACCGAGATCTGCGTGAATTGTACTGGTGGCCAGGGCATAAGCGTGAGATTACCGACTTTGTAAGTAAGTGTTTTCCATGCCAGCAAGTGAAGGCTGAGCATCAACTGCCTTCTAGATTGTTGCAACCTGTTAAAATTCCACTCTGGAAGTGGGAAAGTGTAACCATGGATTTTGTTAGTAGGCTACCCCTAACGCCTACTAAAAAAGATTCGGTATGGGTTATTATTGATCGACTAACTAAGTCCACCCACTTTATACCAGTTCGCACTACTCGTTGCAAAAGTTGGCCATGTTATATGTGGCGGAAATTGTGAGGTTACATGGGGTACTAGTGTCTATTATCTCGGACAGGAACCCTAGATTCATATCACGATTTTGGAGAGTGTTACACGAAACTTTGAGTACAAGGTTGGATTCCAGTACAACATTTCATCCGCATACTGATGGTCAGTTGGAGAGGGTAATACAGATTTTGGAGAACATGTTGAGAAGCTATGTGATTGATTTCAATGGTAGTTGGGAAGACTATCTGCCCTTAACGGAATTTACTTATAACAACAACTACCAATCTAGTATTCAGATGGCACCATACGAGGCGTTATATGGTTGTAGGTGTCGTACCCCTACTTGTTGGACGGAGTTGGGCAAGCGACGACTGTTGGGTCCAGAGCTAGTTTCTGAAACCGAGGAGAAGGTAAAATTGATCAGGGATCGGTTAAAAGAAGCATCTGATAGGCAGAAGTCGTACGCTGATTTAAAGCGTAAAGAGATTGAGTACTCGGTGGGAGATTTTGTCTTCTTGAAAGTCTCACTATGGAAGAAGATTCTAAGATTTGGGCAGAAGGGCAAGCTGAGCC
Source organism: Gossypium australe (assembly GCA_005393395.2). NCBI lineage: Eukaryota > Viridiplantae > Streptophyta > Magnoliopsida > Malvales > Malvaceae > Gossypium > Gossypium australe. The sequence goes on from CM016624.1 coordinate 107,670,968, forward strand.
CTAGATTTATCGGACCGGATAGTAAAATGTTTGGGACCGTTGCCTATCAGCTGAAACTGCCTGCTGAGTTAAATCTTATTCATAACGTGATTCACATTTCTATGCTGAGGCGATACCGTTCTGATCCATCACATATAGTGTAGTTAGAGGAGATCGAGGTAAGACCGGATCTGACTTTTGAGGAAGAACCGGTGTAGATATTGGATTGTGATGTTAAGGTGCTGGGAAGGAAGTCTGTTCCGTTAGTCAAGGTGTTGTGGTGTAATCACGGTTCAAAGGAAGCCACGCGGAGCCTGAGGAGGCGATGAGACAGCAATACCCTCATATCTTTTGATCAGGTAAATATTGAGGCCAAAATTTCTTTAAGGGGGTAGAGTTGTAACGTCCCAAAAATTAGGGGTTGTAATTTTTGCTTAATTTCATATTGTGCTTGCTTAGTTGGTTATTTGAGTGTATTTGGGGGTTCTAGGGTGGCTTGGGTTCGAGTTTGAGCCTGGAAAAATTTTAGTTTTTAGCCCTTTATTGGAGAGGGCTGTTGGAAGTAGGACTTTCGTAAAATGGTGTCCGTTAAGATGACACAAGATGAGCTTGTAGCTCAGTGGCAGTGGCGTCTTTGGAAAGGCTTGGAGAGTGGGGTTCGAATCCCACAAGTTGCAAATAGAGGCTTTTATTTTGTGACTTGAGATGGGAGGAAGCAGAGTTCGGATCAAACTCTTCAAGTGGAGTGGAGACTCGGTCAAATAATTCAAATGGATGGAGGAGAGCAATAATAGGAGGAAAAAATGGAGAAAATCAAGAAGGTGATGTGTGTGGGAGTGTTGGCCGAAAGTAAGAGTTTAGCTAAGTGAGAATTTCGGCTGAAGAGGGGTCATTGGTAGCATTTTCAGTCATTTTTAGTAAGTGTAGAAACCGAAACCTCTCTTTGTTTTTGAAGTGTTCCTTTCGGGTCTTTTTCTGGAGTGACGTCTCAAGCAATCTTGTTTCCATCCAGTTCTTTTTCTCCTCATTACACCTTTGTGGAATGTACCATTTCTTCATCTTTTCTTTCTCCTTCGTTTTTCTTGCTAACTTTCGAATTGATAAGCCTCTACCTTCACTTTCTTTTCTTTCCCCTTCACATTATTCGTCTTACCTTGCAAAATCATCTCGCGATTACTACTAGTGTGCTGTTGAATCCCTTTTCTCTTTTCGATTTTTCTCTGGCCGAATACAACACTTTCTCTTTCTCTTATTATCTTCCCCTCTCCCTTCAAAGCATAAACCGAAGCACTTAAACCTTGACCCTTTTAGTGTAGGGCCAAAACTATTAGGGTCTAAGCATATCCTTCTCTCTGTTCGTTTAGCCTTCGAATCTCAGAAAGTGGTTGGTAAGTGTGACTATAGCCAGATCTGGGGTTGGTGTGCTTTTTGTTTCGTTGTGTTTTTCTTTGGTCAAAAAGGCTTTCATCCCTGTTACCATGGAGATATTTATCGCTAACACCTTCATTTTCATCGAATGTTCTAGGGACTCGTCATTCTTAGCCAAAGTTTTGAGCCGATTATCCCTCCCTTGCAGGAGATCTCTTGTTTGGTGGTAAGTAGTGTAGATTGATTTAATGGTTTCAATTTTATGGAGATGTCTTAGTAAGGGTTGAGGCTAATTGGTTGGAACTTTTGTTTTCATAGGTGCTCAATCTTGGGAGCTTCAACCTACAACCCATAGCAGGTGTGTAATCTCACACCACTGTTCATCCTGATATGCTACGTTCTGTGAATCGGCGAAAAGCTGAAATACTGAAAAGCCAGAGTATCGACAACTGAGATCTCCCGAGCGTGCGAGCGCTCGTAAAGATAAACCGAGTCAATAGTGTCGGTGATAGACTGTTGGGAGTGTCTCAAACTCTCTCGTGGGACTAAGGCTATAATGGGCCTTGTTGAGCCGAAGTGGGTTAAGTGGGCCCAATGGGCTAATGGGCCCACAGGGGCAAAATCCGTGGTAAGTGCCGAACAATTGATGCGACTGCGAAGTCCGCAGAACCGAAACTGAAAATGGGTTGTTTAGGCTAAACTGGCCGAAATGGGATTTTAGGCTCAATTACACCATTTTGACTAGAAATGGAACTTGTGTCACTCGAGGCGACAGTAGGCCTTCGAAAAGGTCGTTATATTGGTAAATTACCGAATTACGCTTGGTGAGTAAAATTACAGAATTGCCCTTGATGGGTAAATTCTCGAAATACCCTTTGTGGGTAAGTTACCGAAATGCCCTCCACGGGGTAAATTACTGAATTGCCCTTGATGGGTAAATTAACGAAATACCTCCGAGGGGCGAAGTTACCATTTTACCCCTAAATGATGGTTATACCCTTAGTGGTAGTTGAATAATGTATGTATGATGTTTTATAACTGTATATGATTGTGATACACTGCATTCATAACATAGAGTATTGGGTTAGGATTTTCTGATTGGAGGAAGAATCGTTATAGTTGCATCCCTACGTGTTCTGATTCTAGTGGCTCAGCCACGATTACCGTTATTAGCAGCTTGGCTGCATTACTGGATAGTTGGTCGGGTGGGTTGACTTGGTCCCCACATGGATAGATGGTTGGTACGGGTGGAGAGTTTGGCTGGATTGGGTTGGGTTGCATGTTCATCGCATTGATATGATATAGGGCTTAGGCCCAGATTGTTACCGAGTAGGGATTAGGCCCAGACTGATACCGCATGGGCTCGGGCCCAGACGATGACCATAATAGGGGATTACACACTGAGTTCTCATAACTCACCATTTCTTTTAACCGTGCAGGTAATCCCCATTCGTAGAGGATTGGGAGCTGCGAGGGACTCAGAGGTGGTCACACGACCGACATGGTTGAAAATTGAACTTAGTAATTTTATCTTTATTTTATTTTAATTATTGGGTAAAAATTTTTGTAACAAGGCCTTTGGGATTTTTTTTTAAACTTTTATTTGATATGCCTTTTAGTTACAAACTGCTAATCTATTAAACACGGGTTTCCTTTAAAACGATTTTTCCCATTGATTTCAAAATAACACGTTTCCGCAATGGTTTCAAATAAACTTCTGTAATAAACAAGGTTTTAACAACGGTAATAATTTTTGTAAAGGAAGGACTTTGAACAAATTTGTTTTTTCAATTAACAACGTAAATCGGGATTTTTAAAAAGTAGAAAGTTTGATCTGTAAAAGGGTTTTTCCAATGAACTTATGGTTTTTGAACATCACTTTGATGTGGCACGTTAGATCCGGTCATAACGTCTAGGCCGAGTTTGGGGTGTTACACCATGGTATAGGTATTTTAGAGAGGAGTTACCTTGATTTGGCTACGGGCCATGGTATAGGTACTCTGGGATAAGTTACCTTGATTTGGCTTCGAGCCATGGTATGGGTACTTGTCAATTGAGAATTTTGAGTATCCGACTTTTATTCTGAATGGTTCAACGGGTGAATGAATGATGTGGTTGAGAAAGAGGTTAGTACGAGACGATACAGGTATGTACAGAACCTATTTGAGTATTAAATAGAGAAAGTTCAATGAGTTTATATTTGATCATGTTTTGAGACATGAGATTTTGTAGTTATTGTGTTTATGATCATGTGTAATTGGTTGAATTACATTTATTCACTGAATTGAGTTATTCACTTATGAGCTTACTAAGCTATGAAGCTTACTTTGTGTTATTTTTCTATGTTTTATAGTGAAAAAAGACTAGCTCAAGATCCGGGAGTCGTCGGGAACATCATCGCACTATCAAACATCTAATTGGTACTTTTAAGTTATATAAATATGGTATATGGCATGTATAGGCTAGATGTGGTATTTTGGTTGGGATTATAGCCATGAGATTTGGCTTGTAAATTGTATATGTTTTAGTTTATATATATAGCCATGAGTAATGGCTCATTTTGGTATGTTTTGGCATGAATGTGCTTATTGATTTAGAGTTGCTCAACTAGTTATATTTTGAGTTTGGTAATTGATCTATAAGGTGTGATTGGAGTTGGTAATTTGAATAGTTATGTGATTGTGAAATTGTACTTGATGATATAAGTATGGAACGGTTATTTGATTGAATTGTATATGTAAATTTAGGTATGAAATTAGATGGCATAGTATAGCATATATGAGATTGGTATTGATGGTAATTGGCCTATTTTGTGATGAAATGGTACCAGTATTGATGGTAATTGGCCTATTTTGTGATGAAATGGTACCATTTTGGTTGCTTAATTGAGCATGAGAACGGGTGGCATATTGGCCTTGCAAATGGCCTATTTTTGTCCATACAGTCAGAGACACGGGCGTGTGCCTCAGCCATGTGTGACACACGGTCATGTTAAACGGTCGTGTGTCCCCTGGTGTTGATATTAAAATGAAGTCAGTAAGTTCCACACGGTCTCATCAACGAGCGTGTGATCGGCCTTGTGGCACAAGTCAGTAAACCCCCTAAGTGGCACACGGCCTAGCACATGGGCGTGTGACCTGGCCATGTTGCATAAGTCAGTATACCCTACAGGTTTGGCACGGCTTGGCACACGGGCGTGTGTGGCCACTTCGAAGGGCACACGGGCTAGACACACGGGCGTGTGGTCGGCTGTGTGACCCAAGTCAGTATGTATGCCCTATTTCCACACGGGTGATGACACGGCCGTGTCTGAAGACGTGTGAGGCACACGGCCTGTTCACACGGGCATGTGACCCTTGAATGATTGAAAATTTTTTAAGTTTTCCAAGAATTTTGTATTCTATCGATTTAGTCTCGAACCACTTCTAAAGCTTGTTTAAGGTCTCGTAGGCTCTTATAAAGGACAATGTGGTTGTATTAAATGAATTATGAGAATGAATGCTTTATGTTTGATAAATGCATGCTATATGTTGTGAACTGATCGGTAATACCTTGTAAACCTATTATGATGGTGAATACGGGTGAGGAGTGTTACATTTATTGGTATCAGAGCTATGGTTTAGTCGATTCTAGGGTTAATGTAGCGTGTGTGAGAGTCTAGCTATACATGCCATATATACACTGTGATAGTGTGATGATTCCTGATAGCTTAAATTGTGTTTCGTATAGTAATGGATCTCGAACAAGCTGTAGCTGATGATTTAGAGAGTAATACACCCGCTTCTGCTTAAGGGGCAGGGCCATCTAACTCTAGACCTATAACAAGTAGCCACGTGGGAGAGGCTAAACAAGTGTTTTTCCAAATTATGAATGAGTGGTTCACAGAGTTCTTTCGAACGAATCCGGATGCTCAACAACCTCCACCCCCACCCACTCCTCAGCAAATCCCTGTTGTTCCTCAAGTTATAGATCCGATATGGTTGAATAAGCCGTCAGTAGATAAGATACGTAAACATGGGGCTGAAGAGTTCCGGGCTATTACTGATGATGATGCTGAGAGAGCTGAGTTCTGGCTTGAAAATATGATTCAATTATTCAATGAATTGTCTTGTACTCCTGATGAATGTATTAAATGTGTTGTATCTTTGCTGAGAGACACCGCTTATCAATGGTGGAACACGTTGAAACCTGTGGTTTCACAAGAACAGGTTACTTGGGAATTCTTTTAGAAGGAGTTCCGAAAAAATATATAAGTCAGCGATTCCTTGATCAAAAGCATAAAGAGTTTCTAGAGTTAAAATAAGGCAGAACTGTAACACCCCTTACTCGTGTTCAACACCGGAACCGGGTACGAGGCATTACCGAACTTAACTGACTTAAACGTACAACATCAGCTATAAAATTTTGTTTCAACTTAAAACTTTTTCATTCATATTCATAACATCCTTATTACGGGTCTACGAGACCTAAACTTACATTTCGAATGGTTCGGGACCGAAATGGAAACTTTTACGCACTTAGAAATTTTTTACTTAAAACAGGGCCACACGCCTGTATGGGGGAAAAGAAACGCCCGTGTGGAATTTCACATCCCCGTGTTCCACACCCGTGTCAATTTATTTCTCATTTTGAACCTACAGGGGTTTTCACACGGTTAGACACACGACCATGTCCCTCACACGGCCACGACACGCCCGTGTCCTTAGACCGTGTGTCAAATTAAATTCCTAATTTCAGGTGCAGACTTCACACGGCCTGGGCACACGCCCATGTCCATGGCCGTGCCTCCCACACGGCTGAGACACACTACCGTGTCTCTGTCTGTATGTTTACTACTGAGTATACTAACTTGTAAACCTAGCATGCAAGGGGACACATGGCCAATCAACACGCCCATAGGGCTGGCCGTGTGTCATGCACGGCCTAGACACACGCCTGTGTGTCTACCTGTGTGGACATTTTAAAGGCTATCTACCAAGCCAAATGCCACCCTACACCACAATCATACTTACACCAATTTAATCAACAAGTATCAGAACTATAAAGCACTTCTAAAGAATCAAAATCAAGACATCCATATAAGCATACACTTAATGAATTTCATCATCATTGAATATATATAAACTTGTCAAGTATTGGCTCAATTCCAATGACCACTTACAAAATGAATTTGATAACATAAATAGCCAACACTTCGACTAACAAATATGACATAACAAAATGACCATGTCCTATACATGCCATACTCAAAATGAATCTAACTTAAATGACCAAGTCCTATACATGCCATACTCAAAATGAATCTAACTTTGCTATACCAAAGAGTAGTCGATAGTGTGATTTCTAACTCCGACATTCCACGAATTCTCGAGCTAACTTGACAATGCTACAAGGAAAATGGAAATGAGAGGAGTAAGCATAAAGCTTAGTAAGTTTGCTAAAATAAATAGCAACATAAAGCTCATAATGTCATCCATTCATTACATTGTATAAAAAAACAAGTCTTAAACTCTTTTCCATAACTTACCCATACTTTCTTTTACCAATTACATATCATGCCACATATCGTGAACCATTCTCATGAATTACTCACATTTACCTGTATCACTTCATCACTTGGTCTTAACATTAATCTCATCTCTATCATGAGCTTAACTATCTACCACATTGAGTCACTTGGGATATCCAAGGATATATGATCATCCTTATTCACATAATTACGACACCAATGCCACATCACAGATGTGGTCTTACATGGGGTCACATCTAGATGCCGACGCCATATCCCCGATATGGTCTTATACGGGATCTCATATCGATTGTCGATGCCATATCCCAGAAATGGTCTTATACGGGATTTCCATTTGGGGCCGAGGCCATATCCTAGACATGGTCTTATGCGGGACCTTACCAATCTCTTGTTTCGATGATCTTATTCTCTCATTTATTAAAGTTTCACATTACAATTCTCATCATTTTCTCATTCAACATCATAACTCAATTCATAGAAATATTATACAACATCACTAGTATCAAACGTTTAGAAACTTAATAACATGATGTTGAATTTATTGCACACGAACTTACCTCGATTTCAAAATAGGCTAGATTATCGATCTAGTCCGATACTTTGCTCTTTCCTCGGTCGAGGTTAATTCTTTGCTCTTCTTGATCTATAATAACAATTTAACTCATTTAATCACCACATTAATAAATACATTTCAATAATAATATTTTTTTTGCAAAATTACTATTTTGCCCTTAAGCTTTCACAAAATGACCATTTTGGTCCTAGGCTTAGAAATCAATTCTAATCAAATTTCTTTCTTTAACAAGCCTATGTGAACATTTATTACTCTTATGGTAGCCCTCAATACTCATTATTTCACACATTTACCACAAATCTACAACCTTTACAAAAAGGTCCTTTTAGGTGTTTTCATGGTAACACCTTTCACAAAAGTTGTTTATTAAACAACCATGACTCATTTTCTTCCATAAAAATGCAGCAAAAAACATACATGCTCACATGGTAAAACTCTAAACTTTCAACCATTTTGCAAAATAGTCCCCTCTATAGTTAGCTTAAGCTTTAGGGTTCCAAAAGTACAAAAATTATCAAAAAAATCACTAAGATCACTTACTTGTAGAGATTGAAGTGGCTGAAAGTTTTCAATCTTCTAAACCCCTCCTATTGCTGAAATTTTTGGTGGTAAGAAGAAGAAGGAAAAAGATGATATCTTTTCTTTCTTTATTTTTCTCTTATTTTACTCATAAATTACCTAACACCACCAAAACATTGACTGATTTAATCATCTTGTCCCTCCCATGGCCGTCTATGACCTTTAAAAAAGCCTAATTTCACATTAAGGGCCTCTAATTAAAATTCTATAGTTAATTGGTACCTCTATCTTGTAAACTAAAGCTTTCGCACTTAATGCAATTTAGTCATTTTTTTCTCAACTAAGCATGCAATCGCTAGAATTAAAGCACCAAAATTTTCATGCACCTATATAATCATGCTCTATCTCATAAAATAACATAAAAATAATTTCCTTCATCTTTAGATTAGTGGTTTCAAAACCACTATTTTGACTAGCCCCTAAATTGGTACGATTAAGCAAGTATGCTAGACAGTATGTGTTTACTGAGGAGATTATGTGTAAACGGTTTGTTGACGGGTTCAACGAATATATAAAACTTCTAGTTGGAATTATAGAGTTGAAAGAATTTGTTGTTTTGGTTGAAAGGGTTTGTAAAGTTGAGGATTTTAGCAAAGAAAACAGAAAAGCAGATTCAGAAGCTAGAGACTCGAGAAAAAGATCAATGAGTAAGCCGTATCAATCTTCGTCAAAGAAATCCAGAGATTCGTACGCTCGTCCAAATACTTCAAATGAATATTCGAGTAGAGATCATAGAAAGCAATATTCCGGTTTCAAAGCTCAAGCTACATTAGTGTCAAGTGTTGGCAATGTGCAAGACAACAAATCTGAATGTCAGCAGTGTGGGAGACGACATTTTAGAGAATGCTAGAATAAAAATAATAAAGCTTGTTACAAATGTGGTTCGTTCGATCATTTCATCCAAGATTGCCCAGAGTTGGATGAGAAAAGTAAATTTCAGAATGTGAGACCAAGTAACATGTCAAATAGAGTTAAACCACCTAGAGTATCCAAAAATGTCAGTGGTAGTAGATGGGCGACAAAGGATTCAGCTGTGAGGTCTGAGGCTAGAGCACCTACTAGAGCCTACGCTATTCGCGCTCCTGAAGAAGCGTCATCTCCAGATGTTATCACCGATACTTTCACTCTTTAAGATACTAATGTGATTACATTGATAGATCCAGGATTAACTCATTCATATATATGCATGAATTTAGTATCTAGTAAGACTTTGTCTATAGAGTCTACTAAATTTGTGATTAGAGTATCAAACCCCTTAGGCAAATGTGTTTTTGTTGACAAAGTCTGTAAGAATTATCCGTTAATGTATCGGGATTTCTATTTTAAGGCTAATCTGATGTTGTTGCCATTTGATGAATTTGATATGATTCTGGGTATGGATTGGCTAACGACGCATGAGGCTATAGTGAATTATAGATGAAAGAAAATTGAATTGAAATGTCAGAATAATGAGACTATTAGAAAGGGGTGTGAAGCTTATCTTGCATATGTACTTGATACGAAAGTGACAGAAACAAAGATTGAATCAGTACCAGTTGTGTGCGAATATCCAGATGTATTTCCCGGAAGAGTTATCGGGTTTACCACCTATCAGAGAGGTTGAGTTTGGTATTGAATTAGTACCGGGTACAACATCGATATCGATAGCTGCATATAGAATGGCTCTGACAGAGTTAAAAGAATTGAAAGCTCAGTTGCAAGAGTTGACAGATAGATGTTTTGCTACATCGAGTTTCTCTCCCTAGGGTGCACCGATGTTATTTGTGAAAAAGAAAGATGGTACGATGAGAATGTATATAGACTATCGATAGCTCAACAAAGTGACAATCAAGAATAAATACCCTTTTCCACGAATAGATGATTTGTTTGATCAGTTAAAAGGGGCAACGATGTTTTCGAAAGTTGATTTGAGATCGGGTTATTACAATTTGCGAGTTAAAGATTCTGATGTGCCAAAGACTACATTTAGAATAAGGTATGGACACTACGAATTTCATGTTATGCCTTTCGGACTAACAAATGCACCTCCTATTTTTATAGACTTGATGAACCGAATTTTCAGGCTGTATTTAGATCGATTCGTAGTTATAATAGCCTGATTTTGAGGCTAGACGGAACAGTGGTTTCGGAACCACTAATCCGAGGCTGGTGAAATTAGTTTTAGTATTATTTTATGTGTTTTAGCATGATTATATGAGTGTAAGAAAATTTTGGGTGTATTAAATTTTAGTAATTGCATGCTAAATTGCGAAAAAGGACTAAATCATATAAAGTGTGAAAGTCTTAGTTTACAAGCTAAAGGTGCTAATGGCTATAAAATATTAATTGGAGGTCCTTTGTAACACCCCTAACCCATTACCATCGCTTGAATAGGGTTAAGGAGTATTACCGAACAGACCGGAACATTTACAATCATTTTACAACACAAAGTATATCATCACTCAAACATATCAAGATATATACATATAGTCCCTTAATGAGGTCTACAAGACCTTAAACACGTGTTAGAAAGGGGTTGGGACTAAACCGAACACATACAAAATTTTCTGAAAACCAAACACTTTTCAAAGCTACAAGGGTCACACGCCCGTGTGGGCAGGCCGTGTGTCCAAGCCGTGGCAAAACAGGGCATACATATTGACTTGTCCACACAGCCTGAGATATGCTCGTCTGCCTCACCTGTGGTCGACACTGACTTGTACTACACGGCCAGTCACATGCCCGTGTGGGAGTGTGACTTGTTTCAAATTGAAAATTTAAGAGACACGATCGAGCCACACGCCCGTGTGCTCAATCGTGTGGGCAAATATAGGTCATTTGCAAGGCCAATTTGCCACCCACACTTAGGATCACCTACAAGCACAAACCAATACCAATTTCATAATGGCATTCAAACATACCAAAACATACTCAATTTAATCTCTTAACATCATCATTTATCATCCCATACAAATTCATCTAAACATATTAATCCAAAGTATCAATTACATAACAAAAACATATGATCCATGTACCATTTAATCTCAACCATATATTAGCTTGAACATACTATCTTCATATTACCAAAACATATCCTAAGGTTATTCACTTAGAACACACATACACCTCTTGACCAACCTTACTCATACTCAAAACATATACCAAATTCATTAACCTATCTAGCAATATAACATGGCAAGGTTCAAACATCTCAAAATATACCATATTTACTAGCCTATACATGCCCTATTTACATCTTTCCAGAAGTACCAAAATAGATAGCCAATAGTATGATTGAGTCGTTGATGATCCCCGGATCAAAGCTAGCTTTAATTACACTGTAAAATAGAGTAAACATCACACAGTAAGCTTTAAAGCTTAGTAAGTTCGTAATATAATACATTTAACTCAATAATTCAAATTCAATATGTAAAATAAATCATCACATAGATCAATTCACAATAATACAGAATTTCATCTATAGTCAAAACTCACACAACCTTCCATTTATTCATTTACCAAATCATCAACCACATAGGTTCCATACATACCTCTGCTAACACTTAGTTAACGATCATTCTAGCTACTCAATGCTCGTTACCACGTTTCGATCAATCTTCATTATTCATTTGATTTAGTCGCACACTTAGTGCCAACTTCTTAGCCGAAGCTTAATTATCATCGCACACTTAGTGCCTTTATATTAAACCAAATTTAACTTGGTATCGCACACATAGTGCCAATCAATATAGCCGATGCTTTCTTTACTTCGCACACATAGTGCTATTCACCTCTGTCCCAATTTTAATTTCGCACATTTAGTGCCACATTTCTCAAATTCACATATAGCATCATTAATTCAATAATCACTGATTCGTTCATTTCATAACACATCAATATGAATTTAACGATTCATATTATACCCAAACTTACCTCAGACGTCGAAGTAACACAATAAGTCGATTAATCGAGCACTTTATCTTTGCCTCGATCTCGATCCAAATCTCTCTTTTCTTGATCTATACATATTCAAATTTAGCTCATTCAACCACCAACTCATTCAATTAAGTCCAAACACACATATTTAAGGCATTTTACAAAATAGCCCTCATATTTTCACATTTCGACACTTTAGTCCCTAATTCATAAAATCATCAAATACACATAATTTCATTTCACACACGCCTAGCCGAATTTTACTTACGCTCATACAAGCCCACATATTTCATTTATTTCATATTTTAGTCCTCCAATTTCTCATTTTTACAATTTAGCCCTAAATAACCTATTTCATCAAAAATTCAAAGACAAAATATGTTAACCCAACATCAAACTTTCATATTTCACCATCAACTATCAAAAATCTGAAACATTCATCAATGGCATACCTCAAAATCATCATCAAATTCTAAAATTAAAGCATAGGCTAGCTAAAACACTAAGCAACGATCACAAAAACATAGAAATCATCAAAAACCGAGTTGAAAACACATACCAATTGAAGCTCACAAGTGTCGAATATCACAAATCTTTAAACCCTTCTTTTTCTTTCAATATTTGGTGGTGATAAGATGATAAAATGGCCACCAAATGTTTTTGTTTTATTTAATATTAACTTAATTGACATTTTACCATTTTACCCTTAATGTATAACATTTAAATTCAACTAATATAAGCCCATTTTTGTCCATCTCCACTATCAAAGGTCTAACTGCAACATAAGGACCTTTCATTTAATAAGCCATGCCAATTAAGCACTTTAACAATCAGCACACAGCTTTTGCATTTTATGCGATTAAGTCTTTTTCGTAAATTAAGCACACAATCGATAAAATTTTCACACAGAATTTTCACACATGCTCAATCACATACTGTTAACACGAATAATAATATTAAAATATTTTTTTGACCTCAGATTTGTGGTCCCAAAACCACTGTTTTGGCTTGGGTTTAAACCGAGCTGTTACACCCTTAAAGTGTAATTACCCAATCTAGTACTGGTTGACTGGCCATAGGGGATAAAAAGATGTCAAATTTGGTTAAGTTGGTGGATTAGGTGATAAATTGTCTAGAAATAAAATAAAATAAAGGAAAGAAAGATATCATCTTTTCTCTTCATCTTCTCCACCAAAAAATACAAGCAAAATAGGGGTTTGAAAGCTTAAAAATTTTAGCAACTTGTCCTCTTTGCAAGTAAGTGATTTTGGTGATTTTTCTTGATGATTTTGTACTTTTAGGACCCTTGTGCCATGATCTAGCTAATTAGGGGACTATTTTGCAAAATGGTTAAGAGTCTAGGGTTTTTCCATGTGAGTGTTCATGTTAATTTCTGAAATTTTGTGGAAGAAAATGAATCTTAGTTGTTAAATAAACAACTTCTATGAAAAGGTGTTTCCATGAAAACACCTGAAAGGACCATTTTGCAAAGGTTATAAGATAGGTGTAAAATGTGAGTAATAATGAGTATTAGTAGTGGCTATAAGAGTAATGAATGTTTAGCTAGGCTTGTTAATGGAGGAAATTTGATTAGAATCGATTTACGAGCCAAGGGGCAAAATCATAATTTTTCCAAAATCTAAGGGCAAAAGGGTAATTTTTACCATGGTATGATTTTTGAGTCACAATGAATAATGTGACTAATGAATAAGCTAAATGTGATGTTATAGATCAAAGAAAACGAGATTCGGACCTAAAACAAGGGATAAGAGAAATTGACTATTAGGCCCCTTTTTACCCTTTTGGTATCGAGGTAAGTTCGTGTGTAAATAATGCAACCTTATGTGATGTATTTGATATTTCGATATTGTATGAATTATATATTGTCTCAATGAAATACAGTATTTCCGAGTTTGACGAGATATCAAGGAATGAAAATCTTTAATTGAACTTTAAGAATGGATAGAATGCAATTGCCATGATAATAATGTTATTAAGGTTCCGTGTAAGACTATATCTAGGATATGGCCTCGGTATGAGATTTCGTATAAGACCATGTCAGGGACATGGCGTCGAATATGATATTGTATGTAAGACCATATCGGGAAGATGATGTTGATGGGATATCATATGTATGGGACTCACGAGAATCTTTTAGCATTTCGAGTGATTCAACAGGTACGTTGAAAACGAGAAAGTGTGTGACTATGTCACGGGTCGTATAGGTATCTACCTAGAACTCATGTGAAGTAAATTCGGTATATGATGAATTTATGGTAAGTTTATATGTAAACAATACATCCTTATTGCGTATGCTTTATCTATTAATGTATTGTGTGGATGTAATTGCTTATCGATGAGACTTATTGAAAATGGTAGAAAATGAGAAGTTCTTGAATGAACCTTCGAAATATGAATATGGGTGCGGATAAATACCCGTAAATATGTATTTATTGGTGGGTTGTGTGTGACACCACCATAATTATTATTGTTGGTGGGCTATGTGCGATACCACCCTATTATTGATTAATGGTGGGTTGTGTGCGAAACCACCGAGTATCTTGTATCATTCCGAAGGGTTCATCAGGAAACTTGACTAAGTGAAATTATATGTGGCTTTGTGGTGATAAGTGGTATGTGGTTGAGCAATGTATATGATATGTGGTTGAGATGAGTAAGCATTATGAATGATTAAGGGGTAATCATGAACTTAAATGCAAGTCACATTATAATACCCTTGTGGTTGAGTAAAATAAATGAATGTCAACAGTTGTTTATTATTTTCATATGAACTTACTAAGCGTTATTGCTTACTCCCCTTCCTTTCCTATCTCTTTAGGTTAATTTAACTAGTTCGGGTTGAAGATAGCCAGAGATGTATTCACACTATCAAGCAGTCATTTTGGGTATAAGGTTTTAAGCTTTCCTGAGATATGGCATGTATAGGGATCTTATCTTTTGATTAATTAAGTCATTGTTAATGTAGCCAAATATGTTGGCCTAAAATGGTTTATGGTTCAGTTTGAATATAGCCATGAATGATGGCTTGTGTTGACTTTTATATATATGCATGTGACAGTATTCTCTTGTGAATATAAAGTTAGAATGGTTACCATAGGCTAAATGTGATGATTATATACTACAAATGATGATACGAGAACGATATGTGATGTTGTACGAACGTGTGCAAATGAGGGTGGAAAATGGCTTGGAAAATAGCCCTGAATTTGTCCACATGGGACAGGCGTGTGTCTAGGCCGTGTGTGACACACGATAAGCCCTATGGGCGTGTTGATAGGCCGTGTGTCCCCCTGCATGCTAAGTTGGCAAGTCAGTATGCCCAGTAGTAATCACACGGGCTTAGACACGACCGTGTGTCTCAACCATGTGGGAGACACGGCCTAAGACACGAGCATGTGCCCGGGCCATGTGAAGTCTACACCTAAAATTTAGATTTTAATTCAACACACGATCTAAGGACACAGGCTGTGCCTTGGCAGTGTGACCTTATTGAGGTGATGACGTTATAAATAGAATGCCAAGGTTTTCGCACACGGGTGAAGACATGGGCTTGTCATGGCCGTGTGAGGAACATGGGCTATGGACATGGGCGTGTGTCAAGTCGTGTGAAAACCTCTGTAGGTTTGAATTGAAAAAAAATCCACATGGGTGTGGAACACAGGCATGTGATATGCCACACGAGCGTGTAGCCCTATTTTGAGCTAAAATTTTCTGAGTGTTCGTAAGATCTCGATTTAGTCCCAAACCATCCCGTATATATGTTTAGGGTCTCGTAGACCCATAATAGGGACGTTGTGAATGTGAATGAGAAGTTTCAAGTTGGAACAAAAATTTATGACCCGATGTCATATGTTTGAGCAAGTTAAGTTCGATAATGCCTCGTACCCGGTTCAGGTGTGGAGAACGGGTAAGGGGTGTTACAGTAGTTGTGTTTATTGATGATATTTTGATTTACTCTCGTGATGAATCTAAGCATGCTGGACATTTGAGAATCATATTACAAACTTTGAGAGATAAACAATTGATTGCAAAATTCATCAAATGTGAGTTTTGGCTATGAGATGTTGGTTTTCTGGGACATATAGTTTCAGCCGAGGGTATCTGAGTTGACCCAAGCAAAATTTCAGCGATTATAGTTTGGAAAGCTTCGAGAAATGTATCCGAAGTCTATAGTTTTCTGGGACTAGCTGGCTATTATAGACGATTTGTGAAAGGTTTCTCGATGATTGCGACTCCTATGACAAGATTGCTTCAAAAAGATGTTAAATTTGAATGGTCAAAAAAGTGTCAGTAGAGCTTCGAGCAGTTGAAAGCATTATTAACAGAAGCACCAATATTAGTTCAGCCTGAGTCGGGTAAAGAATTTGTAGTTTTCAGTGATGCATAGTTAAATGGCCCGGGTTGTGTTTTGATGCACGAGGGAAAAGTTATAGCGTTATGCCTCGAGACAATTGAAGCCGCATGAAAAGATTTATTTGACGCACGACCTTGAATTAGTTGCGATAGTGTTCGCATTGAAAATTTAGCGTCGTTACTTGTTTGGTGAGAAATGTCATATTTATAATGATCACAAAAGCTTGAAATATTTGATGAATTAGAAAATTTTGAATTTGTGACAGCGGAGATGGTTAGAATTGCTAAAAGACTATAAATTAGTGATTGATTATTTATAACAGCCCGATTTTGGGTCTAGTCAGAACAGTGGTTTTGGGCCACAAATTTGACGAGAAAAATCTTATTTTTATTATATTTTTATGGCCTATGATTTCACGGAAAGATTTCGTGAAAATTTCGTTCGAAAATTTCGACGTTTGGGCACTCAATTTAGTTTAAGGACTAAATTGTAAATAGTGCAAAAGCTGAGTTCCACATGTTAGAAGTGTCCAAGTTCTATGAAATTTTAAATTGGAGGTCCGTAATTGGTAATTAGACCATTTGTTAAATTGTTGGACAAAAATGGACATGAGATAAGTGAAATAGGATATTTTTAAGTTAAGGGCATTTTGGTAATTTGGTAATTCAATGGACTAAAATACAAAATAAAAGCCAAAAACCCTTGTCCATCTTCTTGCTTGGCCAAATTTAGCATGGCTCGGTTTTCAAGCTTTCAAGCTCAATAGTAAGAGCATCCAAGCCCCGTTTTTAATGTTCTTTACATTTTTTATATGCCCGTAACTTAGTTTAGCTATTTCTACCATTATTTTGAGTTAGGGTTTGTGTTTAAAAATTTACCCATGGATGACATGCATGTTCTTTGATGTCTAATGGTAGAATATGAATGCTCGGTGTGTAGTAAACGACTTTTATTAAGTGATTTTCGATGAAATTGCAAAAAAAGGACTAGTTTGTAAAAAGTTGAAAAATGTATTAAAATGAGTGAATGAATGCAAATTGTGGAATGCTATATTTATGAAAATGGTTCGGCTAGGCCTAAAATACAAGGAAATTGAATAAAAATCATTTTACGAGCCTAGGGGGAAAAGTGTAAATATGACAAAGTTTAGGGGCAAAAATGAATTTTGCCATAATATGATTTTTGGACTGAGTTGAATAGTATAATAACTTAATAAGTCAAATGTGATATTTTAGATAAAGAAAACGAGTTTCGGACTTAGAACGGGGGAAAGACGAATATTGGACAACTCGGTCACTTTCGCCATTTTAAGTCGAGGTAAGTTTGTGTGTAATAATTCAACATGATGTTATTATGCTTTTAAATGCTTAACATTATGTGAAATGTATATTATTTCTGTACGATTGGTTAATGAGGTCTCGATGAAAAGTATGATGAAGTTATACTACGTTGAAGTCCTGGTTGAACCTTAGGAATAGAAAGGATACCATTGTCATGACATGAGATTATTAAGGTCCCGTGTATGACCATGTCTGGGACATGGCCTTGGCACCAAATTAAAATCTCGTGTAAGACCATATCTGGGATATGGCATCGGCATGAAAGAGAGATCCCGTGTAAGACCATATCTGGGATATGGCATCGGTATCAAAGAGAGATTCCGTGTAAGACCACGGCTGGGACCTAGCTTCGGTATGAAATCGTGTAAGACCATGCTTGAGACATGGCATTGATATACGATCTCGTATAAGACCATATCTGGTATATGGAGTTGACATCGATATGAGATCTCGTATAAGACCATATCTGGGATATGACATCGGTATCGACATGTGATCCTATGTAAGACCATATCTAGGATATGGCTTTGGCATCTTATTATGTTTATGACGAGTTTCGGGTATCCTTCGATATTCCAAGTGGTTCAATGGGATAAAGAGCTAAGTTTATGTTAAAGATTGAATAAGTGCTAAAGTTCGAGAATTGAGTTCGGTATGTGACGATTAAGTGCAAGTATATTTATGTATATACTCATGAGCAATGTGCTCGGGATGTTATCGAATTTTGGTAAGAAGGTAAACGAGTAAGTTATACCTATGAGAATGACCTTGTGATTATAAGTCCATGCTTATGATGTATGAATAAGTGGGAAATGTGATTGATGACCATGTGTGAGGCTTTTAAGCCAAATTAAATTTAGAAATGAAATGTTCAAGTCTTTGTTGTTAATGTATAGGTCAAATTGGCCAATGAATGGCTTGTAAATATTTGATGATGACTAGCTATTGGCTTGGCTAACTATGGATATACTTTAGTGTTATATGTGTGTAAATGAGAATTAATACAAAGAAAACATGATAGAGTAAAATTAGCAATAAAACAATTTGGACATCAGCAGTTGTACCACTTTGAAAATTCACCAAAAATGGTGGAAATTGAATTATAAGTTGAATAAGATATGAAACTAAATCTTATTGAGTTTGTTTTCGCATAAAATAAATGGTGTAAGCAAAAGAAATTTATATTATGAGATATTTGAATTTTTATAAGACAGGGTCAGAGTGATTTCGTAATCCCCTGTTCCGACTTGGGAAATTCGTTAAAAATTTTAAAAAATAATCAAGGAATAAAATTTATATGCTTGGATTTCTTAATGAGTTTATTTTTCAAGAGAAACTAACAGGAACATCATTCAAGTTCTTTACCACAAGAAAATAAATTTTTAGTGAAGAGGGGTCAGAACTGTAGGACAGCAAAACAGGGGAGACTTTAAAGAATAAACTGTACTGATTGGCTGAACCAAAAATTTTGGAAATTTTATGGTAAGAAGATATATGAGTTTAGTTTTAAGGAAAATTAGCAAATCTTAATTTTGAGTTTTGTAGCTCTGGATAAAAATAATTTAGTAACTGTAACTCGAGTAGACAACTCAAGATGACCATAAATGAATTGTGAAATTTTATGCAATTATGATTGTATTACCTTGAGAACATATTGTAAGAATTGGTGAAAAACATGTTAATAAGTTTCTTGTTATTTGTATACAAACTTACTAAGCATTTGTAGCTTACTCCCATTCCTTTTTCATATCTTATAGGGTTTTATACTAGCTCGAGTTGGAGATCGTTGGAGAGCTTTGGAGATGTTATCACACTACCAAGCTATCATCGTGGGGTAAAAGTGAATACAGACCTATTAAGTTTATGGAATCTATAGGGACTTATTCAATTGTGTATGTGTCATTTGATTTGGCCAAATGTGTTTCAATTGTGTATGTGTCATTTGATTTGGCCAAATGTGTTGGTTCATAATGGTAATATGATTCATTTTGTATATGGCCATGAGATGTGGCTCATATTGGTCAATGAGTTGTAATGCTTATTTATATGTGTGTGCTTATACTAAAGGTTTCATGTGATGTGGTTATGTGTGTTTGGTATGCATTGATTGAGGATGTGTTGATGATAATCATGGCATGAAAGTTTGATAAGTTTAAGCTAGGCAAAGTATGGTGCCTTATGCATGAAAAAGATTATATGAATTCGCTATGATCATGACTTGTTTGATGATGTTTAAGTGCCCAATTATGCCATGAAAGATGTCACTGAAGTTGTATTTAAGTATGTGCGAATGAGGGTGCCAAATCGTTTGGTAAATAGCCATTTTCTTGGTCACGCGAGCAGAGAGATGACCGTGTGTCTCAACTGTGTTGAGGACACGGCCCGGGACATGGGCGTGTGCCCAGGGCGTGTGAAGTCTGCATCTATTTTTCAGAATTTAGTTAGCCACATTGCCTAAACACACGGGCGTATGACCCTATTTTGTTGATGATGTCATAGACAGTGAGTTACATGGGCTGAGGACATGGGCGTGTGTGACCACACGGGCATGCCCTAAGCCACACGGATGAGTGACCCCTGTTTTGATGAAAACATTTCTAAGTCTTCTTAAAGTTTCCTAAGTTCTAGGTTTAGTCCCGAACAGTTAACAATGATTGTTTTGGGCCTAGTGGGCTTATATAAGGGACGATTTGCATGTGAATGAGTGATTTTAAATTGAATGAAATTTTATAGCCCAATTTTATATAAATGTTTATGTTTAAGTCCGGTAATCCCTCGTATCCTGTCCCGGTGTTAGGCACGGGTAAGGCGTGTTACATTATCATCCGGGGAAACTAAACATAGTTGCTGATGCTTTCAATCGAAAGTCCTTATCTGCTTTACGTATGTTGAATACACAATTAGCTTTGTCTGATGATGGCTCGATAGTAGCCGAGTTGAAAGCGAGACCGTTGTTTCTACAACAGATTTGTAAGGCTAAAAAATTTGATAGTGAATTGCAAGCAAAATGAGCTCAATGTGAGTTGACTTCTGATTCAGAGTTTCGAATAGGGCTTGATGATTGTTTAATGTTTTGTGATAGAATATGTGTACTAAGGAATTCTAAACTCATTCAAAAGATTCTAAATGAAGCACACAGTAGTTATTTATCAGTACATCCTGGAAGCACAAAAATGTATAACGATTTGAAGCAACTTTATTGGTGGCACGACATAAAACGAGATATCTCAAAATTTGTTCTAAAATATTTGATTTGTCAGCAAGTCAAAGCTGAGCATCAAGTGTCGTCAAGTTTATTGCAGCCTATTATGATTCCTAAGTGGATGTGGGATAGAGTAATAATGGATTTCGTATCGGGTTTGCCCTTATCTCTGAAAAATAAAGATGCGATCTAGGTTGTTGTTGATAGATTGACGAAATCAGCTCATTTTATTCTGGTACGTACATATTTCTCACTTGATAAATTAGCTGAGTTATATATCTAAGAGATTATTCGATTGCACGAAGCGGCACTATCTATTGATTCGGATAGGGATCCAAGATTCACTTCGCGCTTTTGGAAGAATTTGCAAGAAGCTTTAGGTACAAAGTGCATTTTAGCACTGCGTTTCACCCGTAAACAAATGGAGAATCTGAACGAATTATTCAAATACTTAAGGATATGTTGCGATGTTGGATTGTTGAGTTTGAAGGTAGCTAGGAGAAATATCTACCGTTGATTGAATTTTATTATAATAATAGCTTTCAATTGAGTATAAAGATGGCACCGTACAAAGCTCCATACGGTCGTAAATGTCGAACACCGTTGTATTGGACTGAACTTAGCGAGAGTAAGATTCACGGTGTAACACCCCTAACCCTTATCCATCGCCGGACTAGGGTTATGAGGTATTACTGATCAAATCAAAACCTTTAACCTTCATAGTTTATACAACATTAAATCATAATCAATCATTGTCACTAAGTCCCTTTATAAGGTTGACGAAACCTAAAACATGCTTTAAAAAGGGGTTGGGACTAAACCGAGCTCATACAAAATTTTTCCAAAAACTTAACATTTTCAAAGCTACAGAGGTCACGTGTGTCCAAGTTGTGGCAAAATAGGGCATACCTACTGACTTGTCCACACGGTTGAAGACACGCTCGTGTGCTTAACCCGTGGTCGACACTGACTTATATCACACAACCTGTCACATGCCCGTGTGTCTAGCCCGTGTGTGAGTCTGACTTGTTTCGATATACAAACTTAAGGGACACGGTCGAGACACACGCCCGTGTGCTCAACCGTGTGGGCAATTATAGGCCATTTACAAGGCCAAATTGCCACCCAACTTTGGGTCACACCTACAAGCATCAAAACGTACTAAATTCATACCCCAAATGCATTCAAAACACTCCAAAATATACACCTTTTAACCTTCAACTATATCATTTATTTCCACACTGAATTCCAACTCAAACATACCAATTCCAAAATATCAAATTCACATCAAAATTATGAAATCCATACATCACTAAATCCTTACCAATTCATGACATGAAACTTACTACCTCCATATCATCAAAACATATCATAAAGGTCGTTCACAGAAAGTCACATAAACACATTGTAACCATCATTCTCACATATCCAAGACATAAACTAAGATCATTCATCAATCAAGCCATATCACATGGCAAGATCCCTACATCTCAAAACATACCATAACCACTAGCTTATACATGATATATACCAAATTTAAAACTTCCAAAAGTACCAAAATAGATAGCCGATAGTGTGATTGAGTAGCTGACGATCCCGGGATCCAAGCTAGCTTTAATGACACTGTAAAACAGAGAAACACTTCACACAGTAAGCTTAAAAGCTTAGTAAGTTCGTCATATAACACATTTAACTCAACAAATCAATTTCAAATATATAAAATAAACTATCACATGGTTCAATTCACAATGATATACAATCTCATTCATAGTCATTACTCTCATATCCATCCATTTATCCATATACGATAACATCAACCACAAAGGTTCCGTACATACCTGTGCTAACACTTAATTAACGATCACTGTTGCTACTCAATGCTCAATACCACAATTTGTTCAACCTTCATTAACCATTCAGTTTACTCGTACACTTAGTGCCAATTTCTTAGCCGAAGCTTTAATATCATCGCACACTAAGTGCCTTTAAATATAGTCGATGCTTTTTTTATTTGGCACATATAGTGCCGTTCACCCTTGTATCAATTCTATTTATGCACACTTAGTGCCACATCTCTCAAATCTACATATAGCATTTCTAATTCATCAACCACATATTCATTCATTTCATAACACATGAATATGATTTAAACGATTTGTATTATACACGAGCTTACCTCGAACGTAGAAATAACGAAACAAGTCGATCAATCGAGCACTTTGTCTTTGCCTCGATCTAGATCCAAATCTCTCTTTACTTGATCTATATAATATTAAACTCAACTCATTCAATCACCAAATCATTCAATTTAATCCACAAAAACATATTTAGGGCATTTTACATTTTAGCCCTCACATTTTCACATTTTGACATTTTAGTCCCTAATTCATAAAATCACAAAATACACATAATTTCTATTTACACATGCTTAGCCGAATTTTCCCTAGCTCATATGAGCCCATATATTTCATTTAATTCACGTTTTAGTCCTTGAATTTCTTATTTTCACAATTTAATCCAAAATAGTCAAATTCATCAAAAATTCAAAGACAAAATATGTTAATCTATCACATATCTTTCATATTTCATCATCAACTATCACAAAACTCAAGCATTCATCAATGGAACATTTCAAAATCATCATCAAATTTTAAAATTAAAGTATGGGCTTGATAGTATGCTAAGCAACGATCACAAAAACGTAGAAATCATAAAAAAAACACATACCCGATTGATGCTTAGACAATGGTTGAATGTTAAAAGCTCAAACCCTTGATATTCTTCTTTCAAATTCGGTGGAAGGATGATGATAATGGCTTCAAATTTCTTTTATTAGTTATAATAACTTTAATAATTAAATACCAATTTTAACCTTTGATTAAAACATTAAAATTCCACTAATATAAGCCCATTTTTGTCCATCCCCGCTGTCAAAGGTTTATTTACAACATAAGGACCTCTTATTTAATAAGACATGGCATTTAAGCACTTTAACAACTAGCACATAGCTTCTGCATTTTATGCTCTTAAGTCATTTATCGCAATTTAACACACAAACAATAAAATTTAAACACAGAATTTTCACACATGCTTAATCACATACTGTAAACACCAAAAATAGTATTAAAATATTTTTCTGACCTCAGATTTGTGGTCTTGAAACCACTATTTTGATTAGGGTCTAAGCCGGGCTATTACAACTCTCTCCCTTAGGATTTTCGTCCCTGAAAATCTTACCAGTGAATAGATTCGGATATTGTTCTCTCATTACATCTTAAGGCTCTCACATAGCCTCTTCAACTCCGTATTTGTGCCACAACACTTTTACAAAAGAAAATTTCTTATTTCTCAACTCTTTAATCTCATGTGCCATAATTCGAATCGGTTCTTCATTATACGATAAATCAGATTAAATCTCAACTTTAGTAGGGGCAATCACATGTGATGGATCGGATGTAACGCCCCAAAAATATAGGGTTTTTAATTTGCATGTTCTGACATAAATTTCTTTTTTGCTTTAATGGCTAAGTGATTTGGGTGTGTATGGGGGTATTTGAGAAGTCTGGGTTCAAGTCTTGGCTCTTGCAAAATTTTTATTTTTCCCTTAAATGAACCTGGACACTGGTACCTAGGCTTTATTAGTAATAATGTTTGTTTTATGACACAAGAGAACTTGTAGTCCAGTGGTAAGTGGTGTGTTCAAGGTTGCAAGGGAGCTCAAGTTCGAGTCTCATGATGCGCAATGGAGCATTTATTTTATTTCCTTGTAGCATGAGAAGTGGAGTTAGACTGAAACTCTGTTAGGTGAAGTTTAAATTGGTCTTGGAGGGTTTTGTGGAGCAAATCAAGGAGGAGATTGGGGAGAAAATAAAGGAAATTCAAAAATGGGAGGTTGGTAAGGTGTTGTGGCTGCTTGGGAATCTGAAGCTTAGTGGAATTCGGCTAGAGGGAAGTGTGGGAGCATTTTCGGCACTAGGCATTTCTTTGTTCGGTTTTGTGAAGGTTGAAAGGAGGGTGCCGAATGTTCTTTGGGATTTCTACCATCCGGGGTTCCTTTCGGGTTTGCGTTTTAACTATTGAAGTGACCAAAATTTCCACTACTTTTCTCCTTCCTACAACTACCGAATAGGTAACCTTCTTTTAGGTTCTTTTTCTTTCTTTGCCGAAATCCCTTTCCTCCCTCACTCTTGGTTCTGCTTCTTCTTTTCCTTCTTAATCCTTCTCCTCTCGGCCTCCCTCCTAAACCGAACCTATTATCCATCTTCTTCTTCTCTACTTTCAACTTTCTTCCAATCATAGCCGAATTCTTCATAAGGCTTTTTGTGTATGTTCAGTTTATCATCTTTCCCGATTGTGCTTGGCCGAATATACCAAAACTATTCCTACTGATTCTAGCATCATCAATTTTGGTAAGACTTCCAACTTTTTCCAAGTGAGTTATTTCATTAGCACTGTGTTTCTAAGCCACGCTTATTTTGTTCTTAGGGTTGTAAAATCTCTAGAAGAGAAAGGAGGAGTCTCTAGAGTACAGAGATGTTCCAAATCTTCCCCTTCACCAACTGATTGATCATTGAGATAATCATCAGGAGCGTGGAACCGTGGCTTGGCCAACAATCTTAGAAGAGTAGGCCATATTTCATTCAATCGTGGTTAGTGATTGTTTAAGGGTGGTTAAGTACTTGAAAATATTCATTATTGAAGGGCTGATCGAATATTTGAATCAATGTAGGCTGGTGCCAAGAGGTGTTTCGCTAGCTCTCGTGAAAAATGTGTGTAATCACACTATCGTTTCTGTGAGTCGGCAAAAGCTGAGAAGCACAAACTTCGGCATTTGAGGCCTCACGAGTGTCCGATTGCTCGTGTGGTAAACTGAGCCCACGGTCATAGGCGATAGACTGTAGAGGGCACCACAAGCGTTCTATTGTTATTGGGTCGTTATGGGCCTCGTTTGGCTGAAATAGGCCGTGTGGGCTCAATAGGCTCGTGGGCCCCCCACAGAATAAATCCACGATAAGTGGAAAATGCTGAACTGGGCTATAACATTCACATAGCCGTGGCTGAATTTGGGCTAAATGGGCCACACGAGCGTGTGGGCTGAATAATGTGCTTTGGGCCTATTTACACCGTTTTGACCATATATGTTATCTGTGTCGCTCGAGGTGACTGTAAACCTTCAGGAAGGTTGTTATATGACTAAATTACCCTTAAAGAGTAAAATGACTAAAATAACCCTAAGGAGTAAAATGACTGAAATACCTCTAAAGAGTAAAATAACCGTTATACCCCTAAGGGTAGGTTGACTGATGTGTTCATGATTTGTATATGATTGTTACAGAGTATGAAATTTTGCATATATATGTATGATTTATGACATGACATACTGCATGGGGTTGGGCTACTGTTATGGAGGAAGGGTACTATACTAGTGTCTCTGCCACATATACTGTTACTGGCAGCTTTGCTGCATTATTGTTACTAGCAACCTTGTTGCGTTACTATTATTGGTGGCTTTGCCACATATACTGTTATTACTGGCAGCTATGCTATAATATTGGTGTGTTAGTTGGGTGGGTCGATTTTATCCCCACATGGTGTGTTGGTTGGTACGGGTGGTGTGTTGGTTGGATTGGGGTGGTTTACATATGTGCACCATATTGATTTTGTATAGGGTTTAGGCCCGCATTGATTACTGTAATCGGCTAAGGCCCACACTATACTGTTACATGATAGGGGATTACACACTAAGTTCTCTTAACTCACCCTTTCCTTTTAACTGTATAGGTAATCCCCAGCCTTAGATGATTTGGAGCTGCGAGGGACTCGGAGGTGGCCACATGTTCGCTAGTATTTTATTTTAGGCCTAGTTATTTAAATGTTTTTATTAGGTTGGTATTTATGTAATAAGGCCTTTGGTGATTTTATTTTCTTTTAATTGGGTTTAATTTCTTATTTTGAAACTGCCAAACTGAGACAAATAAGTTTTCAAAAATAATAACTGTTTTAAAAGATAAACAAATATTTCCAAATATTTTAATTAGAGTAGCTTCCGCGGGTTTTTAACCAACTAAGAAATGAACAGTAACAAACATGGCTATAGTTCAAAAATGGATTTCTCTCAACAAGCCTGATTTTGAAAAACACTTCGATGTGACACGTCAGATTCGGTCGTAATGTCTAGGCCAGGTTTGGGGTGTTACATTTAGTGGTATTAGAGTCAAGTTACAAAACTCGATTATGGAATGAGTTTTGAAAAGTTTTTTTTCTGAAAGTAGATTTTAAAGATTTGAAACATTTTGAAAGATGTACAAATGTGGCACACAAAGTCTCCGGCACCAAATCTGTAAGTTCTCTAATTCTAATTACTGTTATACTGTGAAACTCTAGGTAGAGAAAACTAAGACCGTAGAAGACTGTAAACTGTAGTGAGACCTCGATTTGCGAAAACAAACCCCTAATGACTATTTTTCATAATACATTTGTTAATAATTACTGAAATTATAATATGATGCATAAGAATTTTTAATCAGATAAAGCGCATATTGAAATAAGCACAAGAGGTATTCGCAGAAGGGGTACACGGGGCCGTGGTAGAGGCCAAGGAAATGCTCAGGCTGGATTATCGGCATCGGGCCATATGCATGCTGGGGAAGCATCGGCCTGACCAGTAACTGAGACGGGGTCTTATGATTGAGCGGTTGGGGATGATGCTCTATCCCAAGCGATGCTCCGCGTTTTAGATAGGGTGCTGGAGCTAGTACTGGAGCAGTGGGCCGGGGGTCAATTTTAGAGTGACTTTGGTCAAATGGATCAGAAATTTTAGGGGTATATCTGGAGTAGCGCCAAATGTGACAGAGTACTAGTTAGAGGCTATCGAACGGATAATGGATGACCTTGACTGTACTACAGATCAAAAATTGAAAAGGGCAGTGTTCTTACTGGGAGATGAGGCTTATCAATGGTGGCTCACAGTGAGAGAGGGTACGCAGGCCGACCGAATGACATGGGATTTCTTTAAGGCAGCTTTCCAAGGGAAATATGTGGGCGCAAGTTATGTTGAAGCCCAAAGAAGGGAATTTCTGAACCTGATCCAAGGGAATAAGGCAGCGGCGGAATATGAGGCAGAATTCTTGCAGTTGAATCGGTATGCTCTAGGGAAAGTAGCAACTAAGTATGAACACTGTGTGCATTTTGAGGATGGCCTTCGAGTTGAGTTAAGGGTATTGATAGCTCCGCAAATGGAGCGAGATTTTGCTGCTCTTGTAGAAAAGGCGAAGATTACTGAATAGGTGAAGTGCTTGGAGCGCCAAAACCGTGAAAAAGATAAGGGCAGAAATAAGTGTAACACCCCAAACCCGGCCTAAATGTTACGACCGAATCTGGCATGTCACATAAAAGGGTTGTTTAAAAACTGTGCGTTTGTTAAAAAGTTCGTATTCTTTTTGAAACTCCACGTTGTGTGGTTTGTTTATAAAAGCCAATTCATTCAATGCCCACTTTACAAAGTTGTTATTAATTTGAATAAAATTGTATTTGTTGTGAAAATCGAGTTTAAGTAATTTTGAATAAAAACGGTTTATTATCATTTCAGGAAAATCCCATATTGAACATTAAATAGTAAACAGTAACCAAATTGAAAGCTAAAACCAAATAAAATACCAAAGGCCTTATTACATATCAAAATCCCAAAAGAAAAAGTAAGTTTAAATATAAGAAACGAGTTTACGAGAAAACATTGTAGGGCCACCACAAGTCTGCCTTGGCTCCCCAAATCCGCGATCTAATGATTACCTGAAACATTTAAAAAGAGGGGGTGAGTTTACCAAAACTCAGTGTGTGTTTCCCCTTACGAGTGATAACTGGGCCTAAGCCCACAAAAGCAGATGGGGCCCTAGCCCTCACAATAACATACTTGGACGAAGCCCACATAAATCGAATCGGGCCGTAGCCCTAACATCACAGTATAACAGATAGCACATGCCAAATGATGCAAAACCCATTCTCTAGTCATATTCGGCCATAAGCCCATAACATAGCATATCGAACCATAGCATATTAAATCACATGTACATATAAGAATGAAAATGCAATCCCGAACCCACCTAGGTATCCATCCTTTACACACCACCCGTACCTGCCAATCACACCGTGGGGATTACTAAATCGACCCTCCATCCGCTACACACCATCGAAGGCAGTCGCTGCAGTCGACTGCACATCGCCCTTATAATCGTGGCATGGCCACTAGATAATGTGACAGAGTCACCGAAATCATAATATGTGACATAAGCCACCGGATAATGTGGTAAAAACCACCGGAACACTTCCCCTTTCATATCATATCACCCATATGCCCATGCAACATACATATTATTCAGATATATGCAATGTGTCATGTATGCAAAACATATATCAAATATAAGAATAACATGAGTTACCATCATAATCAGATAGACATAAAACAACAAAATCAAGCTAATCAACCTCTATGGGTATAATCGTAATTTTACCTACCAAGGGTATTTTCGTAATTTACCCACCAAGGGTATTTTCATAATTTACCCACCAAGGGTATTTTCGTAATTTACCCACCAAGGGTATTTTCGTAAATTTGCACCTACAATGGCCTTTCCGAAGGCCTAATGTCGCCACCAGTGACTCAGCTACCATTTTCGATCCTTATCGGACTATTGGGCCTAAAACCCGATTTTGGCCCATTCGGGCCCACACGCTCGTGTGGCCCACCTAGCACAAATCTAGCCACGTATATAAGTTCCACCTAGTCTAGTTCAACATATACTAAACAATCATACAATTTACTCATATGGGCCCACAGGCCCATTGGGCCCACTTCGGCCCATCGAGGCCCAAGCAGCCCCAACCCACAAGAATACTACTGATGGCCTCAACTATCGCGTCGAAGCCCCACACATGCGCTCGCACGCTCGTGTGGCTACTATTGTCGTGACCGGCACTTCGGCATTTGGCGCTCTACAACTAGAGTAGAGAAGTACACACACACCTGATAGGAGTCTGGTGCTAATCCGCGCTCCGACCACTCCTGTGCCCAAACGCCCTCCAAGGTATGTTAACTCTTCTCCTGGAATGCTCTTTATATAGCTAGCTCTTCACCTTCCTTCTTTGTATCTTTCCGATGTGGGATCCCTTCGTCAGTAGAGTTTAAATTCAACTGAAACTCTTGCCGTCCAATCCGCAAAATAAATACTCCCTTGCTTCTCATGAGATTCGAACCCAGGCTCCCTTGTAGCATAATCCACGCTGCTAACCACTTGGCCACAAGCTCCTCTTGTGTCTTAAACCATGCGCAACTAAATATAAACTATGGCCCAAATTCTAATATCCAAGTAAAAAGAAACCGAAATGCAAAAGCCAAGACTTGAACCTTGGACCTCCTTCCTTCCTTGTGGCGTCACCCCCTTGTCTCTTATGTGGCGTTACTTTGCCACTACACCACACACTCCACTTGTGTCATTTTCTCCATATTTTATTCTTAAGGCCTACCTGCCAACTTCCAGGGTTTTTTCCGCCTAAAACAAAATTTCCCTAAATTCAAAGTTTGATCCCGGGACTCCATAGAAGCCCTCTAACCTTCCAAAATCACTTATCTAATAAGTCTATCTTGCATTAATGCCGTTCTCAAAAATTTTAAATGCTACTATGCCTAAGGCCCATTGGGCTCAATTCTCCTAAGCCCAATTTCGGGATGTTACAAATCTACCCTCCTTAAAGAAAATTTTTCCCCGAAATTTCCAACTATATGTACAGTTACACATCCTAACCTACAACACTACGCTCACGCTGCGCACTCTGATCTTAAAAAAACTAATATACTTTCCAACTAAATCTTGGAATCCTTCACATAACCAACTATCTAACACCGGAGCAAACAGATATTTTTCCAACATACATACAATTCCTATATTCAAGCATCACATCCACACATCGCAAAATAAATACAATCATTCAGCATATAATAAAATATAGTAAAAAGGAAACTTACAGATTTGGTGCTGGAGACTCGGGTGCCACACTTCCAGAAAACTGATATATATTTTTCTAAACCATCCTTTGAAAACATTTTTGAACCCAAACCCACAGCCGAGTTTTTAAAACTGGGATCTGATACCATAATTGTAACACCCCAAACCCGGCCTAAACGTTACAACCGAATCTGGCATGTCACATAAAAGGGTTGTTTAAAAACTGTGCGTTTGTTAAAAAGTTCGTATTCTTTTTGAAACTCCGCATTTTGTGGTTTGTTTATAAAAGCCAATTCATTCAATGCCCACTTTACAAAGTTGTTATTAATTTGAATAAAATTGTATTTGTTGTGAAAATCGAGTTTAAGTAATTTTGAATAAAAACGGTTTATTATCATTTCAGGAAAATCCCATATTGAACATTAAATAGTAAACAGTAACCAAATTGATAGCTAAAACAAAAGAAAATACTAAAGGCCTTATTACATATCAAAATCCCAAAAGAAAAAGTAAGTTTAAATATACGAAACGAGTTTTACGAGAAAACATTGCAGGGCCACCACAAGTCTGCCTTGGCTCCCCAAATCCGCGGTCTAATTATTACCTGAAACATTTAAAAAGAGGGGGTGAGTTTACGAAAACTCAGTGTGTGTTTCCCCTTACGAGTGATAACTGGGCCTAAGCCCACAGAAGCAGATTGGGCCCTAGCCCTCACAATAACATACTTGGCCGAAGCCCACATAAATCGAATCGGGCCGTAGCCCTAACATCACAGTATAGCAGATAGCACATGCCAAATGATGCAAAACCCATTCTCTAGTCATATTCGGCCATAAGCCCATAACATAGCATATCGAACCATAGCATATTAAATCACATGTACATATAAGAATGAAAATGCAATCCTGAACCCACCTAGGTATCCATCCTCTACACACCACCCGTACCTGCCAATCACACCGTGGGGATTACAAAATCGACCCTCCATCCGCTACACACCATCGAAGGCAGTCGCTGCAGTCAACTGCACATCGCCCTTATAATCGTGGCATGGCCACCAGATAATGTGACAGAGTCACCGGAATCATAATATGTGACATAAGTCACCGGATACATAATTTGTGACATAAGTCACTGGATAATGTGTTAAAAACCACCGGAACACTTCCCTTTTCATATCATATCACCCATATGCCCATGCAGCATACATATTATTTAGATATATGCAATGTGTCATGTATGCAAAACATATATCAAATATAAGAATAACATGAGTTACCATCATAATCAGATATACACAAAACAACAAAATCAAGCTAATCAACCTCTAAGGGTATAATCATCATTTTACCTACCAAGGGTATTTTCGTAATTTACCCACCAAGGGTATTTACGTAATTTACCCACTAAGGGTGTTTTCGTAAATTCGCACCTGCAATGGCCTTTCCGAAGGCCTAATGTTGCCACCAGCGACTTAGCTACCATTTTCGGTCCTTATCGGACTATTGGGCCTACAACCCGATTCCGGCCCATTCGGGCCCACACGCTTGTGTGGCCCACCTAGCACAAATCTAGCCACGTATATAAGTTCCACCTAGTCTAGTTCAACATATACTAAACAATCATACAATTTACACATATGGGCCCACAGGCCCATTGGGCCCACTTTGGCCCATCGAGGCCCAAGCTGCCCCAACCCACAAGAATACTATTGATGGCCTCAACTATTGCGTCGAAGCCCCACACATGCGCTCGCACGCTCGTGTGGCTACTATTGTCGTGACCTGCACTTCGGCATTTGCCGCTCTACAACTAGAGTAGAGAAGTACACACACACCTGATAGGAGTCTGGTGCTAATCCGCGCTCCGACCACTCCTGTGCCCAAACGCCCTCTAAGGTATGTTAACTCTTCTCCTGGAATGCTCTTTATATAGCTAGCTCTTCACCTTCCTTCTTTGGATCTTTCTGATGTGGGATCCCTTCGTCAGTAGAGTTTAAATTCAACTGAAACTCTTGCCGTCCAATCCGCAAAATAAATACTCCCTTGCTTCTCATGAGATTCGAACCCAGGCTCCCTTGTAGCATAATCCACGCTGCTAACTACTTAGCCACAAGCTCCTCTTGTGTCTTAAACCATGCGCAACTAAATATAAACTATGGCCCAAATTCTAAGATCCAAGTAAAAAGAAACCAAAATGCAAAAGCCAAGACTTGAACCTTGGACCTCCTTCCTTCCTTGTGGCGTCACCCCCTTGTCTCTTATGTGGCGTCACTTTGCCACTACACCACACACTCCACTTGTGTCATTTTCTCCATATTTTATTCTTAAGGCCTACCTGCCAACTTCCAGGGTTTTTTCTGCCTAAAACCAAAATTTCCTTAAATTCAAAGTTTGATCCCAAGACTCTATAGAAGCCCTCTAACCTTCCAAAATCACTTATCTAATAAGTCTATCTTGCATTAATGCCGTTCTCAAAAATTTTAAACGCTACTACGCCTAAGGCCCATTGGGCTCAATTCTCCTAAGCCCAATTTCGGGATGTTACAATAAGAGGGATTTTGGGCCCTCAAGTTTTTTTGGGAGGCCTATTAGGAAGGCCCAGTTTGATGGGCCAGTTCAGACTGGAGTTCCTGTTGCTATTACTAGACCACAACGAGATCTCACCAGGGTGAGTGCTGGAAGAGGATTAGGGTGTGCTTCAGATGTGGGTCCATGGACCATCAGGTTAAGAATTGTCCCCAGAGGCCTGTTCAGATGCAAGTTATAGGATAGGGTTATGGTCAGCCAGTGAGAGGTGGTCAGCAGCCACCGAGAGGCCGTGGGTAGGCCAGAGGTGGAAATGGTATGGGACGAGGTCGTGGAGCACCAGACGGAGATACTGGTGACACTGAAGCGAGGCAGGCAGCTCTGGTATATGCTGCTCGTCGCTGAGAGAATGGTGACACTCCAGACGTTATAACCGCTATATTCCTGATTCATAATGTACCTTACACCACTCTGATTGATATAGGGTCTACGCATTCATATATTGCATGCACTGTGTCTGGCACCTTGGGTATCATGTGTGAGATTACTATTAATGAAATGATGGTGTTAAGTCCACTGGACAGTTGGTTAGGGTAGACAAATTGTTCAGAAATGTGCCCCTAGAGGTTCAAGGGGTTGTCTTTCTAGCGGACTTGATGGAATTGCCGTTTGGTGAATTTGACCTTATATTAGGTATGGATTGGTTGGTAAAACACCGTGCAAGGTTGGATTGTACTGCTAAGCACATGGTGTTGAGATCTACTGAAGATGAGGAAGTGGCAATAATTAGAGAATGAAGGGACTTCCTGTCTAATGTGATTCTTGCACTAAAGGTCAAAAAACTGGTTCGCAAGGGTAGTGAGGCATTTCTAGCCTATGTTGGTGTATCCGACTCTGAAGGTCCTTCCGTTGGAGATATCAAGACAGATAAGGATTTTTCAAATGTTTTTCCTGATGAGCTCCCTGGGTTGCCTCCGAATCACGGAGTTGAATTTGGTATCGAGCTATTGCCTGTGTAACACCCCTTACCCACGTCCTACACCGAAACAGAATACGAGGCATTACCAGACTTAAACATACACATTCATGCAATACCAAGTCTAGATTTCATATTTTACCCTCATAAGACTTGTTATATTGATGACCACTTTTACCATTATAATATGATTACCAACTTATCCATCAAGCACTCATGTCATATTACTAACCATGCATGGCAAATAAACATAATCACATTATAAACATTAAGATATGACATGAATAACTCGGCTTACAAGCCATAATGAATATAAGCCACATCTCATGGCCATATGCATATAACTTAATATAAACCCACACATTTTGCCAAAGCAAAATAATGCATGTCAATCAACTAAATCCCTATACATGCCACTCACTTGAAAATTCTAATATATGCTTCATTATATCAAAGGTAGCGACTTGATACTGTGATGCTACCTCCGATGATCTCCAACCCCGAGCTAACCTGAAAACACTAAAGGAAAGGAAGGGAGGGAGTAAGCTTTATAGCTTAGTAAGATCATATGAAAAAAAAAAAAAACAATTTATCCCCTTGTTTCTCATGGTAATACAACCCAATTTGCATCTTTACTCATATTCCAATCAAGCTGTTTTCTCGAGCCACAATCACTAAGTCATTTCTATCTGGAGCTATTGAACTCCAAATTAAGTTCCACTAATTTTCCTTGAAGGTAGAATCATATATCTTCTTACCATAAAATTTTTAGAATTTTTGGTTTGTCTAATTAGCACAGTTTATTCATTAAAATCTCCCCTGTTACACTGTCCAATGGTTCTGACCTCTCTTTACTAAAAATCAATTACCTCATTATACAATTTTTATGTTTAGTTGCCACTTGTTTTTAATGAAAATAGACTCATTTAATATTTCAAGAATATAAATTATATCTCATAATTATTTTTTTACAATTTTTAATGATTCTCCAAAGTTGAAACAAGGGATTCCGAAACTTATTCTGACATTGTCTCACTAAAATTCAAATATTTCAAAAATAAAATTCCTTTTCTTATACTGTTTCTTTCATATGAAAATAGACAAAATAAGATTTAATTCTATATCTTATTGACTTTCTAATTCCATTTCTCCTATTTTTGGTTATTTTTCAAATTCACATAACTGTTGCTGTCTAAACTGTGTTAATGCTAATTTCACTCTTTCATGTTTTCTTTGCATTCACTTCTATTTAAACATAAATAACACCGAAGACTTAATCCTGTAATTAGCATAACAACGATTTCATGAGTATCACTAACATTTTATGTTTTCACAAATATCCAAAGCATCATAAAACCAATATACTAACATCTTACCTCTCAATTTGATATGGTTCAAAAGCCTAATACATAATTCTCAACCAAATACATACATCATCAACATAATTACTTATTCCTAAGATTCACTTAAGGTCAATTTAATAATGATAATAACTCATAATATCACAAGACCAACACTTATAAAATTTATGTACATACCTGTACCATTTGTACATATAATTTCATGCTTACATGCATACCTACACATTACTTATATATACAATTACATGCTTTCTCATCTTATGTATCATCAATTTACCCGTTGAACCATTTGGAATACTAAAGGATACACATAAATCTTGCACATATGTGCCACACTGATATGTAGCCGAAGCTACCGCTTTTATGTAGCCGAAGCTACCACTGAAATGTAGCCGAAGCTACCACTGAAATGTAGCCGGAGCTACCACTGATATGTAGCCGAAGTTACCACTGATATGTAGTCGAAGCTACCACTGAAATGTAGCCGGAGCTACCACTTATCACTAAAGTATTCCTAAGGTTCAACCGGGATTTCACTTATTTGTTCAGTATCACTTATACATACAATTTCATTTCTCAAATCAATACACATTTCACATACTAATTTTGCAACTATCAAATATTTGTAATGACAATCATAATATCACATGTATAACCATTTAACAATACATAAATTTATTTAAACATAATAGTGCATTTTTTACACATAAATGTTATTTACACTTGACATCACTTTCTCATATACAATATCATCAACATAAACTTTAATACAATCATGGCAAGATAGATTCTCAAGTATAACAATGACATCAATATCATGCTCATTTAATCACACGGACTTACCTCAAATGCCGAAACGACTAATTTTCCCAACTTAGCCCACAACTTCGTTCTTCCTCGATCTTAGTCCAAATTTCATGTTTCATTGATCTAACATGTCAAATTAACACTCATTTAATACATTTTATCAACACACTAATCAATTCAATTCACATATCAAATTTTGGCAAATTTATAATTTTGCCCCTAACTTTTCAAAAATTACACTTTTACCCCTAAACTTGAAAATTAATTTTTATTCAATTTTCTTATGTTTCATTACATCCTGAACATTTTTCTCTTCTATGGAAACTTCAAATTCTCAGTCATTCACACACTTATGACCAATTTATAACTTTTACAATTTAACCCCTTTTATACGATTTCATCGAAAAATCATCTAATAAAACTCGTTTCTCTAGTCATAGACATGCATAATCTACCATAATTCATCAAAATACACAATTATTCAACATGGTTCAATTTTTAAAATTAAACTCTAGCTCAAAATAATGGTAGAAATGGCTAAACCAAGTTACCGAGATTTCAAAAATACGATGAACATTAAAAACGAGGCTCGGAATCACTTACTATGAAGCTTAAAAAAACTTGAAACCCATAGCCATGGAGTCAAGCAAATTTCAGCAACCCCCTTGAAGAAGATGAGCAGAGTTTTTTTTTCTTATTTTGTCTTTTTATTCATTTAAAACACTAAATGACTAAAATACCCTTAAGGCTTTCCTTTCAATTTTGTCCTATTCATGCCCATTTTTGCCCATCAAGTTATCCAATGGTCTAATTACCATTTAAGGACCTCAAATTTAAAACTCATAGCAATTTGACACCTCTAATATATAGAACTTAACTTTTGCACTTTTTACAATTTAGTCCTTTTGACTAAATTGAGTGCTCAAACGTCGAAATTTTTGAACGAAATTTCTATGAAATCTTTCCGTAAAATTGTTGATCGATGTAAAACCAGAGTTTTAAATATGTATAAAAGAATGATCAAACCTGGAGACTAACTCTGACAACGATATTAAGGCAAGTGTACCAATCGAAAGCTTAGGCAAGACTGGTTACCGAACCCAAATGAACTAAAAGTATTAATACTCACCTTCTTCTTATTATTTAGTCTTAAAGTTAGAGTGAAGATTACTTTTTAAACTAAATCGGCGGTAGCTAGACTAAGGACACAAAGACAAGAAGACGAATTGGGAAATAACTTTTTAGGAAAAACTCAGTTGATTTTGATAATACCCTCGGGAAGAATCCACCTAGACTTCTCTTATTATCTTAACCTTTAATTATACGATTTCCTTTACTTAGGTTGATCCGTAAGACTCCTTAACCTATATTAAACCCTCTCTCGAGGCGAATAACGTCTAACCCTAGGTTAATTAGTGGAACTCTTGTTCGCTTATAATAACCCCCTAGGATAGTAGTAAATTGATCAGTGGACTCCCACATTAGGTTTCACCCTAATCCGGCAAAATCTCGTAACCCTATCTCTAGGCGTTCGATCAACTCCGCTTAATTATGTTAGATCTTCTCTTAGACAGGGTCTATTCATCCTCTACCTAAGCACATTAGATTTGGATTAAGCAACATAATTAAGAACAAACTAAGTAATTTATCATATAATTTAAAAATCAAATAATAAAATCCATCTAGGTTTCATCCCCTTCGGATATCTGAGGGGTTTAGTTCATAATGAATAAACAAAACATCGCAAGAGAAAAGATAAAACAAAACATAGGAAAAATCCTAAAACCCCCTGATTGCTTTATACTTTTCATCTTGTGTTGCTTGGGGAAACCGGAGAAATGGGTGTCGGGTTTTGGTGGAGGCACTTGCGGACGATAATCCGGGTCCCTTTCTTTTCTTGCTTGGGACGGATCGTGATCACTATAAAATCAGAGTTTTAAATATTTATAAAAGAATGATCGAACCTGGAGACTACCTCTGACAACGATATTAAGGCAAGTGTACCTATCGAACAGTAGTGATACGGGCCGGCTCGGGATGAGTCGAAATGTATGCGGGTTGCCCAATCGTCTACGAGGAGGAATCAAGCTTTTGGAAAATGATTGGAAAATATGGATGCGTTTGCGGAAGTTTTAAGTGAATAAAAATAAGAAATAGTTCGGTTTGATGAAAAGAAATGAAAAATGGATAAATAGAATTTAAAAAAATAGATAAAGGATAATTTTGATGGGGGTGGATAAACGAAATTAAACAAGAAGCGATTCGACACTAAAGAGTGTCACCCCGGATTCTATAATGTTTAAGGTGGAAAGATGAAAATAGGTTGATGAACGCCACACCAAATGGGAATTTGGTGATAAGTTCAAACAAGTCGAAGACGCCACAAGCAAGCTTGATAAGTCTAACAAAACTTGTACGAAAATGAAGAGGAGATGAACTCACTCAAATGAACAAAAGTTCATAAAATTTTCTTAAATTCTGAATGTGTCAAATGAGAATTACATAGCCTTTTTATAGGCTGAACAAAGGCTAGCCAAATAGTCTTCTAATCTTACCTCTTAACCCTTAAGTTTTTGAAAGGGCACCAGTAACCTTTAACCCTTAACCCTTGAGTTTTTGAAGAGGCACCTAACAACCTTTTAACCCTTAAGTTTTTGAAAAGGCACCAGTAACCTTGTCCCTTAACCTTTAGGTTTTTGAAAAGGCACCTAGCAATAAAATAATTAAAATGAGCTAAGAATGAGCTAATAACGAGCTCATGTGATTGTTTGGTAGCTAGTATAATTGGCTTTAAATAAATTGTAAATATTCGATGTGTTCTTAAAGTCCTTTCTTTCTTCGTTCCAGATTTGTGCCACTAAAACTGAAGTGGCATCCTTAAGTCATTTAGCACGGCTACGCGTAATTAGTCCATTGGGCAGCTCGAGGGTGTCTCGGTTTAGTTCCGTTATAGGTGCATTCGTATCATTCCCTCCCTCTTTAAGTTGATTCGTCCTTGAATCATCACCTACAGCAAAAAGAGACAGATCAGAGACATTAAAACTCGCGCTCACGTTATAGTCACCTGGTAAGTCCAATTTGTACGAGTTGTCATTT
Source organism: Gossypium australe (assembly GCA_005393395.2). NCBI lineage: Eukaryota > Viridiplantae > Streptophyta > Magnoliopsida > Malvales > Malvaceae > Gossypium > Gossypium australe. The sequence goes on from CM016624.1 coordinate 107,710,596, forward strand.
ATTCGTTCAAGGACTTGAAATGGACCGTCCCCCCTTGGGAGAAGTTTGGGTCGCCTTTGCGCGGAAAACCTTTCTTTTCGCACAAACCCAGTCTCCTGGTTCAAAGAGAATGTGTCTACGACCTTTGTTGGCTCGTTGGACGTATTGTTCGGTTCTTGCTTCGATATTCTCGCGCACCTTTCTATGTAGTTCCTTTACATAGTCCGCCTTTTTTTTGGCATCAAAATGGATAAATTTGTCAGAAGGCAATGGTAATAAATCCAGAGGAGTGAAAAGATTAAACCCGTAAACAATCTCGAAGGGAGAAAATTTAGTTGCGAAATGAACAGCTCGGTTATAAGTGAATTCAATGTGGGGCAGACAATCTTCCCACGTCTTGAGATTTTTTTGCACCAATGCTCGCAACAAGGTCGATAGGACTCGGTTCACCACCTCGGTTTGTCCATCCGTTTGAGGATGACAAGTGGTTGAAAATAGCAATTTCGTCCCTAGCTTTCCCCACAGAGTTCGCAAAAAAATGGCTTAAGAATTTTACGTCCCGATCAGATACGATTGTTCTTGGAACTCCATGCAATCGAACGATTTCGTTAAAAAATAAGTTTGCAATATACACAGCATCGTCAGTTTTAGAGCAAGGAATAAAATGAGACATTTTAGAAAAACGATCAACTACAACAAAAATCGAGTCCTTCCCCATTTTAGATCTCGGTAAGCCAAGGATAAAATCCATGGAGATGTCGGTCCAAGGAGTGTCCGAAATAGGAAGGGGCGTGTATAAACCATGAGGCTGAACCTGTGATTTAGCTTGTTTGCAGGTTATGCAACGATTGCAGATCCGCTCAATGTCCTTTCACATTCCTGGCCAGAAAAAATGTTCTTGAAAAGTGGACAATGTTTTGTCTCTTCCAAAGTGACCCATAAGGCCACCACTATGTGCCTCTAACACAAGCATGTCTCGCATAGAGCCTTGCGGTATGCATAATTTGTTTTCCTTGAAAAGGAATCCTTCATGCCTGTAAAACTTATCAAAACCACCACTCTTGCAAGCATTATAGACATTTCCAAAATCAGCATCATTAGAATACAATTCCTTGATGTGATGAAAACCAAGCAGTTTAGAGTCAAGGGTAGTCAATAAAGTGTACCTTCGTGACAATCCATCAGCTACTACATTTTCTTTACCCTTTTTGTATTTAATTATGTTCGGGAATGACTCTAAGTATTCGATCCACTTCGCGTGTGTTTTGTTGAGCTTATGTTGACCTTTAATGTATTTGAGTGCTTCATGATCAAAATGAATAACAAACTCTTTTGGTCTTAAGTAATGTTGCCAGGTTTCGAGCGATCTAATCAGGCCGTACATCTCTTTATCATACACTGGATAGTTAAGGGCAGCTCCGTTTAATTTCTCGCTAAAATATGCCACCGGTCTTCCATTTTGTGTTAGAACGGCTCCAATCCCTACACCTGAAACATCACACTCAATTTCAAAAGTTCTAGTAAAATCAGGAAGGGCTAATAATGGGGCTTTTACAAGACATTCTTTAATCGTATTAAAGGACCGTTCTTGTTCATCAGACCAATAGAAGGTTGAAGTCTTCTTGATTACATTCGTTAAAGGAGCGGCTATCGTGCTGAAATTGGGAACGAATCGTCGATAGAAACTAGCCAATCCATGAAAACTCCGGACTTGGCTAATCGTCGTAGGACGTGGCCATTCTTGGATGGCGCGGATTTTCTCTTGATCTACTTCTAGGCCATTTGCACTCACAACATAACCTAGAAAAACAACTTTGTCAGTGCAAAAAAAACACTTCTTAAGATTAGCGTACAATACCTCTTTTTGTAACGTTTCCAAGATCGCACGCAAGTGTTGCACATGTTCCTCCAAGGATTTACTATACACTAACTTTGTCTTGAAGGCCGTCTTCCATTCATCGCCTTCTCGCATTCTAATTTGGTGATAGCCACTTTTGAGATCAATCTTTGTGAAGATTCGTGCTCCGCTTAACTCGTCGAGCATGTCGTCGAGTCAGGGTATCGGGTATCGATATTTGACAGTAATCTTGTTGATGGCACGACAGTCGACACACATATGCCACGAACCATCTTTCTTTGGCACTAGTAATACTGGTACTGCGCAGGGACTAAGACTTTCTCGGATATATCCCTTGTCTAGTAATTCGGTCATTTACTTTTGGAGCTCCTTTGTTTCCTCGGGATTGCTCCGGTACGCAGGTCGATTGGGTAGAGCAGCTCCTGGAACCAAGTCAATTTGGTGTTTTATGCCTCGAATGGGCGGTAAACCACTTGGTATCTCCTCCGAAAAGATGTCCTCAAATACCTAAATCAGAGACAACATAGAAGAAGGAAGATTTTCGGGTAAGTCGTTAGTGTTCAAGAATGATTCCTTGTACAGTAGGACATACATCGGTTGTCTAAGACATAATGCTCTTCCTATATCACTTTCTCTCGCAAAAACACTCATCTTACCACTCTCTTTTTCTTTTAACTCTTGTTTTTCTTCTCTCTCATCAGTGTTTTTAATTTTCACTCTCTCATTTTTTTTGACTTTTTCTTTTGTCTCCTTTTCTTTTTCTTTTGCTTGGTCAATAGAGAGCTTGAGTTTCTGTTGATCATCAAACACTTGCTTCGGAGTAAGGGGTGCAAGTGTTACATTCCTTCCATGATGCTTGAAGGAATATCGATTGGTGTAGCCATTGTGCATCACTCGGCGGTCGTATTGCCATGGACGTCCCAAGAGTAAGTGGCTCGCGTGCATCGGCACTACGTCACACAACACTTCATCGGAGTATTTCCCGATGCTAAAGGATACTAACACTTGCTTTGTAACTTTAAGCTCTCCGCCATCATTAAGCCATTGGAGCTTATACAGAGCCAGATGGTTGGTGGTTGTCAAGCCTAACTTCTCCACCATAAGAGTACTTGCTATGTTCGTACAACTCCCTCCGTCAATAATAAAGCTACAAACCTTACCTTGCACTTGGCATCTTGAATGAAAAATATTTTCTCGTTGCTCCTCTTTTCCTACACCTTGAAGGTTGAGGCTTCGCTTCACGACGAGTAATTCGCCGTCCACAGGTTGTTCTAAGTCCTCATCAGCCTCGGAATTGGATTCGAATTCATATTCTTCTTCGTCTTCCGTTTCTATCTCACCGTTAATTCGCATCACCATAGTTCGTCTATTCGGGCATTGACTTGCGATATGTCCTCTACCAAGGCATTTGAAGCATTTTATGTCCCTTGATCTTGCATTAGAACTTTCTGGAGCCTTGCCTTTGTCTGTTTCGGCCAAAGGTTTGTTGGTCTTAGGGGTAAAAGTAGAGTCCTTCGACTTGTTCGCGGGGAGTCCCTTGCTCGAGCTTTGGCCCCATTTAGAAGGTTTAGCGTTGGAGTAACTTTGGAATGCTCCTTTCTGCCTCAATTGCTTTTCTACCTTAATGGCCATGTGGACCATATCTTCCATTTCAACATAGTGTTGTAATTCTACAACATTTGCTATCTCACGGTTAAGCCCGGCTAAAAATCAAGCCATGGTAGCTTTTCGTTCTTCTTGTATATCGGCTCGGATCATTGCTACCTCCATCTCTTTGTAATAATCTTCGACGCTCTTCGATCCTTGAGTAAGGTGTTGGAGTTTTTGATGTAACTCCCGATGGTAGTAAGAGGGAATGAATCGTCGTCTCATGGCTCCTTTCATCTCGGTCCAAGTGGAAATTGGACGTTCTCCGTTTCGCCTCCGGTTTGTAGTTAATTGATCCCACCATATCATAGCATAGTCGGAAAACTCTATGGCGGCTAATTTAACCTTTTTATTTTCGGAGTAGTTGTGACAATCGAACACAAGTTCGATTTTCTTTTCCCATTCCAAATAGGCTTCAGGATCTGACTTGCCTTGAAAATGAGGAATAGTCAACTTGATGTTCTTGAGATCATCGTCTTCCCGCCTCCGATCTCTTTGATCACGTGCTCGTGGACCTCTTTTTCGTTCATTCTGTCTGGAAGTTTGATTGCTGTCAACTTCACTTGGTTCGTATAAGTCGTTGTCATGTAGCCAAGGTCGTTCTTATTCCCTTCTCGGAATTGGAGGAGTGTTTGCTCGTTGTCCATGTTCATCTCTTTGGTCTAAATGTTCGGTGATAGAATGGAGCAAGCGTGTGACTTCTCGTAATGCAACTTGCATTTCTAAATTAGAACCTCTACCTCTGGGAATATTCCTTTGTGGTTGCAATCTTCTCCCACCACCAGCAGCATCTGACGCTTCGTCGCTCACTACTCTTCGTTCGGGACTCCTAGACATATTGAACAAGATTAAAGAAACTCACCACAAACCTCACTTGATCACTCACAAAGAAAATAAATATTGAACACTCACGATCATTTTTTTTTTTACTCAATTTTCGGCTTTTTTCTTTCAATGAAATCTCTCTTGCCTTTTTACCGCTCAATCTCGTCTCACAAATTCGTATTTCGATTCAAAAGACTTATTGCGGCTTAAGGGTCGGCTTCAAGTTGGTTACAAGGGTTAAATGATTTACAGGTATAGGAGAGGCTGAAAAAAAAATTGGTATGTGTGGCGTTAGGGTGAAATGATGAGAACTTGAATGCTGGTAGAATTTTTTTTTTTTAAGATCGGGGGTAGAAATATGAAAGTAAAGCAAAACTTGCAAACTTCACACCTTCTTTTTTTTTTAACTTCTCTTTTTTTTATTTGAATTTTTTTTAACCTCAATTTTTTTATATCTCTCGTTTTTTTTTTAATTTCAAATATGCTATAATGAAATACAAAAATCACAACTTTAAAAAAAATTGATTCTTTTAAATTTTTTTAACTTACGAACCTAATTTCAGCTTCACGATGATTGTCGGAACTCCTTGTTTTGTAGCTCTGATACCAGATGATACGGGCCGGCTCGGGATGAGTCGAAACGTATGCGGGTTGCCCAATCGTCTACGAGGAGGAATCAAGCTTTTGGAAAATGATTGGAAAATATGGATGCGTTTGCGGAAGTTTTAAGTGAATAAAAATAAGAAATGGTTCGGTTTGATGAAAAGAAATGAAAAATGGATAAATAGAATTAAAAAAAATAGATAAAGGATAATTTTGATGGGGGTGGATAAACGAACTTAAACAAGAAGCGATTCGACACTAAAGAGTGTCACCTCGGATTCTATATTGTTTAAGGTGGAAAGATGAAAATAGGTTGATGAACGCCACACCAAATGGGAATTTGGTGATAAGTTCAAACAAGTCAAAGATGCCACAAGCAAGCTTGATAAGTCTAACGAAACTTGTACGAAAATGAAGAGGAGATGAACTCACTCAAATGAACAAAAGTTTATAAAATTTTCTTAAAGTCTGAATGTGTCAAATGAGAATTACATAGCCTTTTTATAGGCTGAACAAAGGCTAGACAAATAGTCTTCTAATCTTGCCTCTTAACCCTTAAGTTTTTGAAAGGGCACCAGCAACCTTTAACCCTTAACCCTTGAGTTTTTGAAGAGGCACCTAACAACCTTTTAACCCTTAAGTTTTTGAAAAGGCACCATTAACCTTGTCCCTTAACCTTTAGGTTTTTGAAAAGGCACCTAGCAATAAAATAATTAAAATGAGCTAAGAATGAGCTAATAACGAGCTCATGTGATTGTTTGGTAGCTAGTATAATTGGCTTTAAATAAATTGTAAATATTCGGTGTGTTCTTAAAGTCCTTTCTTTCTTCGTTCCAGATTTGTGCCACTAAAACTGAAGTGGCATCCTTAAGTCGTTTAGCACGGCTACTCGTAATTGGTCCATTGGGCAGCTCGAGGGTGTCTCGGTTTAGTTCTGTTATAGGTGCATTCGTATCAAGTAGTATAGCTAGGCAAGACCAGTATCGAACCCAAAGGAACTAAAAGTATTAATACTCACTTTCTTTTTATTATTTAGTCTTAAAGTTAGAATGAAGATTACTTTTAAACTAAATTGACGACAGCTAAACTAAGGACACAAAGACAGGAAGACGAGTTGGAAAAATAACTTTGAGGAAAAACTTAGTTGATTTTGACGATACCCTCGGGAAGAATCCACCTAGGCTTCTCTTATTAACTAACCTTCAATTATATGATTTCTTTTACTTAGCTTGATCCGTGAGACTCCCTAACCTATATTAAACCCTCTCTCGAGGCGAATAATGTCTAACCCTAGGTTAATTAGTGGAACTCTCGTTCGCTTATAATAACCCCCTAGGATAGCAGTAAATCGATCAATGGACTCCCATATTAGGTTTCACCCTAATCCGATAAAATTTCTTAACCCTATTTCTAGGCATTCGATCAACTCCGCTTAATTATGTTAGATCTTCTCTTAGCCAGGGTCTATTCCTCCTCCACCTAAGCACATTAGATTTGGATTAAGCAACATAATTAAGAACAAACTAAGTAATTTATCATATAACTTAAAAATCAAATAATAAAATCTATCTTTCATCCCCTTCAGGTATCTGAGGGGTTTAGTTCATAATGAAATAACAAACCATCACAAGAGAAAAGATAAAACAAAACATAAGAAAAATCCTAAAACCCCCTGAAGGAACCGAAGGAGAATTCCGCCATCTTGAGTATAATTTCGGCTTCTTGGGATGGATCAACTGGCTATCCTTTGCGTTATTCCCTAACTCTGACCTTCTCAGCTTGGCTCCTTGGCCTTGCTTTTGCTCCCCCCAACTGGTGATACTTGGGGCTTATTTATATGCTCTTGGGACGCGATTTTCTCTCCCTAAGTATCCTTTTCTGACTAAAATTGCTCTTTCATGCGTCAGAAGCACGGCCATGTCACACGCTTGTGTGAATCGAGACCTAACCGTGTTTGGATTTCTCTTGAGGCATGGCCATGTGTGATGGGGTTGAGGTCGTGCTCTAGGTGTTAGTCGAGGCACGGCCGTGTGGGCTTTGGGTCAGGCCATGTCAATTTCATGCTAAGGCCCATTTACTCAGTTTTAGGCTCGCTTTGTGTTCTTTTTATCCTCGGGTGCTTTCCTGAGTATAAAACATGAAAAGAAAGGATTAAGAGCACCTTTTTATATAAAACAAGGGATAAATCATCCAAAAGCATATTAAATGTAGGATAAAAATATGTTGCTTTTATGGTTTATCAAATACCCCCACACTTAAGCTTTTGCTTATCCTCAAGCAAAATTCTCAACTTACAATTAAAACGAACTTTCCATGATCTGCAATTCTTATCAACAATGTCTTATCCTAATTCATAGAGAATTTATGCATGGATGATTTGATTCAAAGCGTCCTAAAGATTCAAAGGAGATAAGTTATAATTTTGTACCTTGAAAACATAGGTGTCTTCCCTCTTTTAAATAACTACCCATCTAATTCAAAATTGACGAGGATTGATATCCTCACTTAGGATTCACTCAAATCACTCTAAAGTGTTTAAGGTTCAGAAAAAGATCGCTCATAAGTCGAACCTGAAAAGTTAATCCCATAGGCTTGCCTGAAAATCAGATCTCCACCACTGTAATATGAGATGACAAACAGATCAAAAGGTCTTTAATAGGGTTGTAATGGGGCTAGGGTTAAAGGTGTGGATAAATGCTGAATTAGAAGGTTAGAATCGAGATTGATTTTATAAGTTACCTAACTAGAAAAATGCACTTAATCTTAAATACTAATAAAACGAGCTTTTCTTTGAGGATTTGAACTTGAACATGCAAGCTCCCTTAATCATAGGCCTAATAATGAATTTTTTTTAAGAACAAACTAAGTACTAGTAATAAAGAATTTTTACAAATGAAATATTAAAACATAGTTAGGAAACTTGTTTAACATCAAATCTCGACAAAAAGGTAGTTAAAAGAATTGGTGATAATAAATACAAGGGGTTTTTGGTTAAAATTAGTAGGTGGGTCAATAAAAAGGGTTGTTAGGCTTAAACGGGGTTCACTAGGGGTTAATTGTGGAGGTAGGCTTTTTAGTGGAATAAGTGGGTTAAAACCTAAGTGCCTTTATCATCTCGGTATATCAAATCATAACTGTGGTCTTGACATGTATAATCAAGGCAAGTTCTAGAATAACAGTTCATAGTTGACACACTCATAATCAAAAAATAATGAGCATGAAAAAGAATGTATGCTCTATAAGGTTCAAATACTCACAAAAATTATAGGTGTTTTGATATCATCCTTATAAATTTTAAATTTCAAGGTAGCATTTAAATTTAGGTTAACAACTTTAGCAAAAATTTTAATTCCTGAAAAACAGACTTATCATGCTTGATTCTCTAGTATTCTTTAAATTAAACATCAATGTTTAATTAACTATGACTTATTCGAAAACATGTCAATAATAACCACAAATCACCAGAAATTTCATCTTAATTAGTAATATGACAATTTTGCATAAAAACAAGACTAAATCAGGGATTTGAGAATAATGAAAAAAGTTTGGCAATTTTATTCCATTTTTAACCTCAGGGATTTGAGAATAATGTAGAAAGTTCGGTGTTTTTACCCACCACACTTAAGATGTACATTGTTCTCAATGTACAAAGATAGATAATGCATTTATATTTCAAAGGGGAGGGGATAGAATACTCCCTTTAGGTGTGGAATGTTTCCTTGGAGGAGGGCCGGGGTCGTGGAGGTTATGGTGGAGGGGGTGGCAATTACGGCGAAGGCATCGGTATGGTGGTGGTGGTGGTTCCCGAGCTCTGTGCTAGATGAAGAAATTGAGGAACTCATGAAGGATTAGCCAGGGGTTATTGAAACCTAATATAAATAGACTAAAGATGAAATTAAAGAAAAGCAAGCTAAAGTGAAGGAGACTAAGAAGAAAAATGAAAGGAAAGGAAAATACTAATGGACTATGAAGTCCTTATTAAGGGATGGTTCGCAAGGTGGGAATCAATGCTAAGATTGGGGATGTGGTGGCGATGGTGAGAGTGGTGAGGTTGTCGTGGTGGTCGGCGTGATTCCCTAGCAGCCTAACGAACCTGACATTGAGAAAGTAAAAGAAAATTAAACGAAAATAGCAGTAGAGAAACTTAGATGGGGAAAATAAAGGAGAAGAGCATGAAATTGAAGCAAGAGAGAAAGAGAAGATAAAAACTAATTGGTCTCAAAGACCTTTGGCTTGTTGTTGAGATGAAGCTGCCGGCATGAACTCATGTTGATCGTTCTTTGTTGAGGAGTCTATGCGTAGCTTCTTCTGCTTCTTTGGCATGGTGTTGATTTGCTTAATGATTTAGTGTCTTGAAGGGTTTGAGACTTAAAAGAGTGAGAAGGGAAGGAAGAATTAGATGGAGGGAAGGAGAAGAGGTGTGGCGTTTAAATAGGATTTCAAATTCTGGGCTCCCCCACGGCCGTGGTCATAGGGTGTGTCAATTTACACGGCTACATCACACAGCCGTGTTATAGGTGGTGTTGTCATCCTTGTGGCCGTGCTTGGTCCTTCCATGCCCGTGCTTGTGTAATCTTTCTTTTTGGCACGGTCATTCTGCACGGGCGTGTTCTCCCCGTGTTCGTTAAGTCAGTAGCTTCACACGGTTGCTAGCACGGTCGTGTTGTGGCCGTGGTGTGTAAGTCAGTAGCTTCCCACGGTTCCGCGCACGGGCGTGCCCTTTCTGTCGGTGCCCGTGGGGATGGTTTGTTGGATCCGTGACGTTGGGGAGGGTGGTTGAGTTGACTGCACGGCCTATGCCTTGTCAGTGTGGTGGTTTAGGTGGTCCACACGGCCACAGACATGACCGTGTGTAAGGCCATGTGGCCTGGAAATCCTGCATTTTTGGTTAGTTTAAAAAGGAAAATGAGGAGAAAAAGGAAGAGTTAGATAAAATCAAAGGAAAAATAAGGTTAGTGCTCGGGTTGCCTCCCGAAAAGTGCTTATTTATAGTCTTAAGCTAGACTTTTCTTCGTTATTTGAAAATTTTAGGGAGGTTTAAAGGTTTGAATATCTTCCCTTGTACTTATGGTTTTACTCTCTTGACAAAGTTGAAGTCGAGAAGCGTTTTCTTTGAAAGTGCCAAATATTGGATTGCTTACTTCGACTTTTCTGTTTGGGAAGATATCATGTTCCTTGAGACGGATTTCTCCTTTTGCCTTCAGGTCTGTGGTAGTGATTTGGGGATCAGTTTTGTCTAACAGTACTTGGTGTCCTATTTTGAAGTGATTCGATGTCCCCTTGATCTCTTCTTATGGTTCCTTGGGTTTTACTTCGTGTGAATCTAGCTCTCCTTTGATCTTTGTCTTCTGCTTCTCTGAATTGTCGACCCTAATACTTTGTTCTTCGTGTAATTCTTTATCAACTGTTGTCCTGCCGAGTTGAGGGCTTGAAGATTAATCGATTCATCTCCTATACGAAGTATGAGCTCACCTGTAGCAATATCAATTTTAGTCCTGGCAGTTGCTAGGAATGGCCTTCCTAAAATTAAGGGGATTGAGTTATCCTCATCCATGTCTAAGGCAACAAAGTCTACTGGGAAAACAAATTTATCAATTTTGACGAGAACATCTTCGATAATGCCCCTAGGTATTCTAACAGTTTTATCAGCTAGTTGTATACTCATCCTAGTTTGTTTGGGCTTCCCTAGACCTAGTCGTTTAAACAGTGAGTAAGGCATGACGTTTATACTAGCCCCTAGATCAGCTAACGCATTATCAATATGTAGGCTACCAATTAAACATGGAATTGTAAAACTCCCAGGATCTTTTAGTTTCTGTGGTAGTCTGTTTTGTAGCATCACCGAGCATGTTGCGTTTAGTTCCACATGGTTCTCTTCATCTATTTTGCATTTGTTTGTCAAGAGTTGTCTTAAAAAATTTCTTGAATCTGGCATCTGAAAAAGAGCTTCAAGAAGAGGTAAGTTAATATGTAATTTCTTTAAAAGTTTAAGAAACTTACCGAACTGTTCCTCTGAATCATCTCTTTTTAGGGATTCAGGGTAAGGTATGCGAGGTTGGTATTCTTTAATTACCGGTTATGGCTTCTCTTGTGGTACCTCTGCTTTACCTTCATCTATCTTCTTTTCTGGTGTTGAATTCGGTTTACTTAATTCGTTACTATCCTGAGATGTGATTGCTTGAATTTGCTCCTTAGGATTAACCTCAGTGTTACTTGGTAGCCGTCCTTGCTGTCGTTCTAACATTAGTTTTGCAAGTTGTTTGACTGCATTAGTTACTTCCTTGACTGATTTGGCAATTTCATCGAGTCATCTCTCGTTGTTTTTGACTGCTCTATCCGTTTCTTGAAGATGGTCCTCGAAGTTTGATTTCTTTTCTTGTGGATATGGCTGATTTTGAAAGTTCTGAGGAGGTTGTTGCCTTTGATTTCCTTGGTTTCCTTGTCGTCCCCACGAAAAATTTGGGTGGTTCCTCCAGCCTAGATTGTAAGTATTACTATAAGGATTATTATTAGATCGGAAATTATTACCTATATAGTTCGTCTGTTCATCTTCTGCTCCTGGTTGGTAGGGTGGGTACTCAGGATTCGCCACAGTTCCACTTGTATCGCACTGCATGACTGGATGTACCTGTGATGAACACAAATTATCAAGCATTTTATTCATCATCTCTAACTGCGTTGATAGCATGGTCATGGCATCGATGTTGAAAAGTCCTGCTGATTTTGTCGGTTTGGTCCTTGAGGCTTGCCACAGATAATTGTTTAATGACATTTCCTCAATGAACTCGTAGGCTGCTTCTGGAGTTTTGGTGTTCAGCGTTCCACCGGCGGCTGAATCTATAAGTTGTCTCGTTGAGGGGTTTACACTATTGTAAAAGGTTTGGACTTGTAACCACAAGGGTAGACCATGGTGTGGGCACCTTCTCAAGAGATCTTTGAATCTCTCCCATGCGTCGTAGAGCGTCTCTACATCCATCTGCACAAAAGAAGAGATATCATTCCGTAATTTGGCCGTTTTGGCCGGTGGGAAATATTTCATCAAAAACTTCTCGGTCATCTGATCCCATTGTAGTGATTGATCCTCGTTGTAACGAGTTTAACCATTGTTTAGCTTTGCTTCTTAATGAAAAAGGGAATAACCGAAGACGTATGGCATCATCAGAAACGACATTTATTTTGAAGGTATCACAGAACTCTAAAAAGTTAGCTATATGCGTGTTTGGATCTTCGTCCTGCAAACCATCAAATTGATCAAACTGTTGAATCATTTGTATTGTGTTAGGCTTTAACTCAAATTTGTTAGCAGATCTAGCAGGCCTGACAATACTAGATTCTGCTCCTGTTAAATGCGGTTTCGCATAATCAAACATTGTGTGTGGGGCGTTGTTGTTACCCATATCGCGTGGTGGTGGGTTGTTTTCATCCATCCCTTCAGTAGGATTGGATCTATCCTCTTCCTCGCTCTCCGTATAATCTAGGGCTCGCCTGGTTTCTTGACGATTCCTACGAGCAGTAGCTTCGATTTCATTATCGAATACCAAAGGTCCCCTCGGGTTCCTTCTAGTCATAAACTAAAGGTACCTGTTGAAAGAGAGAAAATTTCAGTAAACAAAAATAACAATGGAAAGAAAAATAAATCGCGAAAAATAAAAATAAAAATTAGGACTAAAGTAATAAAAATAGAGTTTTCTTAATATGTTAGTTCCCCGGTAACGGCACCAAAAACTTGATCGCTGTAAAATCAGAGTTTTAAATATTTATAAAAGAATGATCAAACCTGAAGACTAACTCTGACAACGATATTAAGGCAAGTGTACCTATCGAACAGTAGTATAGCTAGGCAAGACTGGTATCAAACCCAAAAGAACTAAAAGTATTAATACTCACTTTTTTTTTATTATTTAGTCTTAAAATTAGAATGAGGATTACTTTTAAACTAAATTGACGACAGCTAAACTAAGGACACAAAGACAAGAAGATGAATTAGAAAATAACTTTGAGGAAAAACTCAGTTGATTTTGACGATACCCTCGGGAAGAATCCACCTAGACTTCTCTTATTAACTAACCTTCAATTATATGATTTCTTTTACTTAGCTTGATTCGTAAGACTCCCTAACCTATATTAAACCCTCTCTCGAGGCGAATAACGTCTAACCCTAGGTTAATTAGTGGAACTCTCGTTCGCTTATAATAACCCCCCTAGGATAGCAGTAAATCGATCAATGGACTCCCATATTATGTTTCACCCTAATCCGGCAAAATTTCGTAACCCTATCTCTAGGCGTGCGATCAACTCCGCTTAATTATGTTAGATCTTCTCTTAGGCAGGGTCTATTCCTCCTCCACCTAAGCACATTAGATTTGTATTAAGCAACATAATTAAGAACAAATTAAGTAATTTATCATATAACTTAAAAATCAAATAATAAAATCCATCTAGGTTTCATCCCCTTCAGGTATCTGAGGGGTTTAGTTCATAATGAAATAACAAACCATCACAAGAGAAAAGATAAAACAAAACATAAGAAAAATCCTAAAACCCCCTGAAGGAATCGAAGGAGAATTCCGTCGTCTTGAGTATAATTCCGGCTTCTTGGGATGGATCAACTGGCTATCATTTGCGTTATTCCCTAACTCTGACCTTCTCGGCTTGGGTCATTGGCCTTGCTTTCGCTCCCCCCAACTGGTGGTACTTGGGGCTTATTTATAGGCTCTTAGGACGTGATTCTTTCTCCCTAAGTATCCTTTTCCGACTAAAAATGCTCTTTCCAGCGTCAGAGGCACGACCATGTCACACGCCTGTGTGAATCGAGACCTGACCGTGTTCGGATTTCTCTTGAGGCACGGCCGTGTGTGATGGGGTTGAGGCCATGCTCTAGGTGTTCATCGAGGCACAGCCGTGTGGGCTTTGGGTCAGGCCGTGTCGATTTCGTACTAAGGCCCATTTTCTCTGTTTTATGCCCGCTTTGTGTTCTTTTTATCCTCGGGTGCTTTCCTGAGTATAAAACATGAAAAGAAAGGATTAAGAGCACCTTTTTTATATAAAACAAGGGATAAATTGTCCAAAGGCATATTAAATGTGGGATAAAACTATGTTGCTTTTATGGTTTATCAAATCGTTTGACTCGTGACGACGACATGGTACCTGAAAGCAGTTATCTAAACATAACAACAACAATGAGGAATGTCTCTCATATCAATTTCCTTTGATATCATAAATTGGTGGATTTTATGTCTAAGTATGGCATTAATCAGCAACCAAAAACAATTCATTCATGAATGTTGTGAGTATATTCACTTAACAAAAATTCAAGGCTGATTCTAAACAAAATAAAGTTGCAATCAAAGATAAAAATAAATCATGTTTTTCTAAACTAAATTTTAACAAAGTATAAATACAAATGCCATCAAAGATTTTGTTTAAGAAAATAAAACCAGGGGTGGTAGAGACGATCGGCACCGGCGACGCACGGTGAGGCTTGGGGGTTTGAAGCACGGACACGACGATGGAGTGGGTGTGGGGTTTTGGTAGACGGCTGTGGTGTGGCTGTGCGTATGGTTTTGGGTTAGTTTTTGGAAGAAAATAGTGGGGAGAGATGGTTTTAATGGAGGGGGTGAGTGTTTGGCTGGTTTTAGGAGGAGGGGTTAAATCTGATTTAGGGTTTGTTTTTGGGGAAGATGACGGTTAGATTGTTTTTATTGGGGAAGGGGCACGGTCTGTTGACACAGCCGTGTCAATTTGAAATCGCCCGTGTTTTTCGTGTTTTTTAGGTTTGGGCACGCTCAGGTTCAGTGGCACGCCCGTGTGTCTTTTTAGCATGCCCGTGCTTGATAAAGCAAAACTGTGGGCACGGTGAGGTCCCACGGGTGTGCCTTACCCGTGTTCAACAAGTCAGTAGCCTCGCACAGTTTGGAGACACGGGCGTGTCTTACCCGTGTTCGACAAGTCAATAGCCTCGCACGGTTTGGAGGCACGGGCGTGTTCTGGTGTCGCAGCCCATGTTGTCTATAGAAATTTTTCTCTGTTTGGGCACGGCTCTTGGCACGCCCGTAGATCACCCCCTGTTTTGCACATGGCCATGGACACGCTCGTGTTCAAGGCCGTGTTAAAAATCCTGCATTTTCCTGTTAGACTATTTTAACGTGGTGTTAGAGAAATAAAAACTATGTTAGTATGTTAGTGCTCGAGTTGCCTCCCGAGAAGCGCTCGTTTATAGTCTTAAGCTAGATTCTTCCTGTTTTTGGTTCTAAAGGATGGCTCATGGAGCATAAGCTCTTCTCGCATACTTCCAAAATTTGTACCATTATAAATTTTAAGTCGGTGACCATTTACCTTGAATGTGCCTTTAGTGGGACGGGTTACCTCGATGGTGCCATATGGAAATATTGTTTTGATCATGAATGGTCCTGACCATCTTGATTTCAACTTTCTCGGGAATAGTTTAAGCCTTGAGTTGTACAGTAGGACTAAGTCTCCTACTTCGAATTGCCTTGATCTCTTGAGACGAGCATCGTGGCGTCGCTTTGTTGCTTCTTTGTACAATTTTGAGTTCTCATAGGCTTCCATTCTCCACTCATCCAGCTCATTCATCTACATCATTCTCCTCTTTCCTGCAATTTTGAGATCAATATTTAGAAATTTTGTTGCCCAAAAAGCTTTATGTTCTAATTCGAACGGTAAATGACAGCTTTTCCCGTATACAAGTTTGTATGAGGATGTCCCTAAAGGTGTTTTAAATGCTGTTCTATGGGCCCATAACATATCATCTACTTTTAATGCCCAGTCTTTTCTATTTGATTCAACGATTTTTTTCTAGAATGCGCTTAAGTTCTCGGTTTGCCACCTCTACTTGCCCACTGGTTTGAGGATGGTATGGGGTTGCTGTTCAATGATGTACTCCATATTTCTTTAGAACTTTTTCAAATTGGGTATTACAGAAGTGCGTACCTCTATCGCTAATGATGGCTCTTGGCGTGCCAAATCATGAGAAGAGTTTCTTGAGAAACTTGACTACTACCCTAGCATCATTGGTAGGTAAAGCTTCCGCTTCTACCCATTTTGACATATAATCCACTGCCACTAGGATGTACTTGTTCCCAAACAAATTAGGGAATGGTCCCATAAAGTCAATACCCCATATGTCAAATATTTCACATGATAACATATATGTTTGAGGCATTTCATCTCGTTTAGAAATATTACCTATTCGTTGGCATCGATCACATGAGGTAACATACCTGTTGGCATCTTTAAATAGAGTGGGCCAATAAAAACATGATTCGAGTATCTTATGTGCTGTCTTTATGCCACTTTGGTGTCCTCCTGATGGTCCTGAATGGCAATGCTCCAAGATCTTGTTTGCTTCTGTCTTCGTAACACATCTTCAAATTACCTGATCTGCACAAATATGGAAAAAAAGGGATCTTCCCAAAAATAATTTTTCACATCAGCAAAGAATCGCTTCTTTTGGTGGTGTGTTAATTTTCTTGGTAAGATGTTAGCTGCTAAATAATTTGCAATATTTGCAAACCATGGTACCTCAGAATGTATTATAGAAAAGAGTTATTCTTCGAGAAACGAATCATTTATCCCACCTTCATCGAGCTCTTTGGTGTGTGGATTTTCAAGTCTAGAAAGATGATCCGCTGCAAGATTCTTAGCTCCCTTCTTATCTTGTATTTCCAGGTCGAATTCCTGTAAAAGTAAAATCCATCGTATGAGCCTGGGTTTTGCATCAATTTGTTTAAAAGATAATGAAGAGCTGAATGGTCGGTGTAAACGACAACTTTGGAAAATATTAGATATTGTCTAAATTTATCAAAAGCAAAAACTACAGCTAGCAATTCTTTCTCTGTGGTGGTGTAGTTTTCTTGTGCGGGTGTTAGTGTTCTGCTAGCGTAGTAAATTGGCTGAAAATGCTTGTCTCTTCGTTGTCCCAAAACTGCAGCTACTGCAAAATCACTTGCATCACACATTATTTCAAAGGGTAAGTTCCAATCAGGTGCAATTATAATCTGCGCATTTATTAATTTATCGTTAAGGACATTGAATGCATCTAAACATTCATGATTGAAATCAAAAGGAGCATCTTTTTCTAGTAATTTTGTCAGAGGCTTAGCTATTTTAGAAAAATCTTTAATAAATCTTCTATAGAACCCAGCATGTCCTAAAAAGCTTCTGATAGCCTTAACAGAACTAGGGGGAGTTAGTTTTTCTATGGCTTCAACTTTCGCTTTATCTACCTCGATCCCTTTACAAGAAATCTTATGCCCTAACACAATCCCTTCTCTTACCATAAAGTGACATTTTTCCCAGTTTAAAACAAGGTTTGTTTCTTCACATCTCTTTAGAACTCGTTTTAAAATTTTAAGGAAAAGAAGGAAAGAATTACCGAATACTGAAAAATCATCCATAAATACCTCCATGATGTCTTCCACGAGTTCATCGAAGATTGCCAACATGCAACGCTGAAAAGTAGCAGGTGCATTATATAATGCAAAAGGCATTCTGTGATAAGCAAACGTACCGTATGGGCATGTGAACGTCGTTTTTTCTTGATCTTCAGGAGCTATGGGAATTTGGAAGTAAACGGAGAGTTCATCCAAAAAGCAGTAGTACATATGCCCGGATAATCTTTCTAACATTTGGTCTATGAAGGGTAGCGGGAAGTGATCTTTTCTGGTGGCATCACTTAACTTTCTATAGTTTATACAGACTCTCCAACCCGTGACTGTTCTTGTGGGAATCAACTCATTCTTTTCATTGGGCACTACCGTCATTCCTCCTTTCTTTGGAACTACCTGCACAGGACTTACCCAAGTGTTGTCAGAGATAGGATAAATTATTCCTGCATCTAAGAGTTTAATGACCTCAGCTTTGACCCTTTCTTTCATGTTGGGGTTTAACCGTCTCTGGGGTTGCACACACGGCTTGTATTCTTCTTCCATTAAAATTTTGTGGGTGTAGAATACGGGGCTTATTCCCTTGATGTCAGAAATTTTCCAAGCTATGGCTTTTTTGTGCTCTTTTAGTACCTTTATTAGCTCCTCTTTTTCCTTAAGTTCTAGTTCTGCAGAGATGATTACTGGTAATTGTCTCCGAGGAATGCGTATTCTAACTGTTTTGGTAACTGTTTCAATTCTAATTTGGGTGGCTCTTCTATGGAAGGTTTCTGTTTTATTTCATCATCATTGTCAATTCTTTCTTCTTTCATTTGTTTGGATGACGATGTATTCATAGTCAGCTCATCATCCTCATCTTCTTCCCCCTCTTCTTGAGTTAGGCACAGTTCCATCGTGTCGTCATGTATGATTTCTTGTAATGAATTTTGAATGATATGATCAGTAGTATCAACAAAATAACAGGAATCATCTTGCTCTTTAGAATATCGAATGGCATCATAAATTTGAAAAATAATTTCTTCATCTCCTATCTTCAGTGCGAGTTTACCATCTCTGACATCAATAACAGCTTTAGCAGTGGCTAAAAAAGGACGCCCTAGGATTAAGGGAACATTAATGTCTTCATCCATGTCTAATATAACGAAATCAACAGGGAAAATAAATTTATCAATTTTTACTAAAACATCTTCGATGACCCCTCTAGGATATTTAATAGATCTGTCTGCTAGCTGAATACTCATCCTAGTGGGTTCTGGTTCCCCAAGATCTAATTGTTTAAACATTTTATAAGGCATTAAATTTATACTAGCGCCTAGGTCAGCTAATGCTTTCTTAATATTCAATCTACCAATTAAACAAGGGATGGTAAAACTTCCTAGGTCTTTTAACTTGGTTGGTAGCTTATTTTGGAGGATGGCTGAGCATTCTTCATTAAGTTCCACTGTTGACACCTCTTCAAGTTTTCGTTTATTTGTCAGGAGTTCCTTTAAGAATTTTGCGTACTTTGGCATCTGTGAAATAGCTTCAACAAAAGGTAAGTTGATATGTATTTGTTTAAAAAGTTCAAGAAACTTATCGTATTGTTCATCAATTCACTCTTTCCTTAACCTTGCTGGATATCGGATTGGTGGTTTGTTCTCATTGCGTAATGGATTTACATCCTGAATTCCCTTATCACTTGTTTTATTTTCATTTGGGATTTGTTTATTCAGTTCACCTAATTCTTTTCCACTTCTTAGTGTGACTATTTTTACCTGTTCTGCCCTTTAGGAAAATTTTCTGCACATGTTTCACAGATCATCTTGGTGAGCTTTCCAATTGTCTTAGTGAGTTCCCCAAATGACTCAGCAATTTTTTTAAATGATGCTTGTTGATCTTTAAGGGTTCTCTCAATATCTTGCAGACGTTTTTCTGTGTTCACCGATTTATTTTTGTGTATTGAGTTCTTCTCTTATGGATAGAACTGATTTCGGAAGTTTTGAGGAGGTTGTTGCCTTTGATTTCCTTGGTTTCCTTGTCCTCCCCACGAAAATTTTAGGTGGTTCCTCCAACCTGGATTGTAAGTATTACTATAAGGATTATTATTAGATCAGAAATTATTACCTATATAGTTCATTTGTTCATCTTCTGGTCCTGGTTGGTAGGGTGGGTACTCAGGATTCGCCACAGTTCTACTTGCATTGCACTGCATGACTGGATGTACCTGTGATGAACACAAATTATCAAGCTTTTTATTCTTCATCTCTAGCTGTGTTAATAGCATGGTCATGGCATCGATGTTGAAATCTCCTACCGATTTTGTCGGTTTGGTCCTTGAGGCTTGCCACTGATAATTGTTTAATGACATCTCCTCAATGAACTCGTAAGCTGCTTTTGGAATTTTGTTGTTCAGTGTTCCACCGGCGGCTAAATCTATAAGTTGTCTCGTTGAGGGGTTCACACCGTTATAAAAGGTTTGGACTTGTAGCCACACGGGTAGACCATTGTGTGGGCACCTTCTCAAGAGATCTTTGAATCTTTCCCATGCGTCGTAGAGCATCTTTACATCCATCTGCACAAAAGAAGAGATATCATTTCGTAATTTGGCCGTTTTGGCTGGTGGGAAATATTTCATCAAAAACTTCTCGGTCATCTGATCCCATGTAGTGATTGACCCTCCTTGTAACGAATTTAACCATTGTTTAACTTTTTTTCTTAATGAAAAAGAGAATAACCAAAGACGTATGGCTTCATCAGAAATGCCATTTATTTTGAAGGTGTCACAGAACTCTAGAAAGTTAGCTATGTGCGTGTTTGGATCTTCGTCCTGTAAACCATCAAACTGGACAAACTATTGAATCATTTGTATTGTGTTAGGCTTTAATTCAAAATTGTTAGCAGATATAACAGGCCTAACAATACTAGATTCTGCTCCTGTTAAATGCGGTTTTGCATAATCGAACATTATGCATGGAGCATTGTGTCACCCATATCGTGTGGTTGTGGGTTGGTTTCGTCCATCCCTTCAGTAGGATTGGATCTATCTTCTTCCTCTCTCTCCGTGTAATCTAGGGCTCGCCTGGTTTCTCGACGAATCCTACAAGCGGTAGATTCGATTTTGTTGCCGAATACCAAAGGTCCCCTCGGGTTCCTTCTAGTCATAAACTAGAGGTACCTGTTGGAAAAGAAAGAGAGAAAAATTTCAGCAAACAGAAAAACAAAAGAAAAAATAGAAAAGAAAAGAATAATAAATTACTAAAAATAAAAATTAGGACTAAAGTAATAAAAATAGAGTTTTCATAGTATTTTAGTTCCCCGGCAACAGCGCCAAAAACTTGATCGATGTAAAACCAGAGTTTTAAATATTTATAAAAGAATGATCAAACCTGGAGACTAACTCTGAAAACGATATTAAGGCAAGTGTACCTATCGAACAGTAGTATAGCTTAGGTAAGACCGGTTATAAAACCCAAAGAAACTAAAAGTATTAATACTCACCTTCTTCTTATTATTTAGTCTTAAAGTTAGAGTGAAAATTACTTTTTAAACTAAATCGGCGGTAGCTAGACTAAGGACACAAAGACAAGAAGACGAATTGGGAAATAACTTTTTAGGAAAAACTCAGTTGATTTTGATAATACCCTCGGAAAGAATCCACCTAGACTTCTCTTATTATCTTAACCTGTAACACCCCAAACCCGGCCTAAACGTTATGACTGGATTTGGCATGTCACATGAAAGGAATGTCTAAAAACTGTGCGTTCGTTAAAAAGCTCGTATTCTTTATAGTTGTTGTGAAAAATTGAGTTTAAGTAATTTTGAATAAGAAACGGTTTATTATCATTTTAGGAAAATCTCATATTGATCATTTAATAATAAGTAGTAAACAAATCAAAATCTAAACCAAATAAAATACCAAAAATATAGTTAAAGTGGCCCTATTACATAACAAAATCCCAGTTACAAATAAGTTTAACTAAGAGAACGAGTTTACGAGAAAAATATTGTATGGCCACCACAAGTCTGCCTCGGCTCCCAAATCTGCGATCTAACGATTACCTGCAAAATTAACTAAGGGATGAGTCATCGAGACTCAGTGTGTAAATCCCCATCCAAAAGATGTTAAGCTCGTACACAAATTCATATGCAAATATGCATGTCATGCAACCCATCCAACCTATACATCAGAAACTCCCAGATCTACCCCGTGTGGTACCAAACCACTGGTGGTGCCAAACCACTGGTGACCCAAAGTCACGAATAATCCATCTGTGGGGCCAACCCACGTTGTGATACCAAATCACTGGTGACAATCCCGTTATATCAAATGTGGGGCCAACCCACTGTGGTGCTAAGCCACTAGGACGAGTCGCTATGAGGTGCCAAACCTCTGGTGACCCAAAGTCACGAATATCAATAATCCAAGTGTGGGGCCAACCCACATTGTGATACGAAATCACTGGCGACAATCCCGATATATCAACTGTGGAGCCAACCCACTGTGGTGCTAAGCCACTGGGACGAGTCGCTATGAGGTGCCAAACCTCTGGTGACCCAAAGTCACGAAATTAACTGTGGTGCCAAACCACTGGTGACCCAAAGTCACGGATATCAATCTTCCCCCTCCTCTCATCATACCCATGTCCATGCCATGTTCATCAGTCATAATAATTCGTGTATGCAGTATGCCAAGTATGCAAATCATATATCAAAGATGACGCATGAAATGTATGACCATCATAATCAGAACAACAAATACGATATAACCAAGCTAATCAACCTCTAAAGGGTATAACAGTAATTTTTACCTACCAAGGGCATTTTCGTAATTTACCTTTCAGGGGTATTTTGGTAATTTACCCACTAAGGGTATTTCAGTAATTTCGTACCTGAAATGGCCTTTTCGAAGGCCCAATGTCGCCACTAGCGACTCAGCTACCATTTTTGGTCCTTACCGGACTATTGGGCCTAAAACCCGATTTCGGCCCATTCGGGCCCACACGTTTGTGTGGCCCACCTAGCACAAATCTAGCCACGTATATAAGTTCCACCTAGTCTAGTTCACTATATACTATATCATCATACAATTTAATCATATGGCCCCACGGGCCCATTGGGCCCACTTCAGCCCATCATGGCCCAAGCAGCCCAACCCACAAGAATACTACTGATGGCCTCAATTATCGCGTCGAAGCCCCACACGTGCGCTCACACGTTCGTGTGGCTACTATTGCCGTGATCGGTACTTCGGCATTTGCCGCTCTACAACTAGAGTAGAGAGAGTTACACACCTGATAGGACTCTGGTGTTAAACTGCGCTGCGACCACTCCTGTGCCCAAACGCCCTCCAAGATGTGTTTACTCTCCTCCTAGGATGCTCTTTATATAGCTAGCTCTTCACCTTCATTCTTTGTGTCTTTTCGATGTGGGATCCCTTCATCAGTAGAGTTTAAATTCAACTGAAACTCTTGCCGTCCAATCCGCTAAATAAATATTCCTTTGCTTCTCACGAGATTCGAACCCAGGCTCCTTGTAGCATAATCCACGCCGCTTACCACTTGGCCACAAGCTCCTCTTGTGTCTTAAACCATGCGCAACTAAATATAAATCTATAGCCAAATTCTAAGATCCAAGTAAAAAGAAACCAAAATGCAAAAGCCAAGACTTGAACCTTGGACCTCCTTCCTTCCTTGTGGCGTCACCCCCTTGTCTCTTATGTGGCGTCACTTTGCCACTACACCACACACTCCACTTGTGTCATTTTCTCCATATTTTATTCTTAAGGCCTACCTGCCAACTTCCAGGGTTTTTTCCGCCTAAAACCAAAATTTCCCTAAATCCAAAGTTTGATCCCGGGACTTCATAGAAGCCCTCTAACCTTCCAAAATCACTTACCTAATAAGTCTAACTTGCATTAATACCGTTCTCTAAAATTTTAAACGCTACTACGCCTAAGGCCCATTGGGCTCAATCCTACTAGGCCCAATTTCAGGATGTTACATAACCTTTAATTATACGATTTCCTTTACTTAGCTTGATCCGTAAGACTCCCTGACCTATATTAAACCCTCTCGAGGCGAACAACGTCTAACCCTAGGTTAATTAGTGGAACTCTCGTTCGCATATAATAACCCCCTAGGATAGCAGTAAATCGATCAGTGGACTCCTATATTAGGTTTCACCCTAATCCGGCAAAATCTCGTAACCCTATCTCTGGGCGTTCGAACAACTCCGCTTAATTATGTTAGATCTTCTCTTAGGCAGGGTCTATTCCTCCTCTACCTAAGCA
Source organism: Gossypium australe (assembly GCA_005393395.2). NCBI lineage: Eukaryota > Viridiplantae > Streptophyta > Magnoliopsida > Malvales > Malvaceae > Gossypium > Gossypium australe. The sequence goes on from CM016624.1 coordinate 107,734,180, forward strand.
CATTAGATTTGGATTAAGCAACATAATTAGGAACAAACTAAGTAATTCATCATATAATTTAAAAATCAAATAATAAAATCCATCTAGGTTCCATCCCCTTCGGGTATCTAAGGGGTTTAGTTCATAATGAATAAACAAAACATCGCAAGAGAAAATATAAAACAAAACATAGGAAAAATCCTAAAACCCCCTGAAGGAATCGAAGGAGAATTACGCCGTCTTGAGTATAATTCTGGCTTCTTGGGATGGATCAACTGGCTATCCTCGCGTTATTCCCTAACTCTGACCTTCACGGCTTGGCTCCTTGGCCTCGCTTTCGCTCCCCTCAATAGGTGATACTTGGGGGATATATATAGGCTCTTGGAACGCGATTCTTTCTCCCTAAGTATCCTTTTTCGACGAAAATTGCACTTTCCAGCGTCAGAGGCACGGCCATGTCACACGCCTGTGTGAATCGAGGCCTGACCGTGTTCGGATTTCTCTTGAGGCACGGCCGTGTGTGACAGGGTTGAGGCCGTGCTCTAGGTGTCCATTGAGGCACGACCGTGTCGATTTCGTACTAATTTACTCTATTTTAGGCCCGTTTCGTGTTCTTTTCATTCTCGGGTGCTTTCCAGAGTATAAAACATGAAAAGAAAGGATTAAGAGCACCTTTTTATATAAAACAAGGGATAAATCATCCAAAAGCATATTAAATGTGGTATAAAAATATGTTACTTTTATGGTTTATCAATTGTAGACCATAAAAATATAATAAAAATAAAATTTTCCTCGTCAGATTTGTGGTCTCGAAACCACTATTCCGACTAGACCCAAATTTGGGTTGTTACAACTCTCCCCCTTTAGGATTTTCGTCCCCGAAAATCTTACCGGAATGAAGTTTAATATTTTTCTCACAATTTCCAACATCACTAAATAAACCTTTTCAAGACGATACTTTCAAAAACACTCTGTCATCGATCTAAATCCCAATATAACTCAGTCAATTCTATCAAATAAAGAATATATTCATACTGAAATAATTATGCTAATTTCGTCAGACGTTCAGAAACAATCTACTAGCATTTCTCTTGATCTGAAGATTGAGGAAAATCCGATTCGATTTTCACAATAGTCCTGTCTCATTATCATTTAAATATTATCACTACATTACTAATCTTGAATACACTTAACATTCAACTTAATCTTGTCGACAAATCAACATCTGAATTCAGAGTCAGAAGTACCAGGTTCATATTCGTATGCTTAAAACATTTGCTTCAAATCACTGTACTTATTTATTACTCCTTCAATGGATAAACCAAATATTACTACTATAAATTCTAAACAGAATTCTCTGCATAAATCTGGAGTTCCACAGTACATGAAGTCCACCTCAGAATAATAATAATAATAATAATAATAATAATAATAATAGTAGTAGTAGTAGTAGTAGTAGTAGTAGTAGTAGTAGTAGTAGTAGTAATAATAATAATAATAATAATAATAATAATAATAATAATAATCAAGTCCAACTTAATGTGCAGAATCAAAAGTTGATCCTCACTGTACTTGTTTAGCTGATCACCCACTAACACATCCTGAGTTTCTCAAATTTGCAAGTATATATCACTTTAGCTTTTTACTTAACTAAAATTAAACTATCATTTAATATGATCCATCAGAAAACATGTACCATTACTTTACTTTCTAGCAGATAAACACATTCTAGTCCATTCACTAGTGCGTCACTGAGAAATCATAATTCCATTGCTCAATTCAAACTAAACTCAGAACTAAAGCTTCAGTTAATCATACCTTCAACTGTTTCAACTTTGCTAGCATGCCCAAATTGTTCAAACTTTCACAATTGGAATAACTTTATCAACAGATCAACTTTAATTCAGAATAACATCACTTATTTAAGATAAATCCAATAAGTATTAACTCAGACGAAACGTAACATCTTACTTGAGCTTATTGAAAAATATCATAATTACCCGAGGAAACAAAATCATTATATCATCTGAATTTGACTGTCACAATTCACACTTTTGTCGATCTCGATTCAATGATAAATCACACTTGATAAGTTAAACAATAAGAATGGAAAGGAAATCCAAGATAATGAAATCCAAGATACAAGACCATGTTGAATGTCCGAGAACACCATTCATACGAAATAATAGAAATTTTGACAATTCCTTAAAGAAAACCAGAAGAGAAAGAAACACAGTTCATATGTCCTGAAATCGATTGTAGTAGACATAAGATATATTCCAGACACATATAAACAGAACAATAGCCAGAAGAAACAGAAGAACAATTTCATGTAAGCTCACTATCAACTTTTATCTCAGTCTTAACGGAATTGAATTCCAATAGAAGATAGTGGAATGCTGGTCATATATCAATCAGACTAACGATACTTTCATCATAAAACAAACAATCATAATTGTCTCTGCGAATATATGAACACAAACAATACCTAGAAGAGATAGTCGTAAATTTCTCAACTGTGACTGTCATACTTAAACATCTTCACATTTCAACATCATTCTTCTGCCTAATTCTGCCCTCACTAATTTCCACATTATTCCTTTCTCTAAAGAAATCAGTTCAGAAAAATTTTAATTAATACATTCTTTCAGTATCGTATCTGAATAAATCAATTTAACAAAGTTAACTTCTTTACTAATTATGATATTGTATAAACCGAATAATTCTTGGGTCAATCTAATATCTTTCTAACTTTTTCCTTCACTTGTCAACCATTTTCAGTCTCTGATCATATCTACAGTTATTCTATCACTAAACTCTTTGATTCCACACTTAGGAACTTAATTAACATGATTCTCATGAATTTTCGTTATAAACACCTTATCGGTAAGGGGGTGAGGTCGTACAGCCTCTAACTCAATTCTCACATTTTTATACATATGACACATCTTTCATTATCAACATATGTCATTATAATTATACTATCCACTTCAAGCAATTTATCATTCATATTTGTCTCACACAAAATTTCCAATCATCTCGTTCAAATAAGTGCACTCATTCATACATTCTATGAAATTTAAATAACTTTACTTATCACATTCGCTAATCAGTTTTAGTCAGCATACAACAGCATATGAAGGCCAAACAAATATGAATAAGAACATCACTATATAACCTTTTATTTCACACATTATCACATATGCACATTACGAATTCTTATTCATACCTTTAAGAGTTTAACTCATCATAACTACACTTTATTCAAATACTTCAGTAGCACTATCAAGAGGTCGGATATAGCTCGGTTGGAGAGTACTTTTTTTAACAAGATGGTCCACAATCGCGTCGGAAAATATCATACTTTCACATATTGGTGGCATGTGTAACATCCCAAAAATTAGGGGTTGTATTTCTTTGCATAATTTCATGTTGAGCTTGCTTAGCTGGTTATTTGAGTGTGTTTGGGGGTTCTAGGGAGGCCTGGGTTCGAGTCTGAGCCCTAGAAAAATTTTGGTTTTTGGCCTCTTTAGTAGAGAGGGCTGTTGGAAGCGGGACTTAAGTAAATTGGTGTGTGTTTTAGAAGCACAAGTGGAGCATGTGGTGTGGTGGTGTGGCGTCAAGTGGAGAGCAAGGAGGGAAGGGGTTCGAATCCCACAGATGGCAACTGGAGGCTTTTATTTTTTGACTTGGGAGAGCAAGAGGTAGAGTTGGGAATCAAACTCTACAAGGTTGATGGGAGACTTGGTCAACAAATTTGAATGGGAGGCCTGTAGTGACTCAAGGAGAGGGTGGTAGAGAAAATCGAGGAGTTTAGGAGTGAGGGAGTAGTGGCTAAACTTAGGAGTGTTGATGGGATGAGAATTTCGGCTAAGAGGTGGGTGTGATGCATATTTGGCTTGAGGGATCTTTAGAGTGCATTTTCGGTTTGGTGTTAGTGTGAGTGTGCCGAATCTCTTTGGTCATTCTTTGAGAGTTTTGCCTTTTGGGTTTTAATTTCACCACATTTCAAGTCTTTTTCCTTCTTTTCTAAATTCTGTCATTTACATTTTGCCCTCACTTCTTTTCTTCCTCCTTCATTTCCCTGGTAAGTGACTAATTTGGTGAGGCTTACTTTCATCTTCCCTCCTTCTTTCTTCTCATCTTTCTTCTTCTTCTCGTTCGTTTCTCATATTTACCTTTAAGCCAAAATCACACTTTTATCTTATTGGTTTCTTCCAAGGCCGAAAGCTTCCTTCTTGAAGTGGGGATTCTCCTTTTGTTAGCCGAACCCTGTAAGCCGAATCTATATACCCTCTTTGTCCTGAATCTTTTGTCTTGGTGGTTGGGTCGAATCTTGTTGTCAGGCAATTGACAGTTGTCGGTGTTCTTAGGTGATTGGTAAAGGTAGAGTATGTAATTATTTCGTTCTAGTGAATCTTTGTGGCTGCTTGGGTAAGTTACGATCTCCCTCCTTCCTCTGTGGGGGGAGGCCGAATGTTGGATGAATACTAACACCATTGTTTTGTGTATCAAATATTGATAGGGACTCGATTCTTTAATCAGGAGGGGTAGGCCGAATACTCTCCATTGAAGGGGATCGCCGTTCGTTGGTAAGTTAAGTCAATAGTTGGATATTTCTATATTTTGGTTTATCAAAGGTGAAGTCTAACCAATAGTCAATGATGATCTTAGGTGCCTCGGAAAGTGTCGCGAACCGAAATCTGTAACAGATGTGTAATCTCACACCTCTGTTTAAGCTGTTATTGCTGTGATCTATGAATCGGCTAAAAGCCGAAATACCAAAAAGTCGGAATACTGGCAACCGAGATCACGCAAGCGTGCAAACTCTCGTAGGGATAAACTGAGACACTAGGGATGGCGATAGATCACAGGGAGTGCCACGAACGCTCTCGTGGAACTGAGGCCATAATCAGCCTTGTTGTGCCGAAGCGAGCTAAATGTGCCCAACGGTTTAACAGGCCCATATGAGCGAAAATGATAGAAAGTGTCAGTTAATTGATGCGACTGCGAAGTCCGCAGATCCGAAACCAAAAACGAATAGAATGGGCCTACGAGAGAATGGGCCTGTATGGGCCGAAATTGAGTTTTAGGCCCAATAACACTGTATTGACCGGAAGTGGGAATCGAGTCGCTCGGGGCGACATTAGGTTTTCGGAAAGGTTGTAGTAGGGGTAAAATTACTGAAATACCCTTGGTGGGTAAATTACCATTTTACACCTAGATGACCGATTTATCCTTAGTAGTAGGATCATCGATGTATGAGTAGTAACTAGATGATTGGTGCCTATGGTGATGCACTGTTTACATTATTAAATTATGACATGGCATAACGCATGGGTTGGGTTTTTGATATGGAGGTAGCACTGTACTGGTGGCTCTGCCACGTATACTGTTATTAGCAGCTAGTCTGTATTATTTGTGTGCTGGTTGGGTGGGTTGACTTGGTACCCATAGGTGTGTTAGTTGGACTGGGTTGGGTACATTTGATTTGCATATCATAAGGCTTCGACCCAGACTGTTATTGATTAGGGCTTCGACCCAGACTATTATTGATTAGGGCTTCGGCCCAGACTGCTACTGAATAGGGCTTAGGCCCAGATTGACACTGTATGGGCTTGGGCCCAAATTGTGGGTGTAATAAGGGGATTACACATTGAGTTCTCGTAACTCACCCTTTCTCTTTAACTGTGCAGGTAATCCCCAGCCTTAGAGGATTTGGAGCTGCGAGGGACTCGGAGGTGGCCACACGTACTGCATATTTTCGAGGGTTAATTTAGTTATTTCATTTTGGGTTACTTTACTTTAATTATTGGGTTTAATAATTTTTGTAATAAGGCCATTGGAACTGTTTTAACTTTTATTTGGGGATTTCTGTAATTACTGCAAATTTATTAACCACGAGTTTTTAAAACAATAACAACTATTTTCAAAATATCACGTTTTTGCAACTATTTAAACCAAATTTCTGTAATAGACACGGTTTTTAATAAGCAATATAATACGTGCATTTTTGAAAGGGTATTAATTCGAGTAAACTTCTTTGTTAACAAGCAACGAAAAACGGGATTTTGGACGTTTAAAGTTTTGATTTGAAAATGAGTTTTCCAACGATCACAAGATTTTCAAGCAACACCTAATGCGGCACGCTAGATCTAGTCTTAACTTCTAGGCTGGGTTTGGGGTGTTACATTTAGTGGTATCAGAGCCAGGTTGCAAAATTCGACTGTGGAATGGGTTTAGAAAATTTTCAAAATTATTTAAATTTTGGTTTAGAAAAGTAGTGGTATCACTGAATGTGTGGCACACCGAGTCTCCAGCACCAAATCCGTAAGTCTCTTTACTTTTACCTTAATATAGGTTGATATGACTGTACTACAGAAATAATAGGGATAGTAGTAGTATACTAAAACTCCTTACTTGTAGAAACCGAGACTGTAGGAGACTGAAACTGTAGTAAATGCGATCTATGAGAACAACCCTAGTTATTGCTTTTCATAAGATATCTGTTAATAAATACATGAACTATAAGCTAATTCATAGAACTTTCTAATCAGAAAATATCCTACATCGAAATGAGCACAAGAGGTCGCGGTAGAGGTACACGTGGTTGTCGTAGAGGCCATAGTGCTAGGGCTGGGTCCTCAACATCAGGGCATATTCCTGAAAGGGAGGTGCCGGCATCACTAGTGATTGAAATGAGGTCTCATGATCGAGCCGATGGAGATGACGCTCTGTCCCAAGCGATGCTAAGAGTTCTTGAAATGGTTGCTGGCGCGAGTATGGGGTCAGTGGGCTGAGGGTCAATTTCTAAGCGACTTCAGTCAAACGGGGTGAAAATCTTCAGGGGCATCTCTGGTGTAGCCCCGAATGTAGCAGAATATTGGTTGGAGGTAGTAGAGCGAATAATGGATGATCTTGACTGCACGGTAGAGCAAAAGCTGAAAGGAGCAGTGTCCTTACTACGAGATGAGGCATACCAATGGTGGCTTACTGTGATGGAAGGCACGCAGGTCGACCGTGTGACTTGGGATTTCTTTAAGGCGGCCTTCCAAGGGAAGTATGTCGGGGCAAGTTATGTGAACGCCCGGAGAAAGGAACTCTTGAACCTGGTTCAGGGGAATAGGTTCGTGGCAGAGTATGAGGCAGAGTTCCTGCATTTGAGCCGGTACACATTGGGGCATAGTCGCGACTGAATATGAGCATTGTGTGCGGTTTGAGGATGGTCTTCGAGATGAGTTGCGGGTATTGATAGCCCCACAGAGGGAAAGAGACTTAACTGCCCTGGTCGAAAAACCTAAGATTGCCGAGGATGTCAAACGCTCAGAACTTTAGAACCGTGAGCAGGATAGGGGCAGAAGTAAGAGGAATTTCGGGCCTTCAAGTTCTTCTGGTGGGCCTAGGAAGAGGCCTAGGTTTGATGGGCCAATATGAGCTAGGGTTCCTAATGTGGCAGTCAGGCCGCAGCCTTACACTAATTGTGGAAGATCTCGTTTGGGAGAGTGCTGGAAAAGAACTGGGGCGTGTTTCAGATGTGGCTCCAGGGATCATCAGGTTAGGGACTGTACTCAAAGGCCCGTTTAGATGCAAGCTACAAGTTAGGGTTATGTGCAGCCAGGGAGAGGTGGTCAGCAGCCACCGAGAGGCCGTGGTCCAGCCAGAGGGGGAAATGGGTTTGGACGAGGTCAGAGAGCACCGAGTAGAGGTGCTGGTAATACAGAGGCGAGACAGCCAGGGTTGGTTTATGTTGCTTGGCGTCGAGAGGATGGTGACGCACCTGACGTCATAATGGGTACGTTCCTTATTCATGATATACCATTTACAACTTTAATTGACATTGGGTCTACACACTCGTACGTTGCTTGTACTGTGTCGAAAACTTTGGGTATACAGTTTGAACTTGCTGATAGGGAACTGTCTGTGATTAGCCCACTGGGACAGCCAGTTAGAGTGAATAGACTATTTAAAGAAGTGCCTCTGGAGGTTCAAGGGGTTGTCTTTCCGGCGGATTTGATGGAACTGCCGTTTGGCAAGTTTGATCTCATTTTGGGCATAGACTGGTTAGAAAAACACCGTGCGAATTTGGATTGTGCTGCTAAGCGTATGGTATTGAAGTATACAAAAGATGAGGAAGTGATCGTGATAAGGGAGCGAAGGGATTATTTATCTAACGTAATCTCTGCATTAAGGGCTGAGAAGTTGGTTCGCAAAAAGATTGCGAGGTGTTCCTGGCTTATGTTACCACACTGATGTTAAGAGTTTGTCTGTTGGGGATGTCAGGATCGTAAAGGAATTTTCAGAGGTATTTTTTAAAGAGCTTCTGGGGTTGCCACCAAACCGTGAGGTTGAATTCGGCATTGAGCTCCTACCGGGAACGGCTCCGGTGTCCTTCGCCCTTTATAGGATGGCGCCGAAGGAGCTGGTGGAATTAAAGGGTTAAATCCAAGAGTTACTGGACAGGGGATTCATTCGGTCGAGTGTCTCCTTGGGGAGCATCGGTACTGTTCATAAAGAAGAAGGATTGTTCAATGCGCATGTGTATTGATTACCGGCAACTGAATAAACTGACGATTAAGAACAAGTACCCTTTACCGAGAATAGACGATCTGTTCGATCAGTTGTGAGGAGCTTCGATTTTCTCTAAGATAGATCTTAGATCGGAGTATCATCAGCTAAGGGTCAAGGAGGCAGATGTATACAAGACTACATTTTGAACTCGTTATGGACACTACGAGTTTCTGGTCATGCCATTTGGAATGCATCAACAGCTTTCATGGATATGATGAACTGGGTCTTCCAACCCTACTTAGACCGGTTCGTGGTGGTATTTATAAATGACATTCTGGTGTATTCAAGAACTGACGAGGAGCATGATTCACATATCCAGATTGTTCTACAAATATTGAGGGAGAAGAAACTTTATGCCAAATTCAGTAAGTGTGAGTTTTGGTTACGAGAGGTAACATTTCTGGGACATGTCGTGTCTGCCGAGGAGATTAGGGTTGATCCTTGGCAAGTTGAGGCTGTATTGGATTGGAAGCCACCAAAGTCGGTATTTGAGATTCGAAGTTTTCTGGGTCTGGCTGGGTATTACAGACGATTTGTTGAGAGGTTTTCGTTGATAGCGCACCTCTAACTAAGTTACTGCGTAAGGGAGTACCGTTTGTTTGGACTGATAAGCAGCAGGGGAGTTTTGAGAAACTGAAGAATATTCTGACTAAAGCTCCGGTATTAACTCAGCTAGAGGCTGGTAAGGAATCCGTTGTCTACTGTGATGCGTTGCACACGGGTTTGGGTTGTGTGCTAATGCAAGAGGGTAAGGTGGTGGCTTACGCGTCTCGTCAGCTTAGGCCACACGAGGTAAATTATCCAACTCATGACTTGGAATTAGTTGCGGTGGTATTCGCACTAAAGATTTGGAGACACTACTTGTACGGGAAGAAGTCAATCATTTATACCGACCATAAGAGTCTCAAGTATCTCCTTACTCAGAAGGAGTTGAATCTTAGGCAACAAAGATAGATAGAGTTGCTTAAGGATTATGACTGCTCGATTGAGTATCATCCGGGAAAAGCTATCGTGGTGGCAGATGCACTGAGTCATAAGGTGGTATCTGATTTAAGAGCAATGTTTGCTTGTCTCAGCTTATTTGAGGATGGTAGTTTGTTAGCAAAACTTCAGGTGGAACTGACTTGGATTGGTCAGATTAAAGAGAAACAGATGTTGGACGAGTCGTTGGTTCCTCAGTTCCAATAGGTGAAGAAGGGAGAGACTGAGGAATTTGAGCTGAATAGTGAAGGAGTATTATGCTTCCGTGGAAGGGTTTGTGTACCGAGTGACTCTGAGTTAAGGCAGTCGATTCTGCGGGAGACGCATAGTAGCCCATACTGTAACACCTAATACCCGAGTCTAAGGCTAAAACCGGATACGAGACATTATTATGCTTGAACTTGCTTAAACTTGTATTTATGGGCTATAAAATTTCGTTCCGAATTAAAAACTTCTCTTTCTTAAACAACTTATACATCTTATAGGCCTACGAGGCCTTAAACACATAACTGGAAACTTTCTGAATTCAATTGAAAACTTTTCCTTAAAACAGGGGTCACACGCCCATATGGCTTGGGACACGCCCATGTACCCCAAAGCTACGCCCATGTCTTCCAACCGTAGTCGACACTGACTATATTCACACGGCCTTGATACGCCCGTGGACTTAGACCATGGTCGACACTTACTATATTCACACGACCTGGGGCACACGCCCATGTTCTGACCGTGTGTCACACACGGCCTAAACAAACGGCTGTGGGATTAGCCCGTAGTCTAATCTAACTTAAAGTACTAAGGTCTAGGGAACGCACGGCCTAGACACACGCCCGTGTGTCTATCCGTGTGGGCACTTGAAGGCTATTTACCAAGCCAATTGCCACCCTGAAATCAAGATCAATCTCATATTCAATCCAACAACTCAAATTACTACATCTTTCATGAACAATACTACATGCTTCATTGATATCGAGAAACATACATACTTAGTCAATCTTGGCCAATCACTTAGCCAAATGCAAAAGAATAATAAACTTGATAGCCCATACTTTTGCCCTTTTTAAGACATTCTCAAAATTAAATGTTCCTATACATGCCATACTTAATTTAAACATCTTGGCTATACCAAAATAGCGATTGATAGGGTGCTCTGAGCTCCGATGACGATGATCCACGAGATTAGCTTGGGGGGACTACATGGAAAGAAAGAATAAAAGACGTAAGCATTTAACTTAGTAAGTTTGCATATAATTCACATAACATCATACTTGTTTAACATAAACCATTTGGCATAAACAATGGCATCATAATTTCAGCTATTTAAGCTTACTTACTCTTACTGATTCTTACATATCTCATGATACTTACTAGTCACATGCTCGTGAGGTAAACAAGGTACCTGTATCACTTGATCACATAGATCAGCATACTTTACTATAATAATCATAATCTCTAATTCATCATTCATAACATGAATAATACTCATTTCCAACTTGATAATAGCTTTGCTTACTTAATTTTCTTGCTATCTCATTTAAGCTTTACTCATTTGCCTGATGAATTTATATGTATAACCAAGGATACTAAATCTCATCCCACATATTACTCGATGCCAAAGCCATATCCTAGATATGGTCTTACATGGGATCTCTCATCTTGGTATCGATGCCATGTCTTGACATGGACTTACTCAAAGTCTTCCTTGTGTGTTCCCTTAGGAACTTACCATTGCCATGTCTTGACATGGTCTTATTTGGTATCTTTACTCATGAACTGGTCAATGCCAAGCCTTGGCTTGGACTTACTTGAAATCTTCCTTGTTACTCACCAATGCCATGCCTTGGCTTGGACATACATGGGATCTCTATCTCATGATAGCTTTTCAATGCCAAGACTTATCTTGGACTTACATGACATCTTTGCTTCGAGACTCACCAATGCCATGCCTTGGCTTGGGCTTACATGGGTCTTCATCTCATAATAACTCTCTAATGCCAAGACTTGTCTTAGACTTACATGATAACTTTGCTTGATTATCGATGCCATGCATTAACTTGGTCTTATACGGACTTTCTTATCTCATGTGGTAGATCGAGTAACCTAGGTAATTCAACTTCAATCGGGACTTTCTCATGCTTAATCCTTTTGATTTCTTTGTTTAACATAGCATTAAGCATTTCTATGGTAATAATGTACATTATACTAAGCAATTCAATGATAGTAATCATAAAGCTTAGAAATCATACAAACTTACCTCGATATACAGAATGTTTGTATATATGCAATTTAGTCCTCGACTTTGTTCTTGCCTCGATTTCGATCCGGGCTTCGTTTTTCTTGATCTATAATAATAGTTTAGATCATTTAATAATCACATTGGCTAAATTGACTCTTAACACATACTTTGGCAAAATTACTATTTTGCCCCTAAAATTTCTCATAATTACACTTTTGCCCCAAGGCTCGTAAAGTGATTTTTATTCATCTTTTGTGAACTTCATGCTTAGTTGATTCATTTTCTCAACTATAGCAATAACAAAATCTCACTATTTCTACCATGTATGGCAAATTTTATAATAATTACAAACTAGTCCTTACTAGCATTTCTCATGAAATTCACTTAAAAAAAGATGTTTATCTAACATCAAACTCTCATAATCTTCCATAAAACATCATTTTACAAACATTTCATACATTTTTAGATTTTTGAACATGCATCTTAGCTCAACTTATAGCTAAAAATAGCCAATTCATGTTAGGAGGACTCTAAAAACACGAAGAATATTAAAAATGGGGCTAAGATGAACTTACTAGCAAGCTTGAAAAATTGAAGAACCCTAGCTGTGGCTTCCTTCAAATTTTCGGCACTTGAGGAAGAAGATGAGAATAATTTTTGTCATATTTTTCCTATTTTAATCATTTAATAGATAAATGACCAAAATGCCCTTCCATTAAACTTTTTACAAATTTCTAACTCATGTCCAATTTTTTTACAAAAATTATAATTTGGGCAAATTTCTATTTAAGGACTTCTAATTAATATTCTAAAGCTATTTAATACAAAAAGCTTCTAGAAACTCATATTTTGCAACTTTTGTAATTTAGTCCTAATGGACCCTTTAATGGAAATTTCTATAAAATTTCTACATGAAACTTTCATATCATCATCCAAACATCTCAAATACCTTAAAAACTCATTTTACTAACTCGGATTTGTGGTCTCACACCACTATTCCGGCTTGGCCCTAAATCGGGCTATTACAATTCTCCTCCCTTAGGGATTTTTGTCCTCGAAAATCTTACCAACAAATAGGTCTGGGTACTGGTTTCTTATGTTCTCTTCTGGTTCCCATGTAGCTTCTTCTATTCCATGTCTTTGCCACAATACTTTCACTAAGGCAATACTTTTATTCCTTAGTTGCTTGACTTCCTGAGCAAAAATCTTGACTGGTTCTTCACCATAAGTCATATCGGGATAAATCTCTATATCTGACGGGGTAATTACATGTGAGGGATCTAATCGGTAGCGTCTCAACATAGACACGTGAAACACATCATGTATCTTTTCTAACTCAGATGGAAAAGCCAATCGGTAAGCTACCGGCCCAACTCTCTCAGTAATATCATATGGTCCAATGAAACGTGGGCTCAACTTGCCTTTCCGGCCAAATCTTAGAACTTTTCTCCATGGTGACACCTTCAAGAAAACTTTGTCCCCGACTTGATACTCTATTTCTTTTCTTCTTAAATCTGAGTAGGATTTCTATCTGTCGGAGGCGGCTTTTAAACACTCTCGTATCACTTTCACTTTCTCTTCAGCTTCTCTAACCAATTCAACTCCGTGAATTTGATTTTCTATGAGTTTAGTCCAAAATAAAGGCGTTCGGCACTTATGCCCATATAGAGCCTCATAAGGCGCCATCTTTAAGCTCGACTGAAAGCTATTATTGTAGGAAAATTCGGCCAACGGGATAAACTTTTCCCAACTACCTTGGTCTAACACCCCAAAACCGGTCAATATGTTACGACCAAATCTAGTTTGTTACAGGAAAGGTAGTTTTGAAAACGCTTAACGAAACATCGTGACTTGAGAAAACTTTTCGTAGTTATTCCATATTATGGTTAATTTAAAATTCTGTTGAGGATATATATTACCAACTTTTATTAAAAATAACTAGGAGTTAAAAACGAGTGTTTTCATAAAAGCCGAACTTAGGAAATTATGGTAATGTGATATTTTGAAACCATAGATTGAAGGTTTAAGAAAAATTTCCAGTTTTAACTATCTAGTTGTTCGTCATCTTTTGTTGTCGCTTTGAAAACTATTTGTCTATGTTTTTAATTTTAGAAAAGACCCATAGTTGACAGTTTATCATATGAATAATATCAGCATTAAATCCAAACCAAATTTAAGTTTAAGCGGCCTTATTACATAATAAAATCCCGAATTAAAACAAGTGCAAAATAAAGTAACGTAGTTTACGAAAGAAACAGTAATGCATGGCCACCTCGAGCCCGTCCCGGCTCCAATTTCGCGATCTAGTGATTACATGCAAAAATCAGCAGAGGGGTGAGTCACCGAGACTCAATGTGTAAATCCCCGTATAATGCAAACTGGGCCTTAAGCCCACAAATGTACATTGGGCCTTAGCCCGCTCAATATGGCATATATCACATGTATGCAATGCAGCCCGGCCCAATCTAGCTATCCATCCAAACACCCATGGCATTATGCCACTGTGGTTCTTGACCACCGTGGTCCTAGACCACTCGTGACAGAGTCACTAAAATATATAATCATGGGGCCAACCCACTGTGGTTTCAGAGCATCGTGACGATCTCTAATAAGTTTATGTATTCATGAGGCCAACCCACTATGGTCTTAGACCACCAGACAAGTCACCGATATAAGTATACTTGGTTTCAACCACTGTGGTTCTTAGACCACCGTGACAATAGTCACTGATTCACACTTCCCCTTTCATTCAATCCTAAGCCCATGCTCATTTCATCATATTAGTAAAGTGAATGCAAACATACTCTCAATGTGTAACAGATGACTATTTCATACATGCATAACATCAAAAGTACCATCATAGCAGAACTTACCCGGTGTTTCCAACCTTACCCATGAGGGTATTTCGACTATCAAATCAGTCATTTTGGCTTTCAGCCAACACAGTTAATAACACAAACAGTAAGAAACGTGTGAGTAATACACACCTGATAACGCGTAACACTAAGCTCTCTATGTCGACGCTTTCACCAGCAGGGACAATGGCTATTTGCCTATCCCAGGCAGACGTCGGCTCTCTACCACAACCCGACGAATAATCCAGAAATGCCGACACTGTACACCTTTTAAACTTAGGAGCCGAAACTATGGGTTCGCTCCCTTCTCTTGATTGACCGACACTTGCATCCATGGTAAGAGTCTTGATTAGAAAACTAAGTTAAAGCAACGAAAGAGAAAGAGAGGATAGGTGCCAAATCAAAAGAAACTTATTACCTCGATCAACGAAAACCGAACACTAGAAGCTTGGCTTACGAAATCGAATGAGTCCCTAGATATCCCCAAGTTAGAATCGATTCCCGAAACAGAACAAAAGAAATAGCCTTTCGGCCAAACCAAAACGAAAATGAACCTCCCTTTCCATCCATTCGGCCAATATCCAAACTTACCAATGACCTTCCAAACGCTGGCTAGATGAAGAAGAGAATACGAGAATGAGCCCATCAAAACAAGAAGATGCCGATTGGAAGGGCTATATTCGGCTACTGGCAAAACAATGGAAGAATGCCTTCAGTTGACAATCAGAAAGATTCCACTTCCACAAGGTATGAACAAAGACGACAGAGAAGAGAAAGAAGAGAAGAAAGTTTCGGTTTCAATCACTTAGAACAAGACAAATGTGAAGTAAAGGGAAAATAAGCAACTATGATTCGGCCAACAGAAGGGATAAGTTTTAGGAGATGGTTCGGCTAGCACAGAAAATGGTAGAGGAGAAGAAAGCTTTCGGCTTGGCAATAGAGGAGTTGATAGAATGATTCCACTAAGGTAGCTAATAAGGGTAGGCTTCCAAAATAAGAGAAGAGGAGTATTCGGCTACTTGTGAGAGCTTTAGAGAAGAAAGACACAAAAGATGGAGAGGAATAATGAAAATGCTACGGTTTTGGTAACAGAGATTGACACAAAATGACCGAATATGCAAAACAAAGAAATGAAACCAAAGCCTCAAGCCTCTAAAATTTCAGCACACCAAAGCTAGCACTAAACTGAATTCTCCCCCTTCAAGCTTCCCACATTCGGCCATCACTTCCACCAACATCAAATCCCATGCTTTGCTCCTACTTTCACTCCGCTTCATCCATTTGAATTGGTTTGACCAATTCAAACTCCACAAGCCCCTCATGACCACTCGTTTGAATACCTTGACCTGTTCAACCAATAACCTTGGAGAGTCCCTACCGAATCCACCTTCTCCCTATCAAGGTGCCAAAAATAAAGGTGCATAATGAGGGTTATGGGATTCGAACTCCTTCTCTTCAACTCCTACAAGTGACGCCACTTCCTTGCACCTTGAGTGGCGCCTTCTTGCCACTCCACGACACTTCTTCTTGTGTCAACAAACACAAGAAATTACCTTTAAGACCTGCTTCAACCAGCTCTCCCCTAAAGAGCCTAAAAACAAAATTTTCACCAAGGCTCAAGCCAGACCCCGAGCCTTCCTCGGACCCCCAAACATACCAAATTAACAAACAGAACGTGCCAAACACACAGCAAACATAAAAATGCAGAGCCCCTAATTCCCGGATGTTACACTTGGAATTCAAGAATACAACACCGAAGCATATCTTTGAGTACTTGTATTAACCTCTCCGACTGTCCATCGGTTTGAGGATGAAAAGTTGTACTAAAGCTCAACTTTGTACCCAGGGCCTCTTGTAACTTCTTCCAAAATATGGATGTGAATCTTGGATCTCTATCAGATATGATTGACAATGAAACTCCGTGAAGTCTTACTATTTCAGAAACATACAAGCTTGGCAGCTTGTCGAGTGAGTAATCCAATCGTACAGGTATAAAATGGGTTGACTCTGTGACTCTATCAACCACAACCCATACAGCATCTTTCTTGCTCGGGGACAACAACAAACCCGTTACAAAATCTGTGGTAATATGATCCCATTTCCACTCGGGAACTAAAATGGGTTGAAGCAAACCCGAAGGTACTTAGTGTTCAGCCTTTACTTGTTAGCAAATCAAGCATTTGGAAACAAATTCTGAAATATCTTTCTTCATTCCCGGCCACCAATACTGTTGCTTCAAGTCATTATACATCTTGGTACTACCCGGATGTACAGACAAACATCCGTTATGTGTCTCATGCAAAATTCTCTGAATAAGCTCTTTCTTTCTCGGTACACAAACTCTATCTTTAAACATCATTTAGTCCATCTTCGAATCTTTTACTCATGATGGCCTCAATGGACACGCATTCTCGATTGTATTTGCTGAGTCGTACAAATTCACGCTCATAATTAGTCAAAGACATCTTGCCTTGCTTCAATTCTAGAAATTCCTTCCTTTTCTTATGTATCTCTGTGCCGTTATATGAGAAATTACTACTGGTGATCTACTTTGTTCATCTGATTCTACATGGAGAAAGTCCACATTCTCACATCTCATCTCAAGGTATTTCTTCCCACAATTAACTATTACATCATGGGTGGTCAACCAGTCCATACCAAGAATGATGTCAAACTCATCAAATGGCAGCAACATAAGGTTTGCCTTAAAACAATGGCCTTTAATCATTAATGGACAATCTTTACAAACTTCATCAACTAACACACTCTTGCCTAAAGGATTAGACACCTTAATCGTAAATTCTGTAGACTCTATAGGCATACTCATATTGGATACTAGTTTCATGCAAATGTAAGAGTGTCTGGATCCGGGATCTATTAAAGCAATAACTTTGATATCATAAATAGAAAAGGTACCCGCGATAACATCAGGAGATGATGCCTCTTCGCGAGCGCGAATGGCATAAGTCCTTGCAGGCGCCCTACCCTCGGGTCTCGTGGCCTGCTCTCTAGGGTTACCTCTTCCACTTGCCCCACTTCTTGGGTTCTTCTGTGGTCTTCCTCTGATCATACTCCCTGATCTTGGGTTCTGAGTTCTCTCTTCTTTTATCGTCTCAGGACAATCCTTTATGTAGTGGTCTTGGGAACCACATCTAAAACATGCATGTTCATGTGCTCGGCATTCTCCCAGATGACGTTTGCCACACTGTAGGCATTCGGGTCTATCTGATCGGATGTTCCCCACACTAGCAACTGAAGTCATCTGTACCTTATTTCCTGAATAATGCTTACTCTTGTCCTTCCTTGAAAACCCAGTGGAAGTAGCCGATCGAGTGGAGAAATCTCTTGACTTCTTGGATGAGGATTGGAATGACTTATTCCACTGTCTCTTTTTAGAGTCACGAGACTCCATTTTAGATTATCTCTTCTCCTTTACTAGCTTTTCAGCTTTACAAGCCCTCTCTACTTGTTTAAACTTGTGTTTAAGCCTCGTAGGCCTATGAGATGTATGAGTTGTTTAAGAAAGAGAAGTTTTTAATTCAGAATGAAATTTTATAGCCCGTAAATATAAGTTTAAGCAAGTTCAAGCATAGTAATGTCTCGTATCCGGTCTTAGCCTCGGACTCGGGTATGGGGTATTACACATACGCTATGCACTTTGGTGGAAACAAACTATACCGAGATCTACGTGAACTGTATTGTTGGCCAAGACTTAAGCATGAGGTGACGAATTTTGTAAGTAAGTGCTTGGCATGCCAGCAAGTGAAGGCTGAGCATCAACTGCCTTCGAAACTGCTGCAACCTATAAAGATTCCACTCTAGAAGTGGGAGAGGATAACCATGGATTTAGTTAGTGGGCTACCCCTGATATTCGGTGTGGGTAATTGTTGATCGGCTGACTAAATCTGCCCACTTCATACCAGTTCGCACTAATTACTCGTTGCAGAAGTTGGCCAAGTTATATGTGGCAGAAATTGTGAGGTTACATGGGATGCCAGTGTCTATCATTTCGGGCAAGGACCCTAGGTTCACATAACGATTCTGGAGGGTGTTACATGAAGCTCTGGGTACAAAGTTGGATTTCAGCACAACATTTCGTCCGCAGACTGATGGTCAGTCAGAGAGCGTAATACAGATTCTGGCGGACATGTTGAGAAGCTGTGTGATCAATTTCAAGGGCAGTTGGAAAGATTAACTTCCATTAGCAGAGTTTGCTTACAACAACAGCTACCAGTCCAGTATTCGGATGGCACCTTACAAGGCGTTATATGGTCGTAGGTGTCGTACCCCTACTTGTTGGACAGAAGTGGGTGACGGCGACTGTTGGGTCCAGAGTTAATTTCTAAAACTGAGGGGCAAGTGAAATTGATTCGGGGTCGGTTAAAGGAAGCATCAGATAGACATAAGTCGTATGTTGACCTAAAGTGTAAGGAAATAGAGTTCTCTGTGGGGGATTATGTCTTCTTAAAGGTATCACCTTGGAAGAAGATTTTGAGATTTGGACGGAAGGGCAAGTTGAGCCCGAAGGGCCTTATCAGATAGTGAAGCATGTGGGGCCGGTCGCCTATTAGCTTGAGTTGCCTCCTGAGTTAAACTGGATACATGATGTATTCCATGTTTCTATGCTGAGGCAATACCATTCTGATCCTTCTCACATAGTGCCAGAGGAGGAGTTAGGTAAGACCTGACCTGACTTTTGAGGAAGAACCGGTGCAGATACTGGATCGTGATGTTAGGGTACTGAGAAGAAAATCTGTTCCGTTAGTCAAGGTACTATGGCGTAATCATGGTTCAGAGGAAGCCACGTGGGAGCCTGAGGAGGCAATGCGACAGCAATACCATTATCTCTTTTGATCAGGTAAATTTCGAGGCCAAAATTTCTTTAAGGGGGTAAAGTTGTAATGTCCCAAAAATTAAGGGTTGTATTTCTTTGCATAATTTCATGTTGAGCTTGCTTAGCTGGTTATTTGAGTGTTTTTGGGGGTTTTAGGGTGGCCTGGGTTCGAGTCTGAGCCTTGGAAATATTTTGGTTTTTGGCCCCTTTAGTGGAGAAGGCTGTTGGAAGCGGGACTTAAGTAAATTGGTGTGTGTTTTAGAAGCACAAGTGGAGTATGTGGTGTGGTGTGGCATCAAGTGGAGAGCAAGGAGGGAAGGGGTTCGAATCCCACAGATGGCAACTAGAGGCTTTTATTTTTTAACTTGGGAGAGCAAGAGGTAGAGTTGGATCAAACTCTACAAGGTTGATGGGAGACTTGGTCATCAAATTTGAATTGGAGGCCAGGAGTGATTCAAGGAGAGGGTGGTGGAGAAAATCGAGGATTTGATGAGTGAGGGAGTAGTAGCCAAAATTAGGAGTGTTGATGGGATGAGAATTTCGGCTAAGAGGTGGGTGTGATGCAAATTTGGCATGAGGGATCTTTAGAGGGCATTTTTGGTTTGGTGTTAGTGTGAGTGTGTCGAATCCCTTTGGTCATTCTTTGAGATTTTTACCTTTTGGGTTTTAATTTCACCACATTTTGGGTGTTTTTCCTTCTTTTCTGACTTCTGCCGTTTACATTTTGCTCTCACTTCTTTTCTTCCTCCTTCATTTCCCTGGCAAGTGACGAATTTGGTGAGCCTTACTTTCATCTTCCCTCCTTCTTTCTTCTCATCTTTCTTCTTCTTCCCATTCGTTTCTTCTCTTTACCTTTAAGCCGAAATCACAGTTTTATCTTATTGATTTATTCCAAGGCCAAAAGCTTCCTTCTTGAAGTGGGGGTTCTCCTTTTGTTAGCCGAACCCTGTAAGCCGAATCTATATACCCTATTTGTCTTGAATCTTTTATCTTGGTGGTTGGGCCGAATCTTGTTGTCAGGCAATTGACGGTTTTCGATGTTCTTAGGTGATTGGTAAAGGTAGAGTATGTAAACACCTTCTTATTTTGTTCTAGTGAATCTTCGTGGCTATTTGGGTAAGTTTCGGTCTCCCTCCTTCTTCTATGGGGGGAGGCCGAATGTTGGATGAATACTAACACCATTGTTTTGTGTATCAAATATTGATAGGGACTCGATTCTTTAATCAGGAGGGGTAGGCCGATTCTTTAATTTTGGGTTTTTTTTCTATTTCTCGATTTTATTTTAACTATTTTATGCCTGTGATTAAAAACTTGATTTGCTTAAATAATCGATAAAGAGCAACGTTTTCAAAATTACATCTCTTTCGGGATTTTCAAACGTAACCATCGGGTAACCATATTCACAAGATGATAACAAAGGTAACCTAAGTGATTTTCAAATTTAATTTCTCAAACAACTTCAAACAACAATTGGTTTTTAACTCGACTATGCTCAACTCACTTGGTTTTTAATAAGTATTGAAAGGTTTTTTTTTCCAAACTAGAAACAACAAACGGTTTTCTCAACAAAAGAGATTTTCCGGGTTTAAAGCGACACTAAAACAATTTCAACTACACCCTACACATTGTTTTTTTTAAATCTTATAACAAACAAAGAGTTTTCCTTTGAAAATTAATCGGCAAACTTGTGTTTTCAAAACGGCTTCACTCCGTAACATGCCAGATTCGGTCGTGATGTGTTGACCGGGTTTGGAGTGTTACAATTGTGGTATCAGAGCCAGGTTCAAATAGCTCGGCTGTGGGCCAGAGGCGCAAAATGTTTTAAAATAAGTTATGAAAGATTTTAATGGGTAAGGCATGGTTGGAAGAGCATGGCGCCGAGTCTTCGGCACCGATCCGCCCAGGTAAGTACTCCAAACTGTTGCCTTGTGTTGATTTGATTATGATGAAATTGGCATGACTAAATAGTAGTAGGAACTACTCTAGAAACTTGAGCTATAGGATGGATGTACTCGCGAAACAAATCCCTTATTAAACTCCTCATAAAACTGTGCCTTAATAGACAGTGGAATAAAAGTCTAACGCATAAAACTTTAATCAGATCATTTCGGGAACAATATTCATGAGTGCACGGGGACGTGGGCGTAATATACGTGGACGAGGTAGAGGTAGGATGGCTATATCTGAGCTAGCTGGGTCTGGCCATGGGTCAGGAAATGATGCACCACCGCCGCCAGCTGTGGGAGCTGAGTTTCAGGACCAGACGGGTGGTGATGATGCAGTGTCACAGGCGATGCTGTGGGTTCTAGAGAGAGTGGCATGTGCATGCGTTGGAACAGGAGCTCGAAAATCTGTGGCTGAGCGACTCAAGGCTAATGGTGCAGAGGTATTCAGAGGTGTATCTGGCGTGGCACCTAGTACGGTAGAATATTGGTTGGAGGCGACGGAATGCATCATAGATGACCTGGATTTTTCAGCGGAGGAAAAGCTGAAAGGCATAGTATCTCTGCTGCGAGATGAGTCATATCAGTGGTGGCTCACAGTTAGGGACGGAGCAATGGCGGATGACCTCACTTGGGAATTCTTTAGGACAGCCTATCAGAGGAAATACATAGGGGCTGGTTATGTTGATGCGCAGCGCAGGGCGTTCTTGAACTTGGTCCAGGGTAATAAGACTGTAGCGGAATATGAGGCAGAGTTTCTCCGGTTGAGTCGGTATGCTCGGGGTATTATGGGCACAGAGCATGAGCACTGTGTCAGATTTGAGGATGGGCTAAGAGACGAGTTGCGAATGATAATTGCCCCACAGCAGGAACGAGAGTTTGCTGTTTTAGTGGAGAAGGCCAAAGTTGCTGAAGAAGTGAAATAGTCGGTGAGACGGAATCAGGATAAGGGTGGGAATAAAAGGATTTCTGGATCATCTGGGTCTGTCAGGAATCTACAGAAACGGGGTAGATTTGGTGGGCCGAATCAAGCTGCTAGGCCTGCTGCTGCAAATACTCAGTGGCCACTACGGTGTGCTCGGTGTGGAAAGTCTCACACGGGGGAGTGTTGGACTGGAAACGGGGGATGTTTTGAGTGTGGATCGATGGGGCACCGAGTGAGGGATTGTCCACAGAGGTCAACTAGGTTACAGTCTGGGGATTAGAATTGTACACAGATCAGGAGGGATGTGCAGCAGCCGCAGAGGGGCCGTGGTGCAGCCAGGGGAGGTAATGGCTCTGGTAGGGGCCGTGGAGCACCGGGCAGAGGTGCAGCTGGTACAGAGGCGAGACAGCCTGGATTGGTCTACGCGGCGAGGCGTCGTGAGGAGGGCGACGCACCGGACGTCATAACCAGTACGTTTTTAATCTTTGGACTACCTTATAATGCTTTGATAGATGTGGGTTCGACGTACTCATATGTAGCCAGTAGCATAGTGGAAACTATGAACTTAGACTCTGAGACTACTTCTAGGAAGATGTCAGTGATAAGCCCTCTAGGTCACTCTGTAGAAGTAAGTAAACTGTATAGGGATGTACCCCTAGAACTTCAAGGGGTCGTGTTTTTGGCTGATTTGATGGAACTGCTGTTTGGGGAGTTCGATCTGATTCTTGGGATGGATTGGCTAGTAAGTATCAAGCTAGTTTGGACTGCGCAGCTAAGCGCATGGTGTTGAAGACTATGGAAGGTGAAGTGGTGGTGATGATAGGTAATAGGAGAGATTACCTATCCAATGTGGTTTCTGCGCTGAAGGAAGAGAAAATGGTTAGGAAACGGTATGAGGCATTTATGGAGGCATTACTGGTATGGTGAAAAGTCGATAGTCTACACGGATCACAAAAGTCTGAAGTGCCTCTTGACTCAGAAAGATTTGAAAGTGAGACAGCAGAGGTGGATCGAGTTGTTGAAGGACTACGACTGCTCGATTGAGTACCATCTGGGTATGGCTAACGTAGTGGCTGACACGTTGAGCGGCAAGGTGGTAACGGATCCGAGAGCAATGTTTGCTCATCTCAGTCTGTATGATGACGGGAGTCTTTTGGTAAAATTGCAAGTAAAGCCGTCTTGGATTGATCAGGTAAGCGAGACAGCTGACAAATAAGGTTTTGAGTGCTCGGAGGTTGCAACTGCAGAATGGTGAATTGGAAGGTTACAGCTTGGGCAATGATGGGGTGCTGTGTTTCAAGGGGAAGTATGTATGCTGAAGGACGTGGAGTTAAGACAGAGGATTCTTCAGGAAGCTCATAGCAGTCCATATGCTATGCATCCTGGAGGCAGTAAGATGTATCGTGATTTGAGGGAACAGTCTGGTGGCCGGGTCTTAAACGGGAGGTAACTGAGTTCGTGGGCAAATGTTTGACATGCCAGCAAGTCAAGGCTGAGCATCAGTTACCGTCAGGACTGCTTCAGCCGGTAAAGATCCCACAGTAGAAGTGGGAAAGGATTACGATGGATTTCATCAGTGGGCTTCCCTTTATGTCTAGCAAGAAGGACTCAGTTTGGGTAATAGTGGATCGTCTAATTAAGTCGGCTCATTTCATACCAGTTCGAGTTTATTATTCGCTCCGGAAATTAGCCAAGTTGTATGTGGCGGATATAGTGAGGTTGCATGAAGTGCCTGTGTCAATTATTTCGGATAAGGATCCCAGGTTCACATCGAGGTTCTGGAAAGCTTGGCATCAGGCTTTGGGTACAAGGTTTGATTTTAGCACGGCTTTCCATTCGCAGTCTGATAGACAGTCTGAAAGGGTAATTCAGATTCTGGAGGACATGTCGAGGGGATGCGTTCTGGATTTCAGTGGTAGTTGGGAGGAGTACCTACCTTTGGCGGAGTTCGCTTATAACAATAGCTATCAAGCGAGTATTCAGATGGCACCATATGAGGCACTATATGGACGGAAATGTCGTACTCCGACGTGTTGGACAGAACTGGGTGAACGGCAGATGTTAGGTCCGGAATTGGTTGCGGAAACAGAGGATAAGGTTAAAATGTTTCGGGCTCATCTGAAGGAAGTGTCGGACAGGCAGAAGTCTTATGCGGATCTCAAGCGTAGGGATATAGAGTATGCAGTAGGTGACAAGGTCTTTCTGAAGATGTCGCCGTGGAAGGAAGTGTTGAGATTTGGGGGGAAGGGCAAGCCAAGCCCTAGGTTTATCGGGCCGTATACGGTGTTGAAGCGAGTGGGACCGGTAGCTTACCAGCTCGAGTTGCCAACAGAGTTAAGTTAGATTCACAATGTGTTTCATGTCTCCATGCTTAGGTACTACCATTCAGATCCTTTGCATGTTGTGTCAGTGGAGGAAATCGAGGTGAGCCCAGATTTGTCCAGGGAAGAGGAACCAGTGCAGATTCTGGATCGGGACGTTAAGGTGTTTTGTAAGAATACGGTGCCATTGGTAAAGGTATTATGGCAGAACCATGGTGCGGAAGAGGCTATGTGGTAACCAGAGGGTGTGATGCGGCAGCAATACCCTCAGCTCTTTTGACCAGGTAATTTCGAGGCCGAAATTATTTTTAAGGGGGTAGAACTGTAACATCCTTAAATCGGGGTCTTTGCATTTTACCTGTTTGCATGTTTATGTTATGGATGTTATGCTAGTTTGAACTGATTTAGGGTCTAGGCTTGAGCTTGGGATAGGCTAGGGCCATAGCAAAATTTTGGTTTTGGGCTTCTAAGAAGGGGAGCTGGGTGAGTGAGGTGTTAAGGGAAATTATTGGAGCGTTTTGACACAAGTATCTCAGTGGTAAAGTGGCAAGGGAGGCGCTACTCATGTACAAGGGAGATGACGCCACAGGGAGCAAGGAGGACCTTGGTTCGAGCTGCAGAAAACCCTTCCTGCTATTTATTTTTGACGCCACAGGCAAGGAGTGGAGTGCCCAGGATGGACTCTCTTGGATGGATGAGGATTGAGTCAACTTGTTTGAAATGGATGAAGAGGAGAGATTATAGGGATTTGACTCATTCAAATTCCATTGAATGAGTGGATGAGAGGAATTCAAGGAGGGGTAAGGGGGACGGCATGTGTTTGAGGGGAGTAGGTTGTGTTTAGCTGAATTTTTGGATGTAGTGTGAGCTTGGGGAAGCAATCGGTTTTGGTGCTTGAGAAGGGGGGTTGCCGAATGTTCTTAGTAGCCTTGGGAGGGTGCATTTTCGGCTAGTTGGGAGAGTCTCTTCTTTTGCGTTTAGAGTCATAAACCGAAACCCTTTTCTTCTTTTTGTTTTTGGTAGCCGAACCTTCCCACTTCAAAGCCATTCTTTTCTTCCATTGATTTTAGCAAGAACCGAAACCTCATTTGCACCCCTCTCATTCTCTTTTCTCTTTTCGGCATCCTTGGTTCTTGGCCGAATCCATCTTTGTCACTTCTTCTTTTCTTAATTTTGCTCAAAGCCGAAAACACCATACCTATCTCCCTATTCATTTTTGTTTCATCTTTTTCTTGAAACCCTCAAGAGCCAAACCACCTCAAGACCGAATCAAGTCTTCTTCTCTTCTCTTATTCAAAACTATCACCCTCCCTCTCTCTTGCGATTTCTCCTTTTGTCTTCTTTTAGATTCATAAGCCGAAACCTTGCAAGTTCTTCTTCTTCTCTTCTTGCTTGATACTTTGGCTGAATATTAGCCTAGTGAAGATCTTTCTCTGCTATTTCTCCTCGAGTTTGTTGGGTCAATTTCGTTTTGAATGAGGTAAGTGTTATGGCTGAATCTCCCTTATCTTCTTTATTCTTTCTTCATTGACTTATGTGAAGTAAAAGCTGGCTTTCGGCATTGGGCTGACATGGTTCTCATACATCCAGTAAATCGACATCTTTTGGGTACTCATAAAGTGTTCTTCCGGGTTTTGTGACGACAGATTGTAGAGAGGGTGTTGACGAATACAGTGGATCTTCGGGATTTGGTCGCCAATTTAGGTAAGGGTTCTAACGTTTTAGGATCTGTTTCATATTCGTTTAAAAGTCGAAGGGCTATTTGCTTAATAGTGTTGTGCTTGGCCGAAAGCAGGGGAGTGTAGTGACGCCATCTTGTGTGAACTTTCGGGGTTCATTAGTTGTGAGTTACGCTTAGAGCCTCGGGGTTTTGTCGACTTAGGTAAGGGATCTATTCATTCGGGTTTAATTTCTATTCAATGTTAGTCTCTGTGTTAATCCGATTTAGTGACCGAAGGTGTTATGGACCCTGTTGTCAGCCGAACGTTAGGGGGGGTTGGATCTGAGACCCCAGCCCCTAAGTTCAAGAAGAGGGCAGTGTCGGTTGTTCGTGATTGGCCACCTGGGTGTGGGCCGGCATCGGAGCAAAGCAGTAGACCGATAGCGATAGTGTCGATTAACGACAGTACTGACGTAGAGAGCATAGTCTTGCGTGTAATTAAGTGTATAACGCTTATACACTTCTATTAGTATAATATGCTTATTATGTTACTGTTATAGCCATTGTACTCAGTGATTATGCCTTATGGGCATGAGCTTGGATTCCGGGTAAGCCTCCTGTTATGTGATTTACGATATACATCATCATGTTTTGTTAAATGCTATGCTATGCCTTATTGCATGATACATGATGTTTTTGACACGTATGATATGGACATGATGATGGGATTGATGAGAGGAGGGGGATGATTTATTTGGACTGTCACCAGTGGTTTTGACCACAAGATAGGTTGGCCCCATCACTTGATTTGTGACTACGGTCACCAGTGGTTTTGACCACACTATTATTATTTGTGACTAAGTCCCAGTGGTTTTGACCACCAGTGGTTTTGACCACACTTATGATATTTGTGACTACGGTCACCAGTGGTTTTGACCACATATG
Organism: Gossypium australe; assembly: GCA_005393395.2. Classification (NCBI taxonomy): domain Eukaryota; kingdom Viridiplantae; phylum Streptophyta; class Magnoliopsida; order Malvales; family Malvaceae; genus Gossypium; species Gossypium australe. The sequence goes on from CM016624.1 coordinate 107,761,427, forward strand.
GATATTGTGACTCGTCCCAGTGGTTTGGTACCACAGTGGGTTGGCCCCACATGAGATAGTACAAGATTGTCATCAGTGGTTTTGACCACAAGATGGGTTGGCCCCATCACTTGATTTGTGACTACGGTCACCAGTGGTTTTGACCACACTGATATATATTTGTGACTTCGGTCACCAGTGGTTTTGACCACCAGTGGTTTTGACCACACGGGGTAGATAAAGGAGATTGGATGGTTAGGTTATGGGTTGCATGATTTGCATGTTTTACTGATGATCTCTGTAAGTGCTTAAACTATCGGGTTGGGGATTTATACACTGAGTCTCGGTGACTCACCCCTTCCCTTATATTTTGCAGATGAGGCATAGATCGCGGATATAGAGCCGGGGAGGACTCGAGGTGGCCATGCATCTAAATTTCGGATTTAACTTTAAGTTACTATTTCAATTTAAATTTTATTTAAAGTTGGTTTTGGTTTTGTAATAGGGCCGCTAGGTATTATTTTGGGTTTTTTTTCTATTTCTCGATTTTATTTTAACTATTTTATGCCTATGATTAAAAACTTGATTTGCTTAAATAACCGGTAAAGAGCAACGTTTTCAAAGTTACATCTATTTCGGGATTTTCAAACGTTACCATCGGGTAACCATATTCACAAGATGATAACAAAGGTAACCTAAGTGATTTTCAAATTTAATTTCTTAAACAACTTCAAACACAATTGGTTTTTAACTCGACTATGCTCAACTCACTTGGTTTTTAATAAGTATTGAAAGGCTTTTTTTCCAAAACTAGAAACAACAAACGGTTTTCTCAACAAAAGAGATTTTCCGAGTTTAAAGCGACACTAAAACAATTTCAACTACACCCTACACATTGTTTTTTTTAAATCTTATAACAAACAAAGAGTTTTCCTTTGAAAATTAATCGGTAAACTTGTGTTTTCAAAATGGCTTCACTCCGTAACATGCCAGATTCGGTCGTGATGTGTTGACCGGGTTTGGGGTGTTACAATTACCATTCCCTAGATGATCGTTTTATCCTTAGTAGTAGGATCATCGATGTATGAGTAGTAACTAGATGATTGGTGTCTATGATGATGCACTGTTTACATTATTAAATTATGACATGGCATAATGCATGGGTTGGGTTTTGGGTCTTGAGGTAGCACTGTCCTGGTGGCTCTGCCATGTTATACTGATTTAGTGGCTCTGCCACGTATACTGTTATTAGCAGCTAGTCTGCGTTATTGGTGTGCTGGTTGGGTGGGTTGACTTGGTCCCTCCAGGTGTGTTGGTTGGTAAGGGTGGTGTGTTGGGTACATTTGATTTGCAAATCATAGGGCTTCGGCCCAGACTGTTATTAATTAGGGCTTCGGTCCAGACTATTATTGATTAGGGCTTCGGCCCAGACTGCTACTGAATAGGGCTTAGGCCCAGATTGACACTGTAGGGGCTTGGGCCCAAACTGTGGGTGTAATAAGGGGATTACACACTGAGTTCTCGTAACTCACCATTTCTCTTTAACTGTGCAGGTAATCCCCAGCCTTAGAGGATTTGGAGCTGCGAGGGACTCGGAGGTGGCCACCCATCCTGCATGTTTTTTAGGGTTAATTTAGTTATTTCATTTTAGGTTACATTACTTTAATTATTGGGTTTTATAATTTTTGTAATAAGGCCATTGGAACTGTTTTAACTTTTATTTGGGGATTTCTTTAATTACTGCAAATTTATTAGCCACGGTTTTTAAAACAATAACAACTATTTTTAAAATATCACATTTTTCCAACTGTTTAAACCAAATTTCTGTAACAGACACGATTTTTAATAAGCAAGATAATACATGCATTTTTGAAAGGGTATTAATTCGAGTAAACTTCTTTGTTAACAAGCAACGAAAAATTGGATTTTGGACGTTTAAAGTTTTGATTTGAAAATGAGTTTTCCAACGATCACAAGATTCTCAAGCAACACCTGATGTGGCACGCTAGATCCGGTCTTAACGTCTAGGCCGGGTTTGGGGTGTTACAGCATGTATAACTAGACTCTCACACTTGCTATGATAGTCTGAGAACCAACTAAACCATAGCTCTGATACCACTCAATGTAACACCCATACCCACGTCCGACATCGAAATAGAGTACGAGGCATTACCAGACTTATACATACACATTCATGCAATACCAAGTCTAGATTTCATATTTCACCCTCATAAGACTTGTTATTTTGATGACCACTTTTACCATTATAATCTGATTACCAACTTATCCATCAAGCACTCATGTCATATTACTAACCATGCATGGCAAATAAACATAATCACATTATAAACATTAAGATATGACATGAATAACTCGACTTACAAGCCATAATCAATATAAGCCACATCTTATGGCCATATGCATATAACTTCATATAAACCTACACATTTAGCCAAAGAAAAATAATGCATGTCAATCAACTAAATCCCCATACATGCCACTCACTTGAAATTTCTAATATATGCTTCATTATATCAAAGGTAGCAACTTGATAGTGTGATGCAACCTCCGACGATCTCCAACCCCGAGCTAACCTGAAAACACTAAAGGAAAGGAAGGGAGGGAGTAAGCTTTATAGCTTAGTAAGATCGTATGAAAATAAAAAAAAAACAATTTATCCCCTTGTTTCTCATGGTAATACAACCCAATTTGCATCTTTACTCATATTCCAGTCAAGCTATTTTCTATAGTCACAATAATTAAATTATTTATATCTTGAGGTACGAAACTCCAAATTAAGTTCCACTAATTTTCCTTGAAACTAGAGTCATATATCTTCTTACCATAAAATTTTTAGAATTTCTGGTTTGTATAATTAGTACGGTTTATTCATTAAAATCTCCCCTGTTACACTATCTAACAATTTTGACCTCTCTCCACTAAAAATCAATTACCTCATTGTACAGTTTTTATATGTCATTCCCATTAGTTTCTAATGAAAATGGACTCATTCAAGATTTCAAGCATATAAATTATATCTCATAATTATTTATGTACAAGTTTTAATGATTTTCCAAATTTCATGTTTTCTTGATATAACATGTCAAACTAACACTCATTTGATACATTTTATCTGTAAAATCCTAAAATTTGAATATTTATATGTTGCATTATTTTGGTGCTCAGCTAATTTAATTATTCTATGTGTGTGTTAAAATAGTCCTGAAAAGGTTCGGGATTTATTTGGATTTGGTATAATTTTTGGAAATTAGTAATTTAATGAAGTGGAACAAGTGATCTTATAGCTTAAGGTAATTAAGTGGTAAAAAGATAGCATAATTGAGCCATTGCTTAAGAGGATATGTGCCATATGTATGGTCTTGAGGGGAGAGGTTCGAATCCCCTAGTATGCATTTTGTGAATATTAATTTTTGCTCTTTCCTAGCAAGTGTCGGCCAAGCATCATATTTTTGGTAAGTTAGACTTTTATTTTTATGGTATGATGGCTAAAAGATATGGTAAGAGTAAACTTAAGGTAGGGAATATGAGATTATGGTATGTGGGGGAACACAGGGCACTTTTCTAGGAGGATGTTTTTGAAAGTTTGGATTGGTCAAACTTTGACCTTGGTGTCCATGTATTTGGACGGTTTTGGGGGCTAGGGGGTGACCAAATTTTGTTGAAGGCTTTGGTAAGGTTGGTAGCTAGTTGGTCATTTGGCTTTAGGTCATTTTGTGTTTTTCTCAAAGCATTTTCTCTCCATCTTTCCTCTCCCTAGCCGAATGCACTTTGAGCATTAGGGAAGCATCTTTTGTTTTTCTTTTGGTCATTCCATTTTGACAATTTTGGTCTTAATTTGCCTATTCTCTCAAGTCATTTCCCCTAGTGCCGAAAACACCAAAACCTTGAAGACCATTTTCTTTTTTCTTTTCTTCCTCCATTGCCGAATGCTCTCTAGCCTCAAACCTATCTCTTTGTTCATCTTCTATTCTTGAAATGAACCAAAATCGAAACACCTAATTGTCCTATACCTTTATTTCATCTCCTTCTTCTTACAAAATCTATTCAACATTTTCTCCCTTTTCTTTTCCTCCATGGCCGAATGTTGCTAACACCATCTCCTTCAAATTTTTCTCCTCATAGCCGAATATTTTACAACACTTATCTTCTTCTCAAACTATTTCATTCTTTTATTCTCACACTTTGATCGCTCGGTAAGTGGCTAGTATAATACTTTAGTATTTTTATTTTTCCCTCTTCCTTTGTGCCGAATTTACATGTTGGTGTGGGATGGTCTTTTTGGATCGAGATCATTATCACATCATATCTCATTCAAATCTTTTTCTCCATCATAGAAACTTAGTGGAAGGCCAGAACTTGGAGTGTCAGAAATCATCGTGAATCGCTAGAATTCGGTCCAAAGTTTTAAGGTAAGGGTTTTTATCAAGGATTCCATTTTACTCATTATTTCGTTAATGATGGGATTTACTAATCGATGTTACTTTAGGGACACTATCGCTTGATTTTCATCCTTTGAACATAAGGATTTCGTGGTAAATCGATTTCGTCCCTTAAAATCAATTGTCTTAATTTTCGAAATATTAGTTGGACTGATACTCTTTTGTCAATAGAAGCAAACAAGATAGGATCAAAAAGGGTGGTGAATAGTAATCGGAAAAGGGGCGGATTCGCTATTCCCTCTAGATTCAAACGGAGGGCTGTTTCGGCAATCCGAGATTTTCCACCGGTTTGTGGACCCTCATCCGGGGAGAATCAATTGTTCGAAGTTGTTCATAGTTCTGAGCCATTAGCTGTTCGGGGTTTCCCAACGGGTTGTGGACCGTCAATCGGGGAAAACCGACAAATCATAGTTATTCATGATTCCGAGGGTAAAATCCTAGACTGTTTATCTTAGAATAAATTACTATAAGTGTTAATGATCTAATTAAGTGTTAAAAATATTCTAGGTACTGACGATCAAGAAAGTGTAGTGCTCACCGTAATCAGGTGTGCAAATTTCACACCGTATCTCATGGGTTAGATGACTATATCGTAGTAATCGTTGGATTAAATCACAAGTTAGTGAAATCGGGCAAAATAGTATATTTATAACTCTATTGGTAAAAACTATGAAATTGGTATTAAGACTGTGAAAATTACAAAATTACCCTTAATAGGCTAAATCGATATATGTGATAAATGGGTCTTATGTGATATGTGATAAATGGGCCTTATGTGATATGTGATAAATTGGCCATAAGTGATATTTGATAAGTGGGCCTTAAGTGATATTTGATAATTGGGCCATACGTGATATTTGATAAATGGGTCAAGTGTGATATGAGATTATATAGGTCAAAATGTGTAATGGGCCAGATTGTAATAATTTAAATAATGGGCCTTATATTGAAATAATTATATGAATGGATTGTTATGCATATTATATACATGATTGCATGGGTTGGGCTTTTTGATGAAGAGAAGTTCTGGTAGCTTTGCTACAAAATTCTGATGGCTTCGTGCCCAGTTTAATATATGGCTTTGTGTCTAGTTTAATATATGGCTTTGTGCCCAGTTTAATATATGGCTTCGTGCCCAGTTTAATAAATGGCTTTGTGCCCAGTTTAATATATGGCTTTGTGCCCAGTTTGATATATGGCTTAATGCCCAGTTTGGTGTGTTGGCGAGGTGCGTGACTAAAGCTCCCCACAGGTGTGCTGGTTGGTACGAGTGGTGTGTAGCGGATGGAAATTTAGGTTTGGTTTTGGGAATTGCATATCATATGCATTTTATTCAATTTAAATTGTTATATTTGTAATGGGCTCAGGCCCAAATAAATGCTCAAATGGTTTTGGCCCAGTGGACTATGGTAAGTGAGTTACACACTGAGTTTTAAGTAACTCACCCCGTTTTCTTTACCCTATTCAGATAATGATCAGTAATGGAGGCTTGGGCCAGGGACGACTCAATGGTGGCCATACTACGAATAATGGGTTAATTAAACTTCGGATTTCTTTTAAGTACTTTTAAATATTTGCTTTTAAGTTGTGATGTAATAAGGCCTCTGTTTAAATTTTTATGGATGTTTTACTTGTGGATGGATTTTATATTTCGTTTTAAATACTCAAATGGGATTTCTTCTCTAAAAATAGAAATAAACATTTTTCTTAAATAAACATACGAAAAGGGTTTCATTCTTAGTTATTTTTAACTCGGTAAAATTTTCTGTAACAACTCTTTTAAAAATCTTGTTTTCAAAATTTCTTTCGAACTCTTTTACATTTCTCGGAATATTGAATCAATTATTTTTATTCTCTAAGTTTTAATTTATAAACTCTTACGTCTTAAATTAATTAACAATCAACCTCGGTTTTCAATAAACACCTTTTCAAAATCTTTATTTTAAAATCTGTTTTCTACAAACCTTTAAAAGACTTTACATATGATTATTTCGTGTGACATGTCAAATCTGGTCTTAATGCATAGACCGGGTTTGGGGTGTTACATTTTATGGTATCAGAGCCAGTTTTAAAACTCGGCTATGGTTTGGGTTCAAAAACATTTATTGTTCAAAACTGCTTGAATTATAGAATTTATTTTTTTTTTCAAAGGTAGTATGGCACCACGAGTATTCGGCACCAAGTCAAGTAAGTGTAATAATTATTATTATTGTGATATGACTATAGGAACATCTAGAAGTTTTAGTTTTAGGTGTTGAAACTATAGAGATTGAGACTATAGGATGTGTTTACGAAAACAACTCTACTTCTTATATCTCATAAACTATCGTTAATAAACACTAAAATAGTATACTGATTCATAAAACTTGTAATCAGACTAAACCGAAATAGTCAAAATGAGCGCTAGAGGACGTGGACGTGGTAGACGTGGCCGTGGTAGAGGCTGAGATGCTAGGGTTGCGTCTGAAGCGTCAGGACATATACTAGAAATGGACGCACCTGCATCACCCAGGATTGAGACTGGACCACATGATCATACGAGAGAGGATATTGCTTTGACTCAAGCAATGTTGCGAGTCTTAGAAAGGGTTGCTGGGGTTAGAACTGGGCCAGCAGCTCGAGAATCAATATCTGAATGACTTAAATCAAGTGGTGCCGAGGTTTTTAGGGGTGTCTCGAGTGTAGCTCCAAATGTCACAGAATATTGGCTTGAGGCTGTAGAGCGAATTATGGATGATCTGGAGTGTACTACCGAGTAGAAATTGAGAAGAGTTGTATCCTTGTTGAGGGACGAGGCGTATCAGTGGTGGCTTACTATTCGAGAAGGCACTCAGGCTGAACTTGTTACATGGGATTTCTTCAAAACTGAATTCCAAGGAAACTTTGTCGGGGCAAGTTATGTGGATTCTTGGAGGAAGGAATTCCTGAATCTGGTCCAAGGAAATAAGACGGTGGCAGCTTACGAGGCAGAATTTCTACGCTTGAGTCGTTATGCTCGGACAGTAGTGCCAACTGATCATGAGCGTTGTGTATGTTTTGAGGATGGGCTGAATGATGAGTTGCAGGTACTGATAGCCCCACAACAAGAAAGGACTTTTGCCAAGCTAGTAGAGAAAGCCAAAATAGCTGAAGAGGCTAGAAACTCTGAGCGTCGGAACCGAGAAAGAGGCAGAGGCAAGAGGGACTTTAAGTATTTGGGTTCCACTAAAAGGTTCCAAAAGAGGCCCAGGAATGATGAGCTAGCTTCAGCTAGAGCACCTGCTGCTACCAATCAGATTCAACCATGTGTTGACTGTGGAAGACGACACCTTGGTGAATGCTGGAAGAGAACCGGTGGTTGCTTCAAATGTGGTTCTAAGGACCACCAGCTTAAAGATTGTCCTCGACGGACCGCTCCGAATCAGGAAGCTCGTAACCATGTTGCACAGCCAACTAGAGGCGTTCAGCAGCCACCGAGAGGCCGTGGGCCAGGTCGAGGTGGTAATGGCGGTGGACGAGGTCAAGGTGCACCGGGTAGAGGAAATGGCTTCAGAGGTAACGCGGAGGCGAGACAGCCAGGGTTAGTGTATGCAGTCAGACGCCAAGAGGATGGTAATGCACCTGATGTAATAACTGGTACGTTCTTTATCTCTAATGTACCTATTACTGCTTTGATAGATATCGGATCTACCCATTCAGATGTTGCTATTGCTATATCTGAAATCTGAATATTAGATCTGAGATTACCGATAGAGAGATGACGATAATTAGTCCTTTAGGACAGTCTGTGGTAGTGAATAAACTGTATAGAGACGTGCCTCTAGAATTTCAAAGAAAAATATTTTCGGCGGATTTGATGGAACTGGCTTTCTATGAGTTCGACCTTATTTTGGGCATGGATTGGTTGGTGAAGCACCGTGCGCACTTGGATTGTGCTGTAAAGCAGATGTCGATAAGGACTTTGGAAGATAAGGAAGTAGTAATGTTAGGCGAACAGAGAAACTATTTAGCAAATGTGGTATCTAGTTTAAAGGCAGAAAAGTTGGTGCGAAAAGGGTATGGAGCATTTCTAGCCTTCATTAGTGCTTTGGATACCAAGGAATTAACGGTGGAAGGTGTTAGAGCGGTGAAAGATTTTCCTGATGTCTTTCTCGAAGAACTTCTGGGTCTACCCCCAGATCGGAAAGTAGAGTTTCGCATTGAGCTTTTGCCCGGAACAGCTCCGGTGTCCATTGCTCCTTATAGAATGGCGCCGAAGGAGTTAGCGGAGCTTAAAGCTCAAATTCAAGAATTGTTGGATCGAGGATTTATTCGACCGAGCGTGTCTCTGTGGGGAGCCCCAGTTTTGTTTGTCAAAAAGAAGGATGGGTCGATGCGTATGTGCATTTATTATAGGCAGTTGAATAAATTGACAATCAAGAATAGATATCCATTGCCGAGAATTGATGACCTGTTTGATCAGTTGAGAGGAGCTTCAGTTTTCTCCAAGATAGATTTGAGATCGGGTTATCATCAACTTAAGGTTAAGGAGGCGGATATTCATAAGACAACATTTCGAACTCAGTATGGACATTATAAGTTTTTGGTGATGCCGTTTGGATTGACCAATGCACCAACTGCATTTATGGACATGATGAACCGAGTCTTTCAACCCTATCTAGACCGGTTCGTGGTGGTGTTCATAGATGATATCCTAGTATATTCGAGGAATGAAGTAGAGCATGACTCACATCTGCGGATAGTATTGCAATTACTGCGAGAAAAGCAACTTTATTCCAAATTCAGTAAGTGTGAATTTTGGCTGAAGGAAGTGACTTTCTTGGGACATGTTATGTCGGCCGAAAGAGCCAGAGTTGATCCTCGGAAGGTAGAGGCTATGTTGGATTGGAAACCACCGAAGTCAGTGGCTGAGATTCGGAGTTTCCTAGGATTGGCTGGTTATTATAGACATTTTGTTGAGGGGTTTTCGTTGATTGCTGCACCCCTAACTAAACTGTTGCGAAAGGGAGTATCGTTTGTGTGGACAGAGAAACAACAAGGAAGTTTTGAGAAATTGAAGAAGATTTTGACGGAAGCGCCAGTACTGATTCAACCTGAGGTTAGAAAAGAGTTTACCATTTACTGTGATACGTCACACACGGGTTTAGGATGTGTGTTGATGCAAGGTGGAAAAGTGGTAGCTTATGCATCTCGCCAGTTGAGGCCGCACGAAGTCAACTATCCTACCCATGATTTGGAGTTGGCTGCGGTGGTTTTTGCTTTGAAGATTTGGAGGCACTATCTCTACGGTGAGAAGTCGATCATTTATACGGACCATAAGAGTTTAAAGTACCTCCTTACCCAAAAGGGGTTGAACTTAAGACAGCGGAGATGAATAGAGCTGTTGAAGGATTATGACTTCTCAATCGAGTATCATCCTGGAAAGGTTAACGTGGTGGCAGACGCGTTGAGTCGTAAGGTGATATCGGAGTTGAGAGCAATGTTTGCTCATATTAGTTTGTATGAAGATGCCAGTTTGCTAGCGGAACTTCAGGTAAAGCCTATGTGGTTTAGGGTTCAACAAGTCGAAAGTGGTGTAATAGGGGATTTTGGAATGAGTAAGGATGGAGTGCTGTGTTATCGTGGAAGAGTTTGTATGCCCATGGATTCGGATTTGAGACAAATGATTCTGCGAGAGGTGCACAGTAGCCCCTATGCTATGCACCCCGGAGGAAATAAAATGTATCGAGATCTACGAGAGCAGTATTGGTGGCCAGGATTGAAGCAAGAGGTTACGAATTTTGTGAGTAGGTGCTTGACGTGTCAGCAAGTGAAGGCGGAACATCAATTACCGTCGGGATTGCTACAACCGGTGAAGATTCCATTATGGAAGTGGGAAGGGATAACGATGGATTTTGTTAGTGGGTTACCCTTAGCACCTACTAAGAAAGATTCCGTCTGGGTAATAGTGGATCGATTGACGAAGACTGCTCATTTTCTACCTGTTCGTATGGATTATTCACTGCAGAAGTTGGCTAAGTTGTATGTAGCAGAGATTGTGAGGTTGCATGGGGTACCAGTGTCTATTATATCGGACAGGGACCCTAGGTTTACATCACGGTTTTGGAAGGCTTTGCATGAGGCTCTGGGAACAAAGTTAAACTTCAGCACGGCTTTTCACCCTCAGTTTGATGGACAGCCAAAAAGAGTAATCCAGATTTTGGATGACATGTTAAGGGGTTGTGTGATTGACTTCAGAGGTAGTTGGGAGGATTTTCTACCGTTGGCAGAGTTTGCGTATAACAATAGCTATCAGTCTAGCATTCAGATGGCACCCTACGAGGCATTGTACGGTCGTAAGTGCCGTACTCCTACTTTTTAGACTGAATTGGGGGAACGACAGTTATTGGGTCCTGAACTGATATTAGAAACGGAAGAAAAGGTAAAGGTAATTCGGGCTCGGTTAAGGGAAGCTTCAGATAGACAGAAATTATATGCGGATCTGAAGCGTAAGGATATTGAGTTTGCGGTGGGAGATCAGGTTTTTCTAAAGGTCTCACCTTGGAAGACGATCTTCAGATTTGGAAGGAAGGGCAAGTTGAGCCCTAGGTTCATTGGACCGTACCGTGTGTTGAAGCGTGTAGGACCAGTGGCTTATCAGCTTGAATTACCTCTGGAGTTGAGTCAGATTCATAGTGTTTTCCATGTCTCTATGTTGAGGCGTTATCGATCGGATCTGTCTCACATAGTACCGGTAGAGGAAGTTGAGTTAAGGCCTGACTTGTCATTCGAGGAAGAGCCAGTGAAAATTTTAGATCGTGATTTTAAGGTGCTAAGAAAGAAATCAGTACCGTTGGTTAAGGTTCTATGGCGTAATCACAGAGCGAAGGAAGCTACACGGGAGCTTGAGGACATGAATAGACAGCAATACCCTCACCTCTTTTAACCAGTTAAAGTTCGAGGACAAAATTTTCTTTAAGGGGGGTAGAATTGTAACATCCTAAAATTTGAATTTTTATATGTTGCATTATTTTGGTGCTCAGGTAATTTAATTATTCTATGTGTGTGTTAAAATAGTCCTGAGAAGGTTCGGGATTTATTTGGATTTGGTTTAATTTTTGGAAATTAGTACTTTAATGAAGTGGAACAAGTGACCTTATAGCTTAAGGTAATTAAGTGGTAAAAAGATAGCATAATTGAGCCATTGGTTAAGAGGATATGCGCCATATGTATGGTCTTCAGGGGAGAGGTTCGAATCCCCTAGTATGCATTTTATGAATATTAATTTTTGCTCTTTCCTAGCAAGTGTCGGCCAAGCATCATATTTTTGGTAAGTTAGACTTTTATTTTTATGGTATGATGGCTAAAAGATATGGTAAGAGTGAACTTAAGGTAGGGAATCATGAGATTATGGTATGTAGGGGGAACACAAGGCACTTTTCTAGGAGGATGTTTTGGAAAGTTTGGATTGGTCAAACTTTGACCTTGGTGTCCATGTATTTGGACGATTTTGGGGGCTAGGGGGGTGACCGAATTTTGTTGAAGGCTTTGGTAAGGTTGGTAGCTAGTTGGTCATTTGGCTGTTGGTCATTTTGTGTTTTTCTCAAAGCATTTTCTCTCCGTCTTTCCTCTCCCTAACCGAATGCACTTTGAGCATTAGGTAAGCATCTTTTGTTTTTCTTTTGGTCATTCCATTTTGACCATTTTAGTCTTAATTTGCTTATTCTCTCAAGTCATTTCCCCTAGTGCCGAAAACACCAAAACCTTGAAGACCATTTTCTCTTTTCTTTTCTTCCTCCATTGTCGAATGCTCTCTAGCCTGAAACCTCTTTCTTTGTTCATCTTCTATTCTTGAAATGAACCAAAATCGAAACACCTAATTGTCCTATACCTTTATTTCATCTCCTTCTTCTTACAAAATCTATTCAACATTTTCTCCCTTTTCTTTTCCTCCATGGCCGAATGTTGCTAACACCATCTCCTTCAAATTTTTCTCCTCATAGCCGAATATTTTACAACACTTATCTTCTTCTCAAACCATTTCATTCTTTTCTTCTCACACTTTGATCACTCAGTAATTTGCTAGTATAATACTTTAGTATTTTTATTTTTCCCTCTTCCTTTGTGCCGAATTTACATGTTGGTGTGGGATGGTCTTTTTGGATCGAGATCATTATCACATCATGTCTCATTCAAATCTTTTTCTCCATCATAGAAACTTAGTGTAAGGCCGGAACTTGGAGTGTCCAAAATCATCATGAATCGCTAGAATTTGGTCCAAAGTTTAAAAGGTAAGGGTTTTTATCAAGGATTCCATTTTACTCATTATTTCGTTAATGATGGGGTTTACTAATCGATGTTACTTTAGGGACGCTATCACTTGATTTTCATCCTTTGAACGTAAGGGTTTCATGGTAAACCGATTTCGCCCCTTAAAATCAATCGTCTTAATTTTCGAAATATTAGTTGGACTGATACTCTTTTGTCAGTGGAGGCAAACAAGATAGGATCAAAAAGGGTGGTGAATAGTAATCGGAAGAGGGGCAGATTCACCATTCCCTCTAGATTCAAGCGAAGGGCTATTTCGGCAATCCCAGATTTTCCACCGGGTTGTGGACCCTCATCCGGGGAGAATCAATTATTCAAAGTTGTTCGTAGTTCTGAGCCATTAGTTGTTCAGGGTTTCCCGACAGGTTGTGGACCGTCAACCGGGGAAAACCAGCAAATCATAGTTATTCGTGATTCCGAGGGTAAAATCCTAGACCGTTTATCTTAGAATAAATTACTATAAGTGTTAATGATCTAATTAAGTGTTAAAAATATTCTAGGTACTAACGATCAAGAAAGTGTAGTGCTCACCGCAATCAGGTGTGTAAATCTCACACCGTATCTCATGGGTTAGATGACTATATCGTAGTAATCGTTGGATTAAATCACAAGTTAGTGAAATAGGGCAAAATAGTATATTTATCACTCTATTGGTAAAAACTATGAAATTGGTATTAAGACCGTGAAAATTACGAAATTGCCCTTAATGGGCTAAATCGATATATGTGATAAATGGGTCTTATGTGATATGTGATAAATGGGCCTTATGTGATATGTGATAAATGGGCCATAAGTGATATTTGATAAGTGGGCCTTAAGTGTTATTTGATAATTGGGCCATAAGTGATATTTGATAAATGGGTCAAGTGTGATATGAGATTATATAGGCCAAAATGTGTAATGGGCCAGATTGTAATAATTTAAATAATGGGCCTTATATTGAAATAATTATATGAATGGATTGTTATGCATATTATATACATGATTGCATGGGTTGGGCTTTTTGATGAAGAGAAGTTCTGGTAGCTTTGGTACAAAATTCTGATGGCTTCGTGCCCAGTTTAATATATGGCTTTGTGGCTAGTTTAATATATTGCTTTGTGCCCAGTTTAATATATGGCTTCGTGCCCAGTTTAATAGATGGCTTTGTGCCCAGTTTAATATATGGCTTCGTGCCCAGTTTGATATATGGCTTAATGCCCAGTTTGGTGTGTTGGCGGGGTGCGTGACTAAAGCTCCCCACAGGTGTGCTGGTTGGTACGGGTGGTGTGTAGCAGATGGAAATTTAGGTTTGGTTTTGGAAATTGCATATCACATGCATTTTATTCAAGTAAAATTGTTATATTTGTAATGGGCTCAGGCCCAAATAAATGCTTAAATGGTTTTGGCCCAGTGGACTATGGTAAGTGAGTTACACACTGAGTTTTAAGTAACTCACCCCGTTTTCTTTACCCTTTTCAGGTAATGATCTCTAATGGAGGCTTGGGCCGGGGACGATCAATGTGGCCATACTACGAATAATGGGATAATTAAACTTCGGATTTCTTTTAAGTACTTTTAAATATTTGCTTTTAAGTTGTGATGTAATAAGGCCTCTGGTTAAATTTTTATGGATGTTTTACTTGTGGATGGATTTTATATTTCGTTTTAAATACTCAAATGGGATTTTTCTCTAAAAATAGAAATAAACAGTTTTCTTAAATAAACATACGAAAAGGATTTCATTCTTAGTTATTTTTAACTCGGTAAAATTTTCTGTAACAACTCTTTTAAAAATCTTGTTTTCAAAATTTCTTTCGAACTCTTTTACATTTCTCAGAATATTGAATCAATTATTTTTCTTCTCTAAGTTTCAATTTATAAACTCGTACGTCTTAAATTATTTAACAATCAACCTCGGTTTTCAATAAACACCTTTTCAAAATCTTTATTTTAAAATCCGTTTTCTACAAACCTTTAAAAGACTTTACATATGATTATTTCATGTGACATGTCAAATCTGGTCTTAATGCATAGACTGGGTTTGGGGTGTTACATTATCAACATACTAATCAATTCAATTCACATATCAAATTTTTGTAAATTTACAATTTTGCCCTCTAACTTTTCAAAAATTACACTTTTACCCCTAAACTCGTAAAATTATTTTTATTCAAATTTCTCATGTTTCATTACATGCTGAACATTTTTCTCTTCTATGGAAACTTCAAATTCTCAGTAATTCACACACTTATGACCAATTTATAACTTTTACAATTTAACCCCTTTTATACAATTTTATCGAAAATCATTTAATAAAACTCGTTTCTCTAATCATAGACATGCATAATCTACCATAATTCATCAAATACACAATTATTCAACATGGGTCAATTTTTAAAATTAAACTCTAGCTCAAAATAATGGTAGAAATAGCTAAACCAAGTTACCGAGATTTCAAAAATACGATGAACATTAAAAACGGGGCTCGTAATCACTTACTATAAAGCTTAAAAAAACTTGAAACCCTTAGCCATGGAGTCAAGCAAATTTCGGCAACCCCTATGAAGAAGATGAGCAGATTTGTTTTTCTTATTTTGTCTTTTTATTCATTTAAAACACTAAATGACTAAAATACCCTTAAGGCTTTCCTTTCAATTTTGTCCTATTCATGTCCATTTTTGTCCATCAAGTTATCCAATGGTCTAATTACCTTTTAAGGACCTCCAATTTAAAACTCATAGCAATTTGACACCTCTAATATATAGAACTCAACTTTTGCACTTTTTACAATTTAGTACTTTTAACTAAATTGAGTGCTCAAACGTTGAAATTTTTCAACGAAATTTTTACGAAATCTTTCCATAAAATTGTAGACCATAAAAATATAATAAAAATAAAATTTTTCTCATCAAGTTTGTGGTCTCAAAACCACTGCTCTGATTAAACCCAAATTTGGGTTGTTAAAGCTCTCCTCTTTTAGGATTTTTGTCCCCGAAAATCTTACCAAAATGAAGTTTAATATCTTTCTCACGATTTCCAACATCACTAAATAACCCTTTTCAAGACGTACTTTCAAAAACACTCTGTCATCGATCTAAATCCCAATATAACTCAGTCAATTCTAACAAATAAAGAATCGATTCATACTGAAATAATTATGCTAATTCCGTCAAACGCTCGGAAACAATCTACTAGCATTTCTCTTGATCTGAAGATTGAGGAAAATCCGATTCGAATTTCACAATAGTCCTGTCTCATTATCATTTTAATATTATCACTACATTACTAATCTTGAATACACTTAACATTCAACTTAATCCTGTCGACAAATCAACATCTGAATACAGAGTCAGAAGTACCAAGTTCATATTCGTATGCTTAAAACATTTGCTTCAAATCACTGTACTTATTTATTACTCCTTGAATGGATAAACCAAATATTACTACTATAAATTCTAAACAGAATTCTTTACATAAATCTAG
This sequence comes from Gossypium australe, assembly GCA_005393395.2. Taxonomy (NCBI): domain Eukaryota; kingdom Viridiplantae; phylum Streptophyta; class Magnoliopsida; order Malvales; family Malvaceae; genus Gossypium; species Gossypium australe. The sequence continues at coordinate 107,777,617 of CM016624.1, forward strand.
AGTTCCACAGTACATAAAGTCCACCTCAGAATAATAATAATAATAATAATAATAATAATAATAATAATAAATAATAATAATAATAATAATAATAATAATAATAATAATAATAATAATAATAATAATAATAATAATAATAATAATAATAATCAAGTCCAAATTAAAGTTCAAAATCAAAAGTTGATCCTCACTGTACTTATTTAGCTGATCACTCACTAACACATCCTGAGTTTCTCAAATTTGCAAGTATATATCACTCTAGCTTTTTACTTAACTAAAATTAAACTATCATTTAATATGATCCATCAGAAAACATGTACCATTACTTTACTTTCTAGCAGATAAACACATTCTAGTCCATTCACTAGTGCGTCACTGAGAAATCATAATTCCTTTTCTCAATTCAAACTAAACTCAGAACTAAAGCTTCAACTGCTTCAACTTTGCTAGCATGCCCAAATTGTTCAAACTTTCACAATTGGAATAACTTTATCAATAGAACAACTTTATTTCAGAATAACATCACCTATTTAAGATAAATCCAATAGGTATTAACTCAGACGAAACGTAACATCTTACTTGAACTCATTGAAAAATATCATAATTACCCAAGAAAACAAAATCATTATATCATTTGAATTTGACTGTCACAATTCACACTTTTGTCGATCTCGATTCAATGATAAATCACACTTGATAAGTTAAACAATAAGGATGGAAAGGAAAACCAAGATAATGAAATCCAAGATACAAGACCATACTGAATGTCCGAGAACACCATTCATACGAAATAATAGAAATCCTGACAATTCCGTTGTAATATCCTGAATTAGGGGTTATTTGTGATTGTATTGTTTTGCACGAGTTCGGATTGTTGTGTTGTTAAGAGAGATGTTCTAGGGCTTAGGAATAAGCCAAGGGTAGGCTCGAGCTGTAGGAAAATTTTTATTTTTAAGCTTTAGTTAAAGGGAGTTGAAGGAGCTAGGGGTTAAGAGTAATTCGTGGGGAATTTTAGCACAAGAATTGGCTTGGTAAAGTGGCAAGGAGGCACCACTTAGAGCCTTGAAGGTGACGCCACAAGTAGTGTGAGGGGGGCTTAGGTTCGAATCCCATGGATGGCAATAAGGATACTTTTATTTTTGCTTTTGTATGGCATGTGTTGGTAAAATTTTACTTATGGTAAAGATGGATCTTTCATTTATGGATAGTAGACTTAGGAAAAAGGCAAGTGCTTATTTAAGGTATGGAATCAAGGAGTTTTGGTAAGATAAGGGGACAAAAGGCTTGAAGTATGGAGTGTTGTTTTGGAAATTTTTCTATGGCCATTTGACCATGAATGGAGATGGTATAGTGGACTAGGGGGTTGGCTTAATTTTTTTGAATGTGATTAGGAGGAAATAAGGAGGAAAAAGGTGGGATTTGTTATGGGAATGATTGTGCCCGGTCAAGGGATACCTTTGGTGATCATTTTGGTCATGTTGTTGGATGGGGGAGAAGCCGATTGTGCATAAGGTAGTGTTGGGCGTTTTTGTGCGTTTTTTTTTTTATTTTTTGGTACCTAGCCGAATGTTCCTCTAAGTTCTTGAATTTTATTTCATCTCATTTCTTTTCTCCTTCTCAAAGTTTTTGGTCGAACCTACTACTCTCCCATATATATCTCTCTCTTTGTCTTTTCTATTTTTCTATGCTCAAAGCCGAAAGTAACCATCTCTTCCCTTTCATCTTTTTCTTTTCTTCTCTCAAACTTTTGTGCCGAAATTCTCTTTACTTCCTTTTCCCAAATTCCCTCTCTTCCATTTTACTTTTATTTTCTTCTTCTTTTCCACTCTAGTCGAATTCTATTTGTAGTTTCAATCAACCATTTTGCCGAAATCTCTCTCTTTCTTCTAGTTTTGTTTTGGCCAAATATCAACCAAGAGTGGATCATCTTTTGGTTCTTCTCTATTCGGTTTTGTAGAAGGGTAAGTATTCTTGGCCGAAACTTTATTCTTACTCTCTCTCTTTTTCATTGTCGGCATGTTTAAACAAAAGCCTAAATCCGGCATTTGTTGATGCGTGGCTAATCATCTTTAGGAACCGATTTCTCCTAGGTTCTTTGGGTTTTGGAAGCAGTCGATGTAAACTTCTATTCTCTAGCAATCGAAGTTGGTAAGTCAAGTGGTAAGGATTTCTATGTTAGTTTCTTCATTCCTTAAGTTGTTGTAAAGCCGAAGGCTTTTAAGACTAAGATTTATTGGTATAACCGAATGGCCTATGATGTTAACCTTAGTGTTGGCCGAATGTAGGACAAGGAGATCTAGTGCGGTAGATCGGGTTTTTGGGATTCAACGTTTGCGTTAGTAACAGGTGTGTAACTTACACACTTTATAACTAAGTAAATTTGTTAATAATCTGAATGTGTTAAAAGCCGGAAACTGTGTAGATCTTGATATGTTACCTATTGGGTAAGAGCAAGGATTCGGGTAAGTCCGTTTCGATATGATTTTGCTATATGTTGTTTAATACCATGATCTATGATATACTTACTGTATGTTCATATTTGAGCATGATGGCATGATTTGCATAATATTTGCACGGTTATGGGTGATATGAGAGGAGGGGGAAGATTTGATATCCGTGTCTTTGGGACACTAGAGGTTTGGCACCTCCAGTGGTTTGGTACCACAGATTATTTCGTGTCTTTGGGACACCAGAGGTTTGGCACCTCATAGCGACTCGTCCCAGTAGCTTAGAACCACAGTGGGTTGGCCCCACAGTTGACATATCGGGATCGTCGCCAGTGATTTGGTATCACACGTGGGTTGGCCCCACACTTGGATCATGGATATTTTGTGACTTTGGGTCACCAGAGGTTTGGCACCTCATAGCGACTCGTCCCAGTGGCTTAGCACTACAGTGGGTTGGCCCCACATTTGATATTTTGGGATTGTCGCCAGTGATTTGGTATCACAACGTGGGTTGGCCCCACAATTGGATAATTCGTGACTTTGGGTCACCAGTGGTTTGGCACCACACTATTATTAGATATCGTGACTTTGGGTCACTAGTGGTTTGGCACCACCAGTGGTTTGGTACCACACGGGGTAGAAACGGAGTTACGGATGGCTAGGTTTGGGTGCATTACATATATTGCTTGGTTATGATTTGTGTAAGTATGTGGCATTAACCGGGAGGGGGATTATGCACTGAGTCTTGGTGACTCACCTTCTCCCTTATCTTTTCAGGTGATTCATAGATCGCGGATAAGGAGCCGGGTGGACTCGAGGTGGCCATGCATTAAATAAATTCGGTTTCACAAGGACTTTGGTTTGGGTACTTTATTTTATTTAAATTCGATTTTCATTTTTATTTGGATTTGTAATAAGGCCTTTTAAATTATGTTTTGAATTATTCATATGCTTTGGATTTGACTTCGAACATGGTTAAGTAAATTACTTGATTAATTTTATAATATGTACGCAACGTTTTCTAAACTACAAAACGCAATGGTTTTCAAAACTTTACCATCGGGTAATACAAATCACTTGATAATAAATGACAACTCAAATGTTTTCGACAACTTAAATGGTTTCCAAATTTAAACTTTCCACACTTAAATAGAAATGGTTTCCAAATTAATCATTTGGGTTTCTTTTAAAATTACATAAAGGTTTTCTAACCTATGGATCGACAACTAAGTTTTAAAGTTTTATTTCCGGGATTTCAAAGTAAACTATCAGTTTTTAACTAAACATGCACCTGTTTTCTTTAGGCATAAAACAACAATGAGTTTTCCACAAAATTCAATCGGTAACTCGATTTTCTTCAAAATGTTTTCCTCTGTGACATGCCAGATTCGGTCGTGGTGTGTTGACCAGGTTTGGGGTGTTACAATTTGGTATCAGAGCCAAGTTCAAAGGCTCGGCTGTGGGCCTGAGGCCCGAAATGTTTTAAAATATGGTCTTAAAACATTTTGTTTGAAATTATATGATTTGAAAAGCATGACACCAAGTCGGCACCGATCCGCCCAGGTAAGTATCTCAAACTGTTGCTTTTGATGATATGATTATGATGATGATGGCATGACTGAATAGTAGTAGAAACTACTCTAGAGACCCAAAACTATAGGTTGGATGTACTCGCGAAACAACCTCTTATTAAAACTTTTCATAAAATTGTGATTTAAAGAAAGTGGAATAATGACTAATGCATAAAACTTTTAAATCAGTTAAGTCGAGACTTTAGATATGAGCACTCGAGGTCGGGGTCGAATTACGCGTGGATGCGGTCGGGGTAGGATGGCTGTGTCTGAGCCAGTGAGGTCTGGTCAGGGGTCGGAAAATGAGATGCCAGCACCACCACCAGCTGTAGGTGGTGAGTTCCAGGATCAGACGGGTGATGACGCAGTGTCTCAGGCGATGCTGTGAGTTCTTGAGAGGGTAGCTAGAGTAGGTGGAGGCGCGGGAGCTCAGAAATCTGTACCTGAGCGACTCCGAGCCAATGGTGCTGAAGTATTTCGAGGTGTTTCTGGTGTAGCTCCTAGTACGACTGAGTATTGGTTAGAGGCGACGGAGCGAATCATGAATGACTTGGATCTGAATGCTGAGGAAAACCTGAAAGGGATAGTGTCGCTTTGAAACACCCCAAACCCGGCCCACGAGCCTTGACCGGATCTGGTATGTTCCCCGGTGTAAACCGTTTCAAATTCTTTTGTGACTTAGGAAAAACTTCGGTGTTTTGAAAGAAAGTTTGTTTTGGGTTGGGCTTGAGTTGAAAACGAGTTTATTTGAGGTGACAAAATATTTAGAGTTTATTTTAAATTAAATTGACTTAATCTTTAATAATTAAAAATGTCGTAACATAGTAAATTAAACAGAAAATAAAATAGTTCACTATGGCCTTATTACATCAAATAATTCCCAAAAATGAATTAAAGTGCTTAAATAAAATAAAAGTCCAAATAATAAAATTTTCCTTGCTGTGCATGGCCACCTTTAAGCTCCTGCCGACCCGGTCCATTACTGATCATCACCTGGAAGAAAAAGTTCCCCAACGGGGTCAGTCAAACAGACTCAATGTGTACACAAACACTAAGTCTTAACATTTCAGGCATGCATTATCATATCACATAAATATTCAAATAACAGGTAAAAATAATGATGCAACCCAAACCCAAACCTAGTTAGCCATCCGCTACACTTCCCCGTACCAACCTGTACACCGTGGGGACTACTAAGTCGACCCTCCTTCCGCTACACTCCATCGAAGGCAGTCGCTGCAGTCGACGTGCTCATCGCCCTTATAAAATTCGTGGTCTTAGGTCACCACATTCAGATTTCGTGGTCTTAGGTCACCACATTCAGATTATCGCGGTCTTAGGTCACCGCATTCAGATTTCGTGGTCTTAGGTCACCACATTCAGATATCGTGGTCTTAGGTCACCACATTCACTTCCCCTTTCATATAACCCGAATGCCCCATATCATTCATATTATGCATATTACATAATTTCACATTCTTATCACTTTTCACATGTTACATATATAACATAATTTCATATTCCTAGTAGGAGTAGGAAACGTACCTGAGTACTTTTGTACCATTACATGGTACCTTAGCCATATTCTTACACATTCTTATAGTCACATACATATTAATTATTGCCATAAATATATCAAGAAATAGTGTGAGGTACACACCTGATTCGCTTAAGGTTTCCAATCCAAATCCCGAAAAGCTTGATCTAATGTCTTAGATCTTGGATCTCTACATTTAATCAATCATTTAATACTTAGTAAAGAGCCATTTGGCCATAAATCCAAATCCTAGTAGGATTAGTACACTAAAACTTACCTTGTTACCGATTGACTTAAGAATCAAGTCCCGAAACTTTGTTGTATTCCTTCTTGTATTCGGCCAAACATTAAATCACATCCCAGGTTAGTTTCGGCTTTTTTAAACAATTATGAAATAGATCTAGATATCAAAATAAGCCTTGGCCGAATGCTATAGACACTTACCTTGTGGATTTTAAATCCCGAATAACTAGGGAACACGCGGCTTATGGTGTACCTTCGGGAAAAGAACTTCTCCTTCCTTGTAGTTGACACTTAGTAAATCCCGAAAGATCTCTTCAAGGTTTCGGCAACAAGATATTAATGGGGTTAGTCCTAGATTTTGGCAAATCTTAAAAGAAAAAGGATGAAACCGAATGAGATCTTACCCTTACTTTAGATATTGACAGTTCCTTTGCTTGAAGTCTCAAACTATTCGGCTATGGCCTTGATCTTAGCAAGCTTTCGGCTTTTGGAATATTGAGATGAGAAGAATGAAGAAGAAAAGAATAGGGGTTGCAGAGAAAATTCGGCAGAGGTTATCAAGGAAGAGAAAATAATGCTGATTGGCCTCTCTTTTCCTTTTATAGCCGAATTTACTAAGCCAGAGTCCCCTACTTGGCCACCACTCTTCCTTATTTTCCTCCTTATCTCCTTATTTTAAAATTAAAGAAAAATCCTCATTTATCTCTTAAAAATAAATCCATTATTTATCCCTTATTTATCCACCATTTATCTCTTAAAAATAATCTAAAATAAATCATCATTTATCCACCCCTTAGTCGAAATTTTAAGAGAATTTAAACTCCTCCCTTGAGTTCCTTGGTGCCGTCCACCTCTCTGCTCCTTGTAGCAAAATAAAATTCTTTTATTTGCTTCTCATGTGACTCGAACCCAGGCCCAATTGCACCTGCTTGTGGTGTCACTTACTGGGCTTTAAGTGGCATCTCCAAGCCACTTTTCCATGCCCATTTGTGTGTCAAATTTCTTCTTTTAATTTTCTTAAGGCCACCTTGCCTTAGTTTCCTCTTTTTAACCTTTAAAACTTGACATTTCTTTACATTTCCAAGTTTCCAAAAATTTTCGTTTGCCTTCTTTAAACTTAACATTTCCTTACATTTCCAAGTTTCCCGAAATGTTTACTTTCCTCTTTTGAATAATTTCTAAATCATCTCCTTACATTTCCTAGTTTCCAAAAATGTTCACTTTCCTCTTTTGAACTTAACATTTCTTACATTTCCAAGTTTCCAGAAATGTTCACTTTCCTCTTTTGAAACTTAACATTTCTAAATCATTTCCAAGTTTCCAAAAATGTTCATAATACACACAAGACATGCCATTTCGTATACTTAAATCAAAAATGCATAGGCCCATTTTCAGGATGTTACAGTTCTACCCCCTTAAAATAATTTCGTCCTCGAAATTACCTACTAACGAACAGTTGTACTTCCTAGCTCACCACACTACGCTACTGCTGTGCACTCTGATCTTAAGAAACTATCATACTTTCTAGGCACATTCTCTTAGTTTACAATCAAGGTTCCATACACCTTACTAGCCACATAAGAACGAACTGACTTTACAACGAACAAGGCAATTAAGGTGTTCCAGAACCACGTCCCCTAGAGCTCATTTCTACGATCGTGCTTTAATCTAATTAAGAAATTTTATGAATTAGCCTTTATTCCACTGATTACCCGCGAAGAAGTTTTATGAAAAGAATTTTAGGAGTGGTTCTTTCGTATTCACACATGCATACAGTCTTTACATTCATACATTCATCAATCAATTATGAACTTTCGTTCATTCAGAGAAATGTTGTAGTTTTCATTGTTGCTGTTTTTCCACTACCCAGGGGTATTTTCGTAATTTGCCTTACAGGGCTATTTTTGTAATTTTTTTTAAAAATAGGGTTCCTTGTGGATTTTGTCAATATGGGTATTTTGGTAATTTTGCATTCCCGGGGTATTTTTGGAAATTTTGAAATTCCAGGGGTATTTTAGTAAATTTTTAAAATCAGGGTAAATTTGTAAAGTTTAATAATTCAGGGGTATTTCAAAATTTATAAAACTTGAGGGTTATTTTTGAGAATTTTGTTTTCCAAATCGGTGATGTTGCAAAATTTTTGAAATTCAAGGTCATTTTGGTAATTTTGTAAGTTAGGGGCAATTTTGTAAATTTTTCCAAGTTGGAGTATTTTAATATTTCACAGAAGTAGAGTTTTTGGACTTGTTATAAAGTAATGAATTTTGTTTAATAAGAACTGTGGGTATTTTTGAAATTTCATAAACCAAGGGCATTTTTGTAATTTTACCACCAGGGTTATTTTAGTAATTTTGTAAATCAAGAAATATTTCAGAAAAATTTTATGGGATAGCTTGTATAAATCAAAAGGGTAATTTAGTCATTTTAAAACTAGGGTTTCCATAAAAATACGGCTAGTCCCTTTCGGGTTTTAGTTAGGGGTTTAGCCCATGAATAAGTCCTCTTGGTTAGGGTGAACCGAAGCTACGCACCAGGTAGGATTCCTGCGAAGAGGAGGTGAGTCACTAGGACTGCTTAAATACCAGGCTCTTCCAGATCCAATCCTAGACATGTGCACAATGGTTGCCACACCCTAACTCGGCGACTTAGCCATAGGTTTGTTTAATTAGTCATTAAGTCTTATGTAATAGTTGGGGTAAACTAGTCCTAGGGTTCCAAATACTTATCATACTACTCTACGTGCCATTCCAGTTCTACCCTTCTACAATTCATACTATAATTCACACAAAGGTTAGGGGTACTTACCTGGTGGACTTCGGGTCGGAGACTTAGGTGCCATGCCAGAAAACCTGCTTATCTTCAAAAACTCATTTGGGCTTGATTTGAAAACGTTTTGGGCCTTAAACCCTAGGCTGAGGGTTTGAAACTGGGCTCTGATACCAAATTGAAACACCCCAAACCCGGCCCACGAGCCTTGACCGGATCTGGTATGTTCCCCGGTGTAAACCGTTTCAAATTCTTTTGTGACTTAGGAAAAACTTGGGTGTTTTGAAAGAAAGTTTGTTTTGGGTTGGGCTTGAGTTGAAAACGAGTTTATTTGAGGTGGCAAAATAATTTTTGAAGGGCTAAAATGCAAAATAAATGAAATAAATGGACTTGTATAGTCCCTATGAATATTCGGCCCTTAGGTTGTGTAATGAAATTTAGTGTATTCAAATAGAACTAAATTGTAAAAATGTGAAACATTAAGGGTAAAATGGTAATTTGCCTATTTATGTGTTTTGGGACTAAATTGAGATGAAATGTGCTTGAATGAGCTAAATTTTAATGTGTTTAGATCAAGAACAAAGAAAAACGGATTTGGATCGGGGAAAGGCAAAGGTTATCGAATAGCCGGTCTTCGTTGTCCATCGATAGTTGAGGTAAGTCTTTAAGCAATTATATAACGAAAATTATTTACGTAATATAATAAATGATGAAATTCGGAAATTTTGGAAATATATATGTGGAATTGCCGAATGTGATTAGTATAATATTGAATTGATTTTATTTGATGTAATGTGGTTAAGTTTATCCCAATTTGATATGTGATATTATGAAATTTATGTGTTATATGTGATTTTGGAATTAATAAATGTGCATGGAATGGTTAATTATGTTGATATTCGGGCTTCGAGCCTAGCAGGCCTTGTGCCGGTGATTTATATCAGGTTAAGTACCTAGCAGGCCTTGTGCCGGTGAATTATATCAGGCTAAATGCCTAGCAGGCCTCGTGCCGATGAATTATATCGGGCTTATTGCCTAGCAGGCTAAATGCCGGTGTTTAAATCTCGGACCTCTGGTCTAGCAGGCTCAATGCCGGTGTGTATTTCGGGCTTTGATGCCTAGCAGGCTTAATGTCGTTGACATATTATAAAAAGAGAATTCGGGAATCATACAAGGTGAGACATATTTAGTGCAATGAGCTAAAAGCTCGGGTAAGTATAAGCCTTATATATATTAGTAAGGAATGAGGTAAGTCGGTATATCATCATTTGAGTTAAGTATGAACATTATATATATGAAATTGAGTTTAAATGCATTATTTTGAAGAATCGGCTATAAGTTGCTAGGTTGATGGTGAGAGAGTTTTGGATGTGTTTGTATATGTGTACAAATAAGTATATGTGAACGATATGTATGATATATTCATTTGACTTGGATTATGCGAATACATGTGATATTTATGTGTTTTGATGATGTATATGTCCTTGGAAATAAAGTGCTAATACTTCGGTTAAGGGTAATGATAGCATTCGCTATGATTAATGTACATATTGAAATATTTATACTCAATGCCATAAACCTAATGATTAAAATGTTTAATTGTTATAGAGAATTTGCTTAAGACTTAATAAGCTAGTAAGCTTACTCTATTTATGTTCAATGTTTTGTTTTATAGATTTTGGTCAAGCTACGGGCTCGAGAAATCGTCAGCAAAGTCAAGCACACTATCATCTTTTTGGTACTCTTTTAGTTTGGTTTATTTTGGATAAACATGTATAGAATGGATAATGTCTATGTTTGAGTTGAAAGCTTTGTCTTTATATGTATTATAGCCATACGAATATGGCTTATATCCTGTGTTAGTTTGGTGTTGAGATGCATGATTTTTAATGATCAAATGGTGTATATGTTTATGTCATTATGATACAAGGGTTGTATGGATTTTATTTAGCTTATATTCGGCTATGGTATATGTGCATATAGTAGGTGTAATTCGGTCTTGTGGGAAATGGCATTATGGATTAAGATAATGTCTTAATAATGTGTAATTAGCCATGGAATACAAGTGTGACATGTTTGTTATGTTTATGTTCTGTATTCAATTATGTTTGATGAAGACTTATACTCATTTTTGATAAAATGTTAAATGACACATGTAATTGGTAAATGTGAAACGTTTGGTATATTTATATAAGAGTTTTGGCATGATTAATTGGTTTGAAATGATGAGTATAGGCCGAATAGGTATTTAGATAGCTTGATAATATGATTTATTGGAAATGATAGAAATGCATGAGTTGATATGATCTTATTAAATTATAATAAATGTCTGTATATGAATCTAACTATTACAAAAATAATGTATATACCGTGTAGTTATTTTCGGTTCAACTATGTGCATGCAAACGAATTCATGTGAACATTGATCTGATTGATTATTTGGATCTATCTGAACTTTGGTATGATCTAGGTACATATAATTGCATATATGTGTCTTTGTATATTTGGTCAAGTAGGTATGTATTTATATGATGTTTATTGAGTTTGTAAGTTTCTACATCTGCTAATATCTTTCTGCTGGTATATTCGGCCCTTTTAAGTGAGTTAGTATAAAATGATAATTGAATCATGTTATTCAATCATATAGATACTAATGGGTTAATTGCTTGAGTATTTCATATGTAAATAAGGACATAGGCAATGAGGCTTACGGTACTTGCATTATTTTGTAATTTTAATAAAATGTATTTTGCATGTTCAGCTTATGTTTGTCAATGCTTGTGCCATATATGATTTGGTGTATGTGGAATAAATATGTTTTATGCATATGTAATTGTTTGTTTATATGTGTATTATTATATAAGTTTGTTTAAATATGATCTAATTGATTAAATAAAAGTAATGATTATCTGGTAATGCCTGTAACCCTAATTCGGTGACAGATACGGGTTAGGGGTGTTACATTTGATTAGTATCAGAGCTTACGGTTTAGTCGATTCTAGGACTACCGTAGCGCGTGAGAGTCTAGCTATACATGCCTTTATTATATATGCGATAATGTGGTGACTTCTGATGTTTAAAATTGTGTTTTATATAGTAAATGGATCCCGACAGAGCCGTAGCTGATGATGTAGAGAGTGTAGCGCCTGATGTCGCACGTGGGTCAGCGCTGGTAGTCTCACAACCTGTCTCGGGTAGCCATGAGGGGGAGGTTAAACAAGCCTTCTACCAGATGATGAATGAATGGTTTACCCAATTTATTCTGACTAATCCGGTTGTACAACAAACTCCACCCCCGAATAATCCAACTCTGATACCTTCAGCACCTCCGATGATAGATCCGATGAGATCTAGTAGGCCTCCCGTTGATAAAATCAGGAAATATGGGGACGAAGAATTCAAAGCTTGTAACAACCCAAACCCAGCCCAAACACTATGACTGAATTTGGTTTGCTACGGAGAAAACATTTGGACAACGTTTCGAAAATCCCTTTAAGTCGAATTACCTTTTTGATGAGAGATGGTTATTTTGTTTAAAACATTTGAGGTGTATAAAACCCATACTTAGATTTATTTTGAAAATATTTATTAAATCAAGTTATTATATATATTTTAAGATGTACCCGAGGGTACTAAAAACATTTTTGCTTTGGGTTAGAAAAACGTGTGAACTTATTATTACCATAATTAAATAGTTTAAACTAATATTCAAAGCAGGTAACAAAATAATAAAAGGAGTTATTGGAGGCCTTATTACAACCCAATTAAAATCTAACCAACAATAAAATAAAATAGACTAAAATTGAAAGTTCATTTAAATCAAATGTCCACTGCATGGCCACCTCAAGTCCATCCGGTCCACATCCGCAATCTACATGTCACCCGAAAAATATAAAGGAGAAGGTGAGTCACCAAGACTCAGTATGTAACCCTTCCCCCGGTTTAAAGCCACATCATACACAAATTATAACAATTAACATGCATTAAATCGTATACCCAACCTAACCATCCGTACCACCTTTCTCTACCCCATGTGGTACCAAACCACTGGTGGTGCCAAACCACTGGTGACTTAAAGTCACAGATGTGACGCCAAATCACTGGAGGTGCCAAACCTCGGGTGTCCGAAGACACGAATCGGTTGATGGGGCCAACCCATTGTGTGATGCCAAATCACTGGCGTCGATCCCGTATTATCATCTGTGGGGCCAACCCACTGTGGTGCTAAGCCACTGGGACAAGACGCTATGAGGTGCCAAACCTCTGGAGGTACCAAACCTCTGGTGACCGTAGTCACAGTGTGTTACCAAAACACTGGTGTCTGTCGACACAATATCTCTGCCCCCTCCTCTCATCAACCCATATCAAGCAGTTATAAACAAGGTTTATGTCAACATACATTTATCACATGTATCGAATAAGCCATGCTTCCCAAAAGCATTATAATTAAACTCATATTAACAGGTACTTACCTGAATCGTCACTTATACCAATACGATATTAAATCCAATGCTACATAAATCAGAGTTAGCATTCACAATATTTAGCACAGTTAATAAGTCATAAAGTGTGTATGTACACACCTGATGTCGATGAGAAGTCTAAATCCCGAAAAGAGTAGTCGGCCACACTAGATCTCCCTGTTCCTATATTCGGCCAACCATAGGATTAGTACTATGGCCTATTCGGCCAACCCAATTAATTAAAAGGGGTCATCTTTTGAACCCGAATCTTACCTACTCGCTTTGAATACTAGCTTCAGCACCCGAATCCCGAATCTGGTTCACAAACTATAATCGGTCATTGGACAATGTCATTAGCCTTCGGCTTTTAATCACTTAAAATAATAATCAATAGGCCCTTACCACCACTTACCAAAGCCGAATGCTAGAGACTGGAGAGTTAGGTCTATTGCTTGGACGGTCCCGAAATTCCTAGATGACACCGATTTCAGAGAAAGATTAGCCGAACTATTACCAAATGCTGGATTTCGGCTTTTCCTCACATCCAAATCGACAGAACACAAGAGAAAGTATTAAAACATTCGGCTAATGCCCCTTACCTACTGAAACCGATTGCAAGAAAAGTCCCGAAGAGTCTTATACCACCCTAAGTGTTCGGCCAAAGAGCTTCCAAAGAGGAGAAGGGAATTTCGACACTCTAGAGAGGTATATTCGGCCAAAACTTGAAAATATGGAGAGGGAAAATTCGGCTATGGCTAGGGAGTAGGTTCGGTTAACTAAGAAAAAAAAGAGAAGAGGAAGGATTGGGGATTCGGCAAAGAAGAGAGTAGAGGAGAGTTTCGGTTCAAGGAAGAGAAGAAAAGAGGAAAAGAAATGGAAAATAAGAGTGAGTAGAGAGTTTCGGCAAAAATCTAAGAAAAGGAGAATGGTTTTTAGTTTCTTGCTTGAGAGAGCTTGAAGAACAAAAAGAGGTGCTAGCCGAAATCATCAAGAAGACTAAAAAGAATTCGGCCCCCCTTCACTCATGGTTGCCGTCCACTTCACTCCTTGAAGTGTTTAAAATTCGGCCAACTCCTTGCTTTTCTCTTGGCCACAAACTTGAACTAATTCAAAATAATTTGAATTAGCCACATGCCTATTTTTCCTCTGCCAACTATTTAGATTATTCAAGTAATAATCCAAATAAAAAAATTCCTATTATCCACCTTATTAAAAAGAGTTTAAACTGAGAAAAACTCCCCCCTATTGTCGTCCCACTTAAAAGCAAAAAGGGAATTTTGTGACTCGAACCAAGGCTCTCCCTTGCTCACAGTGGCGTCACATGTAGCTCCCAAGTGGCCCTCCTTTGCCACTTATCCTAGGCTCATTTTATGATAATAAATCCCTTATTTATTCTTGTAACCCCTACCTGCTAAGGCTCCTTACCTTAAAGTTCCCAAATAAAATTTTCTACTAAACTGAGCCTACTCAAGACCTTTAATTAAGCCTTATTATTCCATAAATGATACCATAGTAATTCAAACACAAGGAAAAACATTTAATCACAAATAGCCCCGATTTTAGGATGTTACAGTTCTACCCCCTTAAAAAGAATTTTGTCCTCGAAATTACCTGATCAGAAGAGGTGGGGGTATTGCTGCCGTATCACATCCTCGGGTTCCCACGTAGCTTCCTCTGCACCATGGTTCCGCCATAGCACTTTCACTAAGGGCACTGACTTCCTACGTAGAATCTTTACATCTCTATCTAAGATCTGAACCGGTTCTTCTTCAAAGGACAAATCTGAGTTGACCTCAATTTCTGCCACAGGCACTACGTGCGAAGGATCTGATCGATATCGCCTAAGCATCGACACATGAAAAACGTCGTGAATCTGACTCAACTCTGCCGGCAGCTCGAGCTGATAAGCTATCGGTCCCACTCGCTTTAACACTGTATATGGGCCAATGAACCTTGGGCTTAGCTTCCCTTTTCGCCCAAACCTCAACACCTTTTTCCAAGGTGACACCTTCAGGAAGACCTTGTCTCCTACATCATACTCCATTTCTTTGCGCTTCAGATCAGCAAAAGACTTCTGCCTATCTGACGCTTCCTTAAGACGAGCCCGAATCACCTTAACTTTGTCCTCCGTTTCCGTGACCAGTTCCGGACCCAAGACTTGTCTTTCACCTAACTCCGTCCAACATGTAGGAGTACGGCATTTCCGTCCATACAATGCTTCGTATGGTGCCATCTGGATACTCGCTTGGTAACTATTGTTGTAGGCGAATTCTGCTAATGGCAAAAATTCCTCCCAACTACCTCGGAATTCCAAGACACAACCCCTCAGGATATCCTCTAAAATCTGTATGACCCTTTCGGACTGTCCGTCTGACTGCGGATGGAAGGCTGTACTGAAATCCAATCGCGTACCCAAAGCTTGATGCAATGCTTTCCAAAACCTCGACGTGAACCTTGGATCCCTATCTGAGATAATTGATACTGGCACACCATGCAATCTGACTATCTCGGCCACATACAACTTTGCTAGCTTCCGGAGTGAGTAATCCATTCTCACCGGTACGAAGTGAGCTGACTTAGTCAAACGGTCCACTACTACCCAAACTGCATCTTTCTTGCTGGGCGTAAGGGGTAGCCCACTGACGAAATCCATAGTGATCCGCTCCCATTTCCACTGAGGAATATTTACTGGTTGAAGTAGTCCCGATGGCAAATGGTGCTCAGCCTTGACCTATTGACATGTCAGACACTTTCCTACGAACTCAGTCACCTCACGTTTCAACCCTGGCCACCAGAACTGTTTCCGTAAATCTCTGTACATTTTGCTACCTCCAGGATGCATAGCGTATGGGCTGCTATGTGCATCTTGGAGAATTCTTTGTCTCAGTTTTACATCTTTTGGCATACAGGGTCGTCCTTGAAAACATAATACCCCATGATCAGTCAAACTATACCCTTCCAAACCACCATTTTGGACCTGCAATCTCTTTGCATTCAATCCCTCGTCTACCAACTGCTTATCCTTAATCTCCTCGATCCACGTTGGCGTGACTTACAACTCTGCCAAAAGACTTCCATCGTCATATAGACTCAAACGAGCAAACATTGCTCTTTAGTCCGCCACGACCTTCCGGCTCAACGCGTCTGCCACCACGTTAGCCTTACCCGGATGATACTCGATTGAACAGTCGTAGTCCTTCAACAGTTCAATCCATCGGCACTGCCTTAAGTTCAAATCCTTCTGAGTCAAGAGATACCTCAGACTTTTGTGATCCGTATACACTATTGACTTCTCCCCATAAAGGTAATGTCTCCATATCTTCAACGCGAAGACCACTGCCGCTAACTCCAAGTCATGCGTTGGATAGTTCACCTCATGCGGTCTTAACTGTCGGGATGCATAAGCCACTACCTTCCCTTCCTGCATCAACACACATCCCAACCCAGTGTGGGATGCATCACAATAAACCGTGAACATCTTTCCTGCCTCAGGCTGTACCAAAACCAGAGCTTCCGTCAGAATCTTTCTCAGCTTATCAAAACTTTCTTGCTGCTTTTCCGACCAAACGAATGGTACTCCATTCCTTAGTAACTTAGTTAATGGTGCTGCGATTAACGAGAATCCTTCCACAAACCTTCGGTAGTATCCTGCTAGACCCAGGAAGCTTCGAATTTCGGCCACTGACCTAGGCGGTTTCCAATCCAGCACCGCTTCAATCTTGCGGGGATCCACTCTAATCCCTTCCGCTGACACTACGTGACCTAAGAAAGCCACTTCCCTTAGCCAAAATTCGCACTTACTGAATTTGGCATATAACTGCGTTTCCCTCAGTACTTGCAGAACTATTCGCAAATGCTTGTCATGCTCCTCCTGCGTCTTTGAGTAAACCAATATGTCATCGATGAACACCACGACGAATTGATCCAAGTACTGCTGAAACACCCTATTCATTAAGTCCATGAATGCTGCCGGTGCATTGGTCAACCCGAATGGCATCACTAGGAACTCGTAATGCCCATACCGAGTTCGGAATGCCGTCTTGTGAACATCAGCCTCCTTCACCTTTAATTGATGATAACCCGACCTAAGGTCAATCTTTGAGAATTCCGACGCACCCTTCAGTTGGTCAAACAAGTCAACGATCCGAGGCAATGGATACTTGTTTTTGATCGTTAACTTGTTTAACTGACGGTAGTCGATGCACATCCGCATAGAACCGTCCTTCTTCTTGACAAACAACACCGATGCTCCCCATGGAGAGATACTAGGTCGAATAAACCCTCTATCCAAGAGTTCCTGAATTTGGGCCTTCAGCTCCACCAATTCCTTTGGTGCCATCCGATATGGTGCTATAGATACAGGTGCCGTTCCAGGTAGCAAATCTATGCCGAATTCGACTTCCCGATCCGGAGGCAAACCCGAAAGTTCTTCTGGGAATACATCAGCGAATTCCCCTACTGTTCGGACCTTTCCAACTGCTGACTCCTTAGCCTCCAAGGCACAAATTTGAACTATAAACGCCTCACACCCTTTCCTGACCATCTTTACGGCCTTCAAAGCTGACACCACATTTGAC
The DNA here is from genome assembly GCA_005393395.2 of Gossypium australe. Classification (NCBI taxonomy): domain Eukaryota; kingdom Viridiplantae; phylum Streptophyta; class Magnoliopsida; order Malvales; family Malvaceae; genus Gossypium; species Gossypium australe. The sequence goes on from CM016624.1 coordinate 107,795,221, forward strand.
AGGTAATTTCTTCGATTACCGATCATGACCACTTCATACCCTTCGGCCATTTTAAGAACCATGCGCTTAGCAGCGCAATCCAACCGCGCCTGGTACTTAACCAACCAGTCCATCCCGAGGATCAAATCGAACTCCCCAAACGGTAGTTCCATCAGATCAGCTACAAACATGACCCCTTGGAGTTCGAGGGGTACATCCTTATAAAGCTTGTTCACAACTACAGAATGGCCTAAAGTGCTAATTACAGTCATCTCCCTAGCAGCAGTCTCAGAGTCTAGGTTCAAAGTCTCTACCACACTACTAACTACGTATGAATGCGTCGAACCCACATCAATTAATGCAACATAAGGAAGACCGAAAATTAGAAACGTACCAGTTATTACATCCAGTGCGTCACCCTCCTCGCGACGCCTCGCCGCATAGACTAAGCCAGGCTGCCTTTCCTCTGTATTGCCTATGCCTCTGCCCTGAGTTCCGCGACCACGATTAGCACCATGGCCCCCTCTACCTTTACCACGACCTCTTTGTGGTCCCACACTTCTATCCTGAGTACGGTTCTGCCCCTCTAAGTGATTCTGAGCTCGCTTCCGGTGACAATCCCTCACACGATGATCCAAAGACCCACATTCAAAATAGCCCCTCTCACCAGTCCAACAACCTGCCCAATGGAATTTTCCACAGCGATTGCACTGAGCCGGTTTCTGATTAGCAGTCGTGGGCCTTGCTGCCTGATTTGGCCCACTTTGTCTAGCCTTTTTCTGGACGTTACCACCTGACCCAGATGACCCAAAACCTCTCTTCTGCTTGATCCTATCGTAGTTTTGCCTCACAGACTCTTTGATCCCCTCGGCTACCTTAGCCTTTTCCACTAGAGATGAAAACTCACGAACTTGCTGCGGAGCAATCAGCAGCCTCAACTCATCTCTAAGTCCATCCTCGAAGCGGACACAGCGCTCATGTTCGGTAGCCACGATGCCTCTAGCATATCTACTCAGCCTTAGGAACTCCGCCTCATATTCCGATACTGACTTAGTTCCTTGCACTAATCCCAGAAAAGCCTTTCTCTGCGCGTCAGTGTAGCTGGTACCCACATACTTTTTCTGGAACGCAGCCTTAAAGTAATCCCACGTAAGATCATTTGCCGTGGCCCCATCTCGGACAGTGAGCCACCACTGATATGCTTCATCCTTCAGAAGCGACACGGCTCCTTTCAGCTTCTCCTCATTGACAGGTCCAGATTGTCCACGATCCTTTCTGTAGATTCTAACCAGTATTCTGTTGCACTAGGTGCCACTCCCGACATGCCCCGGAACACCTCAGCTCCATTAGACCGAATTCGCTCGGGAACCGATTTCTGAGCTCTCAGATTTCCACCAGCCCCAGCCACCAACTCGAGAACTCGCAACACAGCTTGCGAAACTGCCTCACCTCTGGTCTGATCCTGCTCCTCAACTCCAAAAGCTGGAGGCAGTGGTGGCGGTGGTACCTCATTTTCAGAACCCTGACCTGACCTGACGGGTTCAGACACAGTCATCCTACCCCTACCGCGTCCACGGCGTCCACGTCCTCTAGAACTCATTCTACCTAACGCGCTTTTAATCTGATTAAGAAAAAATTTTATGGATTAGTAATTTGTTCCACTTGATTATCCGCGAAGAATTTTATGAAAAATTTAATAAGGATTCTTTCGATCAAACAATGTTTTAAGTCTTCTACCCTAGTTCACACAAAAAGGGCACATCCATTCCCTAATACTTTCCATACCTATTCACTCTTTGGACATTTCTGTCCCATTTCTATCCTAGGGGTATTTTCATCTTTTTCCTACAGGGGTATTTTTGTAATTAAAAACCAAAAGATTTCAAATTTTAATAACGCAGGTCGCTTTGAAATTCCCAAAACTGAAGAGCATTTCTGAAAATTTGTGAAATTTGAAGTTATGGCATCATTTTAGAAATTAGGGGCATTTTGGTAATTTTGTCAATCGGGGGTAATTTTGTAATTTTAATAAATCCGGGATATTTTAACAGTTGTAAAACTCTGAGGGTTCCTTTTTCGAGTTTTTCTCTTTAAAACGATGATGTTGCAAAAATTTTGAATTCGAGGTCATTTTGGTAATTTGCAAGTTGAGGCATTTTCGTAATTTTCCAAATCCAAAGTATTTTGTTGGTGATTTGCAAAGTAGAGTTTTTGAATATTTATAAAATAAGGAAATTTTTTTTTTTGGCAAAACCATTGAATTGATATTTTATGAGTCAAGGGCATTTTAGTAATTTCACCCCTAAGAGCATTTCTGTAATTTTCACAAATCAACTTTTTTGGGGAAAACATTGTAAAAATGGTTGTTCTCATATTTGAAAGATTGATTTCAAGAGTTTTGAAAACCAAGTTTTTGTTGTTCTCTTCTTCTTCGAAAACATGGCTAGTTCCCTTTCGGGTTTTAGTCGTTATGTTTAGCCTATGACCGAGCCCTCTTGGTCAGGGTAAACCAAAGCTACGCACCAGGCAGGATTCGAGTGGAGAGGAGGTGAGTCACGCGGACTGCTTAAATACCAAGCTCCCACCGAACCTTTCTAGACATGCGCACAGAGGTTGCCACACCACTGAGCCCTTTGAGTTAGGGTGAACCGAAGCTACGCACCAGGTAGGATTCCTGCGAAGAGGTGGTGAGTCACTAAGACTGCTTAAATACCAGGCTCTCCCGGATCCAATCCTAGACATGCGTACAGGGGTTACCACACCCTAGCTCAGTGACTTGGTCATAGGTTGGTTGAGTTCATTAAGTCTTATGTTTTGTTTGTGTGTTTGAGTAATCTAATCCTAAGGTTCAAATTCCTATGAGTCTATTCTACGTTCCATGCTTCCTACCCTTCTATAGACAATAATTCATACAAAAGTTAGAAACACTTACCTGGGCGGATTGGTGCCGGAGACTCGGGCCATGCCGTTCAAAAAACCCGAAAACATTTCAAATCCTTTAATAAGGCCTAGTAATCATAAAACAAAACCTTTTTGGGCCTTGGGCCCCCACAGCCGAGCTTTGAACTGGGCTCTGATACCAATTTTGTAACAACCCAAACCCGGCCCAAACACTATGACCGAATTTGGTTTGCTACGGAGAAAACATTTGGACAACGTTTCGAAAATCCCTTTAAGTCGAATTACCTTTTTGATGAGAGATGGTTATTTTGTTTAAAACATTTGAGGTGTATAAAACCCATACTTAGATTTATTTTGAAAATATTTATTAAATCAAGTTATTATATATATTTTAAGATGTACCCGAGGGTACTAAAAACATTTTTGCTTTGGTTTAGAAAAACGTGTGAACTTATTATTACCATAATTAAATAGTTTAAACTAATATTCAAAGTAGGTAACAAAATAATAAAAGGAGTTATTGGAGGCCTTATTACAACCCAATTAAAATCTAACCAACAATAAAATAAAATAGACTAAAATTGAAAGTTCATTTAAATCAAATGTCCACTGCATGGCCACCTCGAGTCCATCCGGTCCACATCCGCAATCTACATGTCACCTGAAAAATATAAAGGAGAAGGTGAGTCACCAAGACTCAGTATGTAACCCTTCCCCCGGTTTAAAGCCACATCATACACAAATTATAACAATTAACATGCATTAAATCGTATACCCAACCTAACCATCCGTATCACCTTTCTCTACCCCATGTGGTACCAAACCACCGGTGGTGCCAAACCACTGGTGACTTAAAGTCACAGATGTGATGCCAAATCACTGGAGGTGCCAAACCTCGGGTGTCCGAAGACACGAATCGGTTGATGGGGCCAACCCATCGTGTGATGCCAAATCACTGGCGTCGATCCCGTATTATCATATGTGGGGCCAACCCACTGTGGTGCTAAGCCACTGGGACAAGACGCTATGAGGTGCCAAACCTCTGGAGGTACCAAACCTCTGGTGACCGTAGTCACAGTGTGTTACCAAAACACTGGTGTCCGTCGACACAATATCTCTGCCCCCTCCTCTCGTCAACTCATATCAAGCAGTTATAAACAAGGTTTATGTCAACATACATTTATCACATGTATCAAATAAGCCATGCTTCCCAAAAGCATTATAATCAAACTCATATTAACAGGTACTTACCTGAATTGTCACTTATACCAATACGGTATTAAATCCAATGCTACATAAATCAGAGTTAGCATTCACAACATTTAGCACAGTTAATAAGTCATAAAGTGTGTATGTACACACCTGATGTCGATGAGAAGTCTAAATCCCAAAAAGAGTAGTCGGCCACACTAGATCTCCCTGTACCTATATTCGGCCAACCATAGGATTAGTACTATGGCCTATTCGGCCAACCCAATTAATTAAAAGGGGTCATCTTTTGAACCCGAATCTTACCTACTCGCTTTGAATGCTAGCTTCAGCACCCGAATCTCGAATCTGGTTCACAAACTATAATCGGTCATTGGACAATGTCATTAGCCTTCAGCTTTTAATCACTTAAAATAATAATCAATAGGCCCTTACCACCACTTACCAAAGCCAAATGCTAGAGACTGGAGAGTTAGGTCTACTGCTTGGACGGTCCCGAAATTCTTAGATGACACCGATTTCAGAGAAAGATTAGCCGAACTATTACCAAATGCCGGATTTCAGCTTTTCCTCACATCCAAATCGACAGAACACAAGAGAAAGTATTAAAACATTCGGCTAATGCCCCTTACCTACTGAAACCGGTTGCAAGAAAAGTCCCGAAGAGTCTTATACCACCCTAAGTGTTCGGCCAAAGAGCTTCCAAAGAGGAGAAGGGAATTTCGACACTCTAGAGAGGTATATTCGGCCAAAACTTCAAAATATGGAGAGGGAAAATTCGGCTATGGCTAGGGAGTAGGTTCGGCTAACTAAGAAAAAAAAGAGAAGAGGAAGGATTGGGGATTCGGCAAAGAAGAGAGTAGAGGAGAGTTTCGGTTCAAGGAAGAGAAGAAAAGAGGAAAAGAAATGGAAAATGAGAGTGAGTAGAGAGTTTCGGCAAAAATCTAAGAAAAGGAGAATGGTTTTTAGTTTCTTGCTTGAGAGAGCTTGAAGAACAAAAAGAGGTGCTAGCCGAAATCATCAAGAAGACTAAAAAGAATTTGGCCCCCCTTCACTCATGGTTGCCGTCCACTTCACTCCTTGAAGTGTTTAAAATTCGGCCAACTCCTTGCTTTTCTCTTGGCCACAAACTTGAACTAATTCAAAATAATTTGAATTAGCCACATGCCTATTTTTCCTCTGCCAACTATTTAGATTATTCAAGTAATAATCCAAATAAAAAAATTCCTATTATCCACCTTATTAAAAAGAGTTTAAACTGAGAAAAACTCCCCCCTATTGCCGTCCCACTTAAAAGCAAAAAGGGAATTTTGTGACTCGAACCAAGGCTCTCCCTTGCTCACAGTGGCGTCACATGTAGCTCCCAAGTGGCCCTCCTTTGCCACTTATCCTAGGCTCATTTTATGACAATAAATCCCTTATTTATTCTTGTAACCCCTACCTGCTAAGGCTCCTTACCTTAAAGTTCCCAAATAAAATTTTCTACTAAACTGAGCCTACTCAAGACCTTTAATTAAGCCTTATTATTCCATAAATGATACCATAGTAATTCAAACACAAGGAAAAACATTTAATCACAAATAGCCCCGATTTTAGGATGTTACAAAGCTAATGATGATGATGACGCGGAACGAGCTGAGATGTGGCTTGATAACACTATTCGAGTGCTTGATTGGCTGTCATGTACTCCAAACGAATACCTGAAGTATGCTATATCTTTATTGCGGGACACTGCATATCACTGGTGGAATACACTAGTATCACTGGTTCCAAAAGAAAAAGTGACTTGGGATTTCTTCCAGATCGAGTTCCATAAGAAATATACCAGTCAGAGATTCATCGATCAGAAACAGAAAGAATTTCTAGAACTGAAACAGGGTCGCATGACTATGACTGAGTATGAGCGGAAGTTTGTCAAATTGAGCCGATATGCCCGAGAGTGTGTATCAACTGAAGCCATTATGTGCAAAAGATTCGAAGACGGTCTGAATGAAGATATAAAGTTGCTAGTTGGCATACTTGAAATCAAAGAGTTTGTGGTACTTGTCGAACGAGCTTGCAAAGCTGAAAAGCTTGGAAAAGAGAAAAGAAAGGCTGAAATGGAAGCTAGAGACACTCGTAAAAGATCATCGAGTAAGACTTTCCATTCTGTATCTAAGAAGTTCAAAGATGACTTTGGCCGACATAAAGCTACTTCAGACATATCTAAACGAGATCGACCTCCTGTAGGTTCCCGGGCTACTTCGATGGCCAGTGTTGGTAATGTTTAGCAGAATCGGGTTAAATGCAAGCATTGTGGTAAATGGCATTCTGGGAGTTGTAGATTCCGTGATCGGTTCTGCTTTAAATGTGGATCGTCGGATCATTCTATTAGAGAGTGCCCGATGTTAGCTGAGCAAAATACGGCTCAGAATGTCAGACTGAGTAATGTGTCAGTGCGAGGCAGACCACCTAGACATTCGGGAAATGTAAGTGGCAATCAGAGAGGAACCAAAGACACTGTAGTTAGATCAAAGGCTCGTGCACCAGCTAGAGCATATGCTATACGTGCCAGAGAGGATGCTTCTTTCCCAGATGTTATCACCGGTACTTTCATTCTTTATGATACTACTGTGATTGCATTGATTAATCCTGGTTCGACTCATTCATATGTGTGTGAAAATTTAGTATCCAGTAAGACTCTGCCTATTGAGTCTACTGAGTTTGTGATTTGTGTGTCTAACCCCTTGGGTCGAAGGTTACTCGTTGACAAAGTGTGTAAAGGTTGCCCGCTGATGATTCAGGATTCATGCTTTCTAGCTGATTTAATGTTGTTGCCTTTCGACGAATTTGATATAATTTTGGGAATGGACTAGTAAACTTTGCATGATGTTGTGGTGAATTGCAAAAGAAAGACCATTGATTTGAGATGTCAGAACGGTGAGATCATCCGGATTGAATCTAATGACTTGAATGGGTTACCGGCAGTAATATCCTCGATGTTAGCTCGTAAGTATGTGAGAAAAGGATGTGAAGCTTACTTGGCCTATGTGTTGGATAATAAAGTGTCTGAAAAGCAGATTGAATCTGTACCAATTGTGTGTGAATACCCAAATGTGTTCCCTGAAGAATTATCGGGTTTACCACTAGTTCGAGAGAGAGTTTGGTATTGAATTAGTACCAGGGACGACTCCGATTTCAATAGCCTCGTATCGGATGGCACCTACTGAATTGAAAGAGTTGAAAGCATAGTTGCAAGAGTTGACAGATAGGGGTTTTGCACGACCGAGTTTTTCTCCTTTGGGTGCACCAGTTCTATTTGTGAAAAAGAAAGATGGGACCATGCGAATGTGTATTCATTATCGGCAAGTGAATAAGGTGACTACAAAGAATAAATACCCATTGCCTCAGATTTATGACTTGTTTGACCAATTGAAAGGGGCTTCAGTGTTTTCGAAGATAGATTTGAGATCAGGTTATTATAAGTTACGAGTCAGAGATTCCGATGTGCCAAAGACTGCATTTCGAACGAGGTACGGACATTTTGAGTTCCTGGTTATGCCTTTTGGACTTAGTAATACACCCGCTATTTTTATGGATTTGATGAATCGGGTTTTCAAATAGTATTTGGATCAGTTTGTGGTAGTGTTTATAGATGTTATCCTGATCTACTCTAGAAATGAAACCGAACATGCCGAGCATTTGAGATTGGTGTTACAAACTTTACGAGATCAACAGTTGTATGCAAAGTTTAGTAAGTGTGAGTTCTGGATGAAGGAAGTCAAGTTTTTGGGTCATGTTGTTTCAGCGTCGGGCATTCTGGTTTATCCGAATAAAATATCGGCTATACTTGATTGGAAGCCACCAAAGAATGTTTCTGAAATTAGAAGCTTTTTGGGACTTGCTGGATATTACAAACGATTCGTGAAAGGTTTTTCTATGATAGCTACCCCATTGACAAAGCTATTACAGAAAGATGTCAAGTTCGAATGGACGGAAAAATGTCAGCAACGTTTCGATCAACTGAAAGCTCTTTTGACCGAAGCTCTAGTGTTGATTCAGCTTGATCGGGTAAAAAATCTGTTGTGTATAGTGATGCTTCTTTGAATGGTTTGGGTTGTGTTTTAATGCAAGAAGGCAAAGTAGTAGCCTATGCTTCCAGACAGTTGAAGCCTCATGAAAGAAATTACCCGACTTATGATCTGGAGTTAGCAGCCATTGTTTTCGCGTTGAAGATTTGGCGTCATTACTTATTCAGTGAGAAATGTCATGTTTATTCAGATCACAAAAGTCTAAAGTATTTGATGACTCAAAAAGATTTGAACTTGAGACAACGCAGATGGTTAGAGCTGTTGAAAGATTATGAATTAGTGATTGACTACCATCCGGGGAAAGCCAACGTTGTTGCGGATGCCTTAAGTCGAAAATCATTATTTGCTCTTCGTGCGTTGAACACACATATGGTTATGTCTGGTGATGGTTCGATCATAGCCGAGTTGAAGGCAAGACCGTTGTTTATTCAACAAATTTGTGATGTACAGAAAATTGACAAAGATACGATTGCTAGACGAGTTCAGTGTGGAAATGATGGAGAGTCAGAGTTTCAAATCGATGAAAATGATTGTTTGAACTTCAAAGGCCGAATATGTGTTCCGAGGAATGTGGATTTGATACAGATGATATTGAACAAGGCTCATAATAGTCGATTGTTGGTACATCCGGGTAGCATGAAAATGTATAATGATTTGAAATAGTTCTATTGGTGGCCTGGTATGAAACGGGGTATATCTGAATTTGTCTCGAAGTGCTTAATTTGTCCACATGTAAAAGCCGAACATCAGGTGCCTTCTGGGTTACTTCAGCCGATCATGATACCTGAATGGAAATGGGATAGAATTACTATGGATTTTGTCTCCGGTATACCAGTGACACCGAGCAAGAAAGATGCAGTCTGGGTTATAGTGGATAGACTGACCAAATCAGCTCACTTTGTTCCATTTCGTACGGACTATTAGCTCGATAAACTTGCTGAGTTGTATGTATCTCAAATTGTGAGATTACATGGTGTGCTGAGTTCTATTGTTTCGGATAGAGATCTGAGATTTACATCGCGGTTTTGGAAGAAGTTGCAAGATGCTTTAGGTACTAAACTCTACTTTAGCACAGCCTTCCATCCGCAGACAGACGGTCAGTCTGAACAAACCATTCAGATACTTAAGGACATGTTGAGATGTTGCGTCCTTGAGTTTGAAGGTACGTGGGAAAGATACTTACCTTTGATTGAATTTGCTTATAATAATAGTTTTCAATCTAGTATCAAAATGGCACCTTACAAAGCTCTATACGGCCGCAAGTGTCATACACCGTTGTATTGGACCGAGCTCAGTGAAAATAAGATACACAGGGTTGATTTGATTAAAGAGACTGAACAGAAGGTGGCTATAATCGGAGATAGTTTGAAAGTTGTATCGGATCGCCAAAAGTCCTACGTAGATTTGAAATGTAAAGACATTGAGTTTCCGGTTGGAGATCGGGTATTTTTGAAAGTTTCACCGTGGAAGAAAGGACTCTGATTTGGTCGAAAAGGCAAACTAAGTCCAAGATTCATCGGACTGTATGAGATCATCGAACGTATCGGACCTGTTGCTTATAGATTAAAGTTGCCTTCTGAATTAGAAAAGATACACAACGTATTTCATGTTTCGATGCTCCGTAGATATAGATCGGATCCGTCACATGTGATTTCTTCGTCTGAAATTGAAATCCGATCCGATATGACGTATGAGGAGGAACCGATCCGTATTTTAGCCCGTGAAGTGAAAGAGTTAAGAAACAAGAAAATTCTATTAGTAAACGTACTATGGAATCGACACGGAGTAGAAGAGGCTATGTTGGAGCCTGAGGATTCAATGAGGCAACAATATCCGACTTTGTTTAACGATAAGATTTTCGGGGACGAAAATCCCTAAGAAGGGGAGAGTTGTAGCAGTTCGAATTTGACCCTAACCAGAACGATGGGTTCGGGACCACGAATCTGAGTCTGAAAAATTTTTAAATATTATTTTCAGTGCTTATTATATGTGAATTAATGTGTGTGAAAGTTTCGTATAAAAATTTGATCGTTTGTGTGCTTAATTTTACAAAAAGGACTTAATCGCGTAAAGTGCAAAAGTTGCAAACTACAATGAAAAGTGCTAAAATGATAATGGCTTTTTAATATGAGGTATTAAAAGGGTAAATAGCCCATTTTTAAGGTTAGTGGGTGGTATATGACACTAGTAACCTTAAGTTATATGTTATAAAATCTTATAATATAAGGTTATATTAGTAAATAAATAAATAACATATTATATGTTAAATAAAACACATGAAAAGCCATTATCATCTATTTGTTTTTTAAGGCCAAATGTGCTAAGGAATAAAAGAGAAATACAAGCTTAAATTTCGGCACATGTAAGCTTAAATCCAAGGTTAGTTTGATTTCGGTTTTTGATAATTTTTACATTTTTATAATCGTTGCTTCGAATACTATCCGACCCATGCTAGAATTTTTGAGATTAGTGTGTATGTGATGTTCGGCCATGATAAAAGCTTATGCTTTGTGATGTTTGATGAATATATGTTAAAGTTAGGTTATAGATTAAAATGTTTTGTATTGGAAATTTTGGTGAATTTGAGCATTTTGGGCTAAATTGCAAAAATAAATTTTTGAAGGGTTAAAATGCAAAATAAATGAAATAAGTGGACTTGTATAGTCCCTATGAATATTCGGCCCTTAGGTTGTGTAATGAAAGTTTGTGTATTTTGTGTTTTGTGCAAATAGGACTAAATTGTAAAAATTGAAACATTAAGGGTAAAATGGTAATTTACCTATATATGTGTTTTGGGACTAAATTGAGATGAAATTTGCTTGAATGAGATAAATTTTAATGTGTTTAGATCAAGAACAAAGTAAAACGGATTTGGATCGGAGAAAGGCAAAGGTTATCGAATAGCCGGTTATCGTTGTCCGTCGATAGTTGAGGTAAGTCTTTAAGCAATTATATAACGAAAATTATTTACGTAATATAATAAATGATGAAATTCGGAAATTTTGGAAATATATATGTGGAATTGCCGAATGTGATTAGTATAATATTGAATTGATTTTATTTGATGTAATGTGGTTAAGTTTATCCAAATTTGATATGTGATATTATGAAATATATGTGTTAGATGTGATTTTGGAATTAATAAATGTGCATGGAATTGTTAATTATGTTGATATTCGGGTTTCGAGCCTAGCAGGCCTTGTGCCGGTGATTTATATCAGGCTAAATGCCTAGCAAGCCTTGTGCCGGTGATTTATATCAGGCTAAATGCCTAGCAGGCCACGTGCCGGTGAATTATATCGGGCTTATTGCCTAGCAGGCTAAATGCCGGTGTTTAAATCTTGGACCTCTGGTCTAGCAGGCTCAATGCCGGTGTGTATTTCGGTCTTTGCTGCCCAGTAGGCTTAATATCGGTGATACATTATAAACAGAGAATTCGGGAATCATACGAGGTGAGACATATTTAGTGCAATGAGCTAAAAGCTCGGGTAAGTATAAGCCTTATATATATTAGTAAGGAATGAGGTAAGTCGGTATATCATTATTTGAGTTAAGTATGAACATTATATATATGCAATTGAGTTTAAATGCATTATTTTGAAGAATCGGCTATAAGTGGCTAGGTTGATGGTGAGAGAGTTTTGGATGTGTTTGTATATGTGTACAAATAAGTATATGTGAACGATATGTATGATATATTCATTTGACTTGGATTATGCGAATACATGTGATATTTATGTTTTTTGATGATGTATATGTCATTGGAAATAAAGTGCTAATACTTAGGTTAAGGGTAATGATAGCATTCGGCTATGATTAATGTACATATTGAAATATTTATACTCAATGCCATAAACCTAATGATTAAAATGTTTAATTGTTATAGAGAATTTGCTTAAGACTTACTAAGCTAGTAAGCTTACTCTGTTTATGTTCAATGTTCTGTGTTATATATTTTGGTCAAGCTACGGGCTCGAGAAATCGTCAGCAAAGTCAACCACACTATCATCTTTTTGGTACTCTTTTAGTTTGGTTTATTTTGGATAAAGGCATGTATAGAATGGATAATGTCTATGTTTGAGTTGAAAACTTTGTCTTTATATGTATTATAGCCATACGAATATGGCTTATATCCTGTGTTAGTTTGGTGTTGAGACGTATGATTTTTAATGATCAAATGGGTGTATGTTTATGTCATTATGATACAAGGGTTGTATGGATTTTATTTAGCTTATATTCGGCTATGGTATATGTGCATATAATAGGTGTAATTCGGTCTTATGGGAAATGGCATTATGGATTAAGATAATGTCTTAATAATGTGTAATTAGCCAAGGAATACAAGTGTGACATGTTTGTTATGTTTATGTTCTGTATTCAATTATGTTTGATGAAGACTTAAACACATTTTTGATAAAATGTTAAATGACACATGTAATTGGTAAATGTGAAACGTTTGGTATATTTATATAAGAGTTTTGGCATGATTAATTGGTTTGAAATGATGAGTATAGGCCGAATAGGTATTTAGATAGCTTGATAATATGATTTGTTGGAAATGATAAAAATGCATGAGTTGATATGATCTTATTAAATTATAATAAATGTTTGTATATGAATCTAGCTATTACAAAAATAATGTATATACCGTATAGTTATTTTCGGTTCAACTATGTGCATGCAAACGAATTCATGTGAACATTGATCTGATTGATTATTTGGATCTATCTGAACTTTGGTATGATCTAGGTACATATAATTGCATATATGTGTCTTTGTATATTTGGTCAAGTAGGTATGTATTTATATGATGTTTATTGGGTTTGTAAGTTTGGACATCTGCTAATATCTTTTATGCTGGTATATTCGACCCTTTTAAGTGAGTTAGTATAAAATGATAATTGAATCATGTTATTCAATCATATAGATACTAATGGGTTAATTGCTTGAGTATTTCATAAGTAAATAAGGACAAAGCAAATGAGGCTTACGGTACTTGCATTATTTTGTAATTTTAATAAAATGTATTTTGCATGTTTAGCTTATGTTTGTCAATGCTTGTGCCATATATGATTTGGTTTATGTGGAATAAATATGTTCTATGCATATGTAATTGCTTGTTTATATGTGTATTATTATATAAGTTTGTTTAAATATGATCTAATTGATTGAATAAAAGTACTAATTATCTGGTAATGCCCGTAACCCTAATTCGGTGACGGATACGGGTTAGGGGTTTTACATCAATGCACAATTATCAATGACTTAATCTAAAACATGTCAATAAGAATCATAAATCATCAAAAATTTCATCCTAATTAGTAATATGAAAATTTACATAAAAACAAGACTAAATTCAGGGATTTGAGAATAATGCAGAAAGTTAGGCCCTTCTTTAGATAAATATTCACCCCACACACTTAAGATGTACATTGCCCTCAATGTTCAAAGATAGTTTATAACATTTATGGGATAAATCAAAAGAAAAGGGGAAAGAATACTCCCTAAATTTTGGATGGTGTCCTTGAAGAGGTCGATCTGGATGACGAACCTGTCCTAGATGAAGAAATTTGGGAGCTCGTAGAGGATTAGCCAGGGATTATTAAGACACTTTTAAAATAAACTAAATAAATAATTTAAACAAGAAAGAAAAAGGAAAGGAGACTAAGAAGGAAAATAAAAATAAAAGAAAAGGTGGATGGACCAAAGAGTCCTTGATGGATGGTTCGCGAGGTGGGTGTGACTTCTAGGGCTGCGGAGGTGGTGGCGGTGGAAGAAGTGGTGTAGTTATTGTGGTGGTCGGCGTGATTCCCTAGCAGCCTGGTGAACCTAACACTAAGAAACTAAAATAAGTTAAACTAAACTAAGCATAAGATTGTCAAAGAGAAGGAAATTGAAGCAAAAGAGAAAAGAAAAATAAAAATTAATTGGTCTCAAAGATCCTTGGCTTGGTGGGTGGACGAAGCTGCTGGCATGAACTCATGTAGAGGTGTTACCCTTGGTAAGACTATGCTTGCCTTCTTCCGCTTCTTTGTCATGATGGTGGATTGCTTCCAGGATCCAGAGGTTTAGTATGAGGATAGAAAGGTGCTGAGGGGGAGAAGAGAAAGGAAGAAAGAGTGAAAGGGCGGAATGGGGAGAAAGGGGTTGGTGTTTAAATAGAGGCCTCAAATCTGGTGCGTGCCCACGCCCGTGTATCAGGGGCGTGTCGAATTACACGGCCACCTCACACGGCTGTGTGTACCGGCGTGTTGATTCGTTATGCTCATGGTGCAGCCAACCACGCCCGTGTTTCAAAAGTCAGTATGTAGGCACGGTTGGGAGGCACAGGCGTGTTGTGCCCGTGCTTGGCAAGCCAGTAGCTTCACACAGCTGAGAGGCATGGCCATGCCCCTCTGTCGGTGCCCGTGAGGGAGAGTGGTTAGATCCGTGACGTCGGGAAGTGGTTGAACTGGTTTGCACACCTCTGCTATGTCAATACGAAGGTTCTAGTGCTCCACACGGCCACGAACACGGCCGTGTATAGGACTGTGTGGCCTGGTAATCTGCACTTCTGGTTAATTTAAAATGAAAAAGAAAAAGGAAAATAAAGTAAAATGAAAATAAATGCAAAAGTATGTAAGGTTAGTGCTCGGGTTGCCTCCCGAGAAGCGCTCGTTTATAGTCTTAAGCTAGACTTTCCTTATACTTGAGGACTTTTAGGGAGGTTTTAAGGTTTGAATATCTTCCCTCATGCTTACAGTCCTATTTTTGTAACAACGTTGAAGTCGAGAAGCGTTTACCTTGAAAGTTCCAAATATTGGATTGCTTACCTCGACTATTCCATGTGGGAAGATATCGTGCACCTTAAGAAGGATTTCTCTCTGTTTCTTCAGGTCTGTTGTGGTGATGTGAGGATTGGCTTTGTCTAACAGTACCTGGTCTCCTATTTTGAAGTGATTTGATATCCTTACGAGCTCTTCTGCTGGTTCCTCTGGTTTTACTTTGTGTGTATCTGGTTCTTCTTTGACGTGTGACTTCTGCTCTTCTAATTTGTCGACCATAAGGCTTTGTTCCTCGTGTAATTCCTCTTTGTCGATTTGGTGTTTATGAGTCAGCTCAGGGTTGTGTCCTTGTGATGTTTCCTGCGATGAAAGTTGAACAGTTTGATTATTGTTTGAAGTTACTTTCTTACCTTCATCATCTATTATCCTGGCCGAGTCAAGAACTTGAAGCTTGATTGATTCATCACCTACACAAAGTATAAGTTCTCATGTGGCAACATCAATTTTAGTTTTGGCAGTTACTAAGAAAGGTCTTCCTAGAATTAGGGGGATTGAATTATCCTCATCCATGTCTACGACAACAAAGTCTACTGGGAAAACAAATTTATCGACTTTTACAAGAACACCTTCAATAATGCCCCTAACAATTCTAACAGTTTTATCAGCTAATTGAATACTCATCCTAGTTTGTTTGGGCTTCGCTAGACCTAGTCGTTTAAACAATGTAAGGCATGACATTTATGCTTGCCCCTAAATTAGCTAACGCATTATCAATAGTTAAACTACCAATTAAACATGGAATTGTAAAACTCCCTGGATCTTTTAGCTTCTGTGGTAGTCTATTTCGTAACATTGCCGAGCATGTTGCATTCAACTCCACGTGGTGCTCTTCGGCTATTTTGCGTTTGTTTGTCAAGAGCTATTTTAAAACTTTTCTCGAGTCTGGCATCTGAAAAAGAGCTTCAAGAAGAGATAAGTTAATATGTAATTTCTTTAAAAGTTTAAGAAACTTACCGAATGTTCCTCTGAATCGTTTCTTTTTTATTGCTTCGGGATAAGGTATCTGAGGTTGGTACTCTTTGATTATCGGTTTTGACTTTTCTTCTGTTATCTCTGTTTTACCTTCGTCTACCTTATTTTCTGGTATTGTATTGGGTTCATCTAACCCTTTACTGTCCTAAGCTGTGACGGCTTGAATTGGCTCCTTAAGGTTAATCTCCGTGTTACTAGGTAGACGCCCTTGCGGTCGTTCTGACATCAGCTTTGCAAGTTGTTCGACTGCATTAGTGACTTCCTTGACTGACTTAGTAATTTCCATGATTCGACTCTCATTGCTTTTGATTGTTCTCTCAGTTTCTTGGAAACGTTTTTTGTGTCTGCCGAAAATTTTCTCAGCATCTCTTCGAGGGTTGGTTTCTTCTCTTGTGGATAGGGCTAACTCTGGAAGTTTTGAGGAGGTTGTTTTCTTTGATTTCCTTATTTCCTTGACCTCCCCATGAAAAATTTGGGTGGTTCCTCCAACCTGGATTGTAAGTGTTACTATAAGGATTATTATTAGAACTGAAATTGTTCCCTATATAGTTCATTTGTTCGCTTCCTGCTTCCGGTTGGTAGGGTGGGTACTCAGGATTCGCCACGGTTCCACTTGCGTCGCACTATATGACTGGATGTGTCTGCGAAGAACATAAACTATCATCTTTTTATTCATCGTCTCTATCTGTGTTGATAGCATGGTCACTACATCGATGTTGAAAACTCTGGCTGATTTTGTTGGTTTCGTCCTATTAACTTGCCACTGATAATTTTTTAGTGACATCTCCTCACTAAACTAGTAGGCCACTTTTGGAGTTTTATTGTTCAGGGTTCCACCAGTGGCTGAATCAATTATTTGCCTCGTTGAGGGGTTTGCACCGTTATAGAAAGTTTGGACTTGTAGCCACAAGGGTAAGCCATGGTGTGGACACCTCCTCAAGAGATCCTTGTATCTCTCCCATGCGTCGTATAATGTTTCTAGATCCATCTGCACAAAAGAAGAAATATCATTCCTTAATTTGGCCGTTTTGGCCAGTGGGAAATATTTCAATAGAAACTTTTCAGTCATTTGTTCCCATGTAGTGATTGACCCTCGTGGCAACGAGGTTAACCATTGTTTGGCTTTATTCCTTAATGAAAAAGGGAATAACCAAATACGTATGGCATCATCAGAAATGCCATTTATTTTGAAGGTATCACAGAACTCTAAACAGTTAGCTATATGAGCGTTTGGATCTTCGTCCTGCAAACCATCAAATTGAACAAACTATTGAATCATTTGTATTGTGTTAGGCTTTAATTCAAAATTCTTAGCAGTTATAGCAGGCCTAACAATACTAGATTCTGTTCTTGTTAAATGCGGTTTAGCATAATCAAACATTGTACGTGGAGCATTGCGTTCCCCCACATCATGTGGTTGTGGGTTATTCTCGTCCATCCCTTCAATAGGATTGGATATGCCTTCTTGCTCTTCCTCTGTGTAATTTAGGGCTCGCCTGATTTCTCTGCGAGTCCTACGAACAGTAGCTTCGATCTCACTATCGTATACCAAAGGTTCTCTCGGGTTCCTTCTAGTCATAAACTAGAGGTACCTGAACGAAAGAAAGAAAAATTAGAAAAAAATTAAAATTTAACCTAAAAAATAAAATTTCAAAAAATAAAATAAAAAATAATGGCTAAAGTAATAAAAATAGAGCGTTCTTATTTTATTTCCCCGGCAACGGCGCCAAAAACTTGATCGCTGAAATCAGAGCTTTAAAGTTTATAAAACAAAAGATCAAACCTGGAAACTAACTCTGACAATGATTAAAGGCAAGTGTACCTATCGAACAGTAGTATAGCTTAGGCAAGACCAGATTGTCGAACCCAAAGGAACTAAAAGTACTAATACTAGCTTTCTTCTTATTATTTAGCCTTAAAAATAAAGTGAAGTTGCTTTAATATAAATTAACGACTACTAAGCTAAAAGACACAAGACAAAAAGAACGAATTGGAAAATAACTTGAAGGAAAACTCAGTTGATTACGACGATACCCTCAAGAAGAATCCACCTAGACTTCTCTTGTTACCTATCATTGAACCATATCATTTCTTTACTTAGTTTGATCCTTAGGACTCCCTAACATATATTAAACCCTCTCTCGAGGCGAATAACTTCTAACCCTAGGTTAATTAGTGGAACTCTCGTTCGCTTATAATAACCCCCTAGAATAGCAGTAAATCGATCTATGGATTCCCATATTAGGTTTCACCCTAATCCGGCAAAATCTCGTAACCCTATCTCTAGGTGTTCGATCAACTCTGCTTAATTATGCTAGATCTACTCTTAGGCAGGGTCTATTCCTCCTCCACCTAAGCACATCAAATTTGGATTAAGCAACATAATTAAGAACAAACTAAGTAATTATCATATAATTCAGAAATCAAATAACAAGATTCATCTAGGTTTTATCCCCTTCAGGTATCTGAAGGGTTTAGTTCATAACAAATAAAGAAAACATCTCAAGAGAAAAGATAAAACAAAACATAAGAAATCCCTAAAACTCCCTGAAGGAATTGAAGGAGAAATTTGTCGTCTTGAGTAGAATTCCGGCTTCTTGGGATGGATCAACTGGCTATCTTCAAGTGATTCCCTCAACTTTGACTTTCTCGGCTTGGCTCTTTGGCCTAGCTTTTACAACTTTTCAAAGGTGGCACTTGGGGGATATATATAGGCTCTTGGAATACGATTCTTTCTCCATAAGTATCCTTTTCCGACTGAAATTGCTCTTTCCAGTGACCGAGGCATGGCCATGTCACACGCCCGTGTGGCTCGACTTCAAGCGATGTTCGGATTTCTAACTTGAAGCACGGTTGTGTAAGTCAGAGGTCCGGTCATGTTCTAGATGCTCGTCAAGGCACGACTGTGTGCTATTTGGGCCAGGCCGTGTGGATTTCGTGATCTGGCCCATTTACTCCATTTTGGGCCCATTTTACGTTCTTTTCATCCTCGGGTGCTTTCCTGGGTATAAGACATGAAAAGAAAGGATTAAGAGCACCTTTTTACATAAATTGAGGGATAAATCATCCAAAACTAAGCTAAATGTGGGATTAAAATATGTTACAATTACGGTTTATCAGACACAATGGATAATGGTACCCCGTGCAATCTCACAATCTCAGAAATATACAATTAAGCTAACTTATCAAGCGAGTAATCTGTTCTCACTGGAATAAAATGAGCTGATTTCGTTAACCTGTCAACTATCACCCAGATTGTATCTCTCTTTCTCGGAGATAAAGGCAACCCCGATACAAAGTCCATTGTGATTCTCTCCCATTTCTACTCAGGAACCATGATTGGTTGTAACAAACCAGATGTAACCTGATGTTCAGCTTTAACTTGCTGACAAACTAAACATCTCAAAACAAACTCTAAGATATCCCGTTTCATACCATGCCACAAATAAAATTGTTTCAAATCATTGTACATTTTAGTACTTCCCGGATGAACAGATAAATGACCATTATGAGCCTCGTTCAAAATCAACTGAATTAAGTCTAATTTTTTTGGAATACAAATCTGATATCGGATCTCAAGCAACAATCATTATCAACTTGAAATCCTGAATCAGAATTCAAACCACACTGAACTCGTTTTTCCATCATTTCAGCATCAATTTTCTGGGCATCACAAATCTGACGTATAAACATTGACCTCACTATCAACTCAGCCAAAACTGAACCATCATCTGTAACGCCCCGAAGTTGGGCCTAGGAGAATTGAGCCTATTGGGCCTTGGGTGTAGGAGCATTTGAAAATTTTTAAGAATAGGAGGACGGCATTATTGCAAGTTGGCCTTATTAGGTAAGTGATTTTGGAAGGTTACGGGGTTCCTATGAAGTCCCGGGTTCAAGTTAGGCCATTGGAAAAATTTTGGTGTTTGGCTCTTTAGTGGAGAAAGGCTGTTGGAAGCAAGACTTAAGGAAATTTGTTGGTATTTTGCTAGCACAAGGAGCAAGGTGGCCTAGTGGTGTGGCGTCACAAGGGAAGCAGAGAGGGAGAGAGTTCGTGTCTCACAAATTGCATTTTAGGTGGCTATTATTTTGTGCTCAGGAAAGGAGGAAGCAGAGTTGAGATCAAACTCTGCCTTGGAGGTTGGAGACTTGGTCAAATGGTTTGAATGAGAGGTGGAGAGTAAGTGTAGGAGAGAAAGGTGAAGAAAATCAAGGAAGGGGAGTGTGGGGAGGAGTTGGCCGAATGTGGGGAATTGTTTGTGGGGAATTTCAGCAAAAAGGAAGAGTTGTGTGGGGAGTGGACATTCGGTTTGGTAAGGGGGGTGTGCCAAATTTCTCTAGATTTTCCTTGGCATTTTCTTGCGTTTTGTGCACTTTCCTTAAAGCATTTCGGGTCTATTTTTCTTCTTTGCAATTTCCTGGTGGCCGATTTCTTTCCCTTCCTTTTTTTCTCCAATGTGAAGTTGTTGCTAATACCCTTTGCTAGCAACCAAATCTTCTTCTACTCACCTATTCTCTCATTTCGTCCATTTCTTTCTCTCTTCTTTCTATTTTTCTTTCTTCTTCTTCTACTCTTTTTTTCCACAAGCCGAATCTTGCCTACTCTAGCTATTTTGGCTTGGTTCTCTATTTGTTCTTCAGTTCGATGTAGCCTCCTTAGCTGAATCTTGAGTTCTCTGTTTTGCTGCTGGTGCCGAATCTCTTCATTCCATTCGATTTATCCCTAGTATTAAGGTAATGGTTCTTCTTCTTTCACCTTCTTTCTTCTTTCCTCTCTTGGCTTTGTTTAAGCCGAAACTTTCATCCCTGACTGTTGTTATGTAGGCCGAATCTACTTACCCCCATTTCACTTGGAATCCTTTGATCTCTGTGGTGAGGGTCAGAATTCCTTGAGGGGCGTCTACCGTTTGAGGGGATTGGTAAGGTGGTATTAAGGTTATAGTTTTGTGATCCATTGGTGGTTAGATCGTTCATGATTATTCAAGTGGGCTTCGGTCTCTTTTTATGTGGGTAAGGGACGAATGATGGATATTTTTTGACACTCTCTTTGTTCATCAAAAAAATGATAGGGTCTTGATTTGGTAATCAAGGGGTAAGGCCAAGGACTTGGGGCATTGAAGGAGATTGCTTGGTGGCAAGTGAAGTTAGCCTAATAAATGTTTATATTTATGTTTATCAAATTAGAGACGAATCTGTTGTCAACAATCGCCATAGGTGTATTGGGGAGGCGTTGGGAAACACAACTCGTATCAGGTGTGTAATCTCACACCCCTCTAGATGAATGCTTGCAATGTTCTGTGACATGGCCAAAAGCCGAAAAGCCGGCATCTTTTACCACTTGAGCGTGTGAGCGATCGTATTGGTAAATCGAAATACGAATAATGACAGTAAGTCGTTGAGAGTGTCACGAGCACTCTCACAAAATTGAGGCTATAACGGGCCTGATTGAGCTGAAACGGGCCAAATGGGCCCTATAGGCTATCTGGCCCACTTGGGAAAAATTGTTGGAAAACTAGAAAACGATAGGTTCGATTGCGAAATCTACTAATCTGAGACCAAAACCATGCGTATTGGGCCACACGAGCGTGTGGGCCTGTTTGGGCCTAAAATGGATTTCAGGCCCAATAGTTCCGGAGAGACCCAAAAGGGTCCTGTGTCACTCGAGGCGACAGTGGGCCTTTGTAAAGGCCGTTAAATGCAAAATTACTGAAATACCCTTGGAACGGTAAATTACCGAAATACCCCTAGAGGGTAAATGATTGTTATACCCTTGATTATGGTTGGTTATCATGTATATGCTTTATTTGCACTTTTGTATGTATGATGCATTACATTTATATTTTGTTGCATGGGTTGGGTTTGATGATCGGAAGAAGTATATTCTGGTGGCTCTGCCACATTCTGTATAGTGGCAATGCCACATATATTCTGTTATTCTGATGGCTCCGCCACAAATTCTGTGATTAGCAGCTTGTTTGCCATATTGGTGTGTAGGGCTGGGTGGGTTGACTTGATCCCCACAGGTGTGTAGGGTTGGTACGTGGGTGTGTTTGGTTGGATTGGGTTGGGCTGCATTCTCTATTTGCACTATCATGTTTATAGGGTTAAGGCCCAGATTGTCTCTAAATAGGGCCTCGGCCCAGTCTGCTTCTGTATGGGCTTGGGCCCAGTTAATGACTGATTAAGGGATTACACACTGAGTTCTTGTAACTCACCTCTCTACTTTAATCGTGAAGGTGATCCCCAACGTTAGAGGATTTGGGGCTGCGGAGGACTCTGTGGTGGCTATACATCGGAGTATTCTCATGAACTTTAGTAAATTTCAGTTTAGCTTTATTTTAAGATTATTTATTTTCGGTTAACATTTTGTAATAAGCCTTTGGAATTTTATTTTTCTTTTAAACTTTCATTTCAGTTATGCTTAAACTAGAAATGATTAAACTCTGTGTTTTCCTAAAACGATAAATAACTGTTTTCAAAATATCACGTTTTCGCAACTCATTGAATTTGATTTCTCTATAAAAAAAGTATTCGAAAGTAATAATAACAATGTTTTGACAAGAAAACCACTTAAACAAATCTGAATTTCGCAAACAACAAGGTTCGAAATTTTCAAAAAGAATACGAGGTTTTTAACGAACACACAATTTTTAAACAACCTTTCTATGTGACACGCTGGATCCAGTCGTAACATCTAGGCCGGGTCTGGGGTGTCACATCATCACACAGATCTATTTGAGTACTCATTGCTCGTAAAGTAAATAAAGACTTTCGGCTCAAAGCGTCAGCAACAACATTAACTTTTCCTGGATGATAATCAATTACTAATTCATAGTCTTTTAGTAATTTTAACCATCTTCGCTGCCTCAAATTCAATTCTTTCTGAGTCATCAGATATTTCAAGCTCTTGTGATCAGTATAAATGTGACACTTCTCACCAAATAAGTAGTGACACTAAGTATTCAATGCAAATACAATAGCTGCCAATTCAAAATCGTGTGTCAGATAGTTCTTTTCATGTGGTTTTAACTGTCTCGAAGCATATGCTATAACTTTTCTTTCTTGCATCAACACACAGCCTAAACCATTCAATGATGCATCGCTGTAAACTATGAATTCTTTACCCGGTTCAGGTTGAACTAAGAATGGTGCTTCTGTCAACAATACTTTCAACTGTTCAAAACTCTGCTGACACTTTTCTAACCACTCAAATTTAACATCTTTCTGTAGCAATTTCGTCAATGGAGTCACAATCATCGAGAAGCCTTTCACAAATCATCTATAATATCCCACTAGACCCAGAAAACTACGGACTTCAGACACATTTCTTGGAGGATTCCAATCTAGAATTGCTGAAATCTTGCTCGGATCGACTCCTATTCCCGCAGCTGACACTATATGTAACAACCTGATTTAGACCCTAGTCGGAATAGTGGTTTTGAGACCACAAATCTGAGGTCAAAATAAATATTTTAATATTATTTTTGGTGTTTATATGTAACATCCCCAACCCGGCCCATTCACTACGACCGAATCCGGTTATGTTAGTGAAAATATTTTAGACTTAGAATAAAATAGTAAAAATTTATTTGCTCTTGGAAACCATGTTCTTCTGAAATTATAGCCACATGTTTAATAATTCCATATTTGAATATGTAAGTTATAAAAATATAACCATCTTCACATAGTGTTTCAATTTAAACAAACCATAATGGAGTTAATAATAAAATGATACCAAAATAATAAACTAAATCCTTATTACAACCATTATTTGAATGAAATACTTAATATTTAATATAGCCAAAAACATCTCCTTCGGCATGGGCCACCATGTATCCTCTCCGATCCCGGTCCATCTCATGAATCACCTGAAATGTTAGGAAAATAATTGGGTGAGTCCACAGACTCAGTGCATAACCACAACACAAATTTCCCACACGTATGGGCTTGGCCCATACCCACACAATCCTCAAAACAAATCATGCAAAGATGCACTTCAACCCAACCTACTATCCAGCCGTACGCCAACCTTAGCTGACTCCCTGCCTAAGGCCGTGGATAAACCACCACTGATCACCTCGTGATCCAAAACATTACCTTGGCAACTCTCTGCACAAAGCCGTGGCTGAGCCACCGATCAACCAAAATGATCTCAACATCAATATCTGTCTACGGTGATGCACATAGCCATCAACAAAATTCCACAAAATTCCTCCCACTACGCTATGGCTGCGCACTCTGATCTTAAAGAGCTAACATGCTTCTAGGCACAGTATCTATCCTACACAAAATTCCACACGTTTTGCGAGCAACAAAATAAACAGCCACCCAAGCGAACAAAATAACAGAGAATATCCCAAACATAAGATACTTACCCGCTGACACATCAGGCACATCATTATCCTCTCTCCGGCGAACCGCATAAACCAGACCAGGCTGTCTTGCCTCAGTGCTACCACTACCGCGGTCCACTGCTCCACGACCTCGGCCGGAACCATTTCCTCCATGGTTCGGACCACGACCTCTTGCCGCTTGCTGACCACTTCTGCCCAGCTGCACATAATCTTGGCCTTCTGTTCGAGTCCGATTCGGATACTGGGGACATTCCTTAATCAGATGAGACTTGGACTTGCATCTAAAGCATTCCCGAACCTGATTCCAGCACTCGCCAACATGGTACCTTCCGCACTGCGCACACGGACGATCTGGATTTCCGGCGGCTGGCTTAGCAATATGAACAGGAGTCTCAACCCTCGGTCTTTTCTGAACCCTCTCAAACACTTCTGGTGATCCAACATTTCTCTTCTCACGGTTTCTTTCTCTGTTGTGCCTCTCAGCCTTTTTGACCTCCTCAGCTATCCGAGCTTTCTCCACTAAAACGGCGAAGTCTCTTTCCTGATGCTGAGCAATCAAAACTCGCAGCTCATCCCGCAGACCATCTTCAAATCTGACACATCTCTCATAATCCGTTGCCACGATTCCCTGAGCATACCGGCTCAATCGCAGAAACTCAGCTTCGTACTCCGCTATTGACTTGCTACCTTGCACCAGATTAAGGAACGCCTTCCTCTGAGCATCCACATAGCTCGCTCCGACATACTTCCCTTCGAACTTGATCTTAAAGTAGCCCCAATCCACTCGATCGGCAGGTGCACTTTCCTTAACAGTGAGCCACCACTGGTAGGCTTCATCCCGTAGCAACGAAACAACACCTTTAAGCTTTTCCTCAGCAGTCAAGTCGAGATCATCCATAATCCTTTCAACTGCCTCCAGCCAGTACTCTGCCACGTTCGGAGCTACCCCAAACACTCCTCTGAAAACCTCGGCTCCATTCGCCCTAAGCCTTTCGGGCACTGACTTTCGAGTCCTATTGCCCCCATTGGCTCCTGCCAGTCGTTCGAGCACTCGCAGCACAGCTTGTGACACTGCGTCGTCTCCTCCAGTCTGATCCTGCTGTTCAACCTCAACAGCTGGTGGCGGTGCATTGCTCTCTGACCCATGGCGTGACCCAACCGGTTCCGATACTGACATCCTGCCTCTACCACGTCCACGAGTATTGCGACCACGCCCCCTAGAACTCATATCTAGCGCCTCGATTTAATCTGTTTAGAAAGTTTTATGCATTAGAAATTCTTGTTTCACTGTTTTATCCACGAGCAACTTTTATGCAATGAAGTTTTCGAGAGTAGTTCTTTCAAGCAATCAAGTTTCATTCCCTACCCAGGGGTAATTTCGTCATTTTTCCTAAAGGGGTATATCGGTAATAACTCAGGGTCAATTTTGAAAATATTTTTTTCCAACTTAAAGGTATTTCAAAATTTACAAATCTCAGGAGTCACCTTGAAAATTTTGTTTTTTCAAACAAAGTGTGTTGCAAAAATTTCAGAAAGCAGGGTCATTTTCGTAATTTTGGAAAAGTATAGGCATTTTTGTAAATTCTCCAAATCAAAATATCATGATATTTCATAAAATAAGATTTTCTGATCTTTAACAAAATAAGAATATCTCAGTAAAAATCGAGAGAAATCCAAAAATTTAGAAACCAATGGCATCTTGGTAATTTCATCAACCGGGGGTATTTTCGTAAATTTTCACAAACCAGGGTATCTTAATATTTTGAAAACTCGAGATTCTGATATTTTACAAAGTAAAGAGCATTTTATCAAAAGTTGAGGGTAGTACGGTAATTTTATAACACAGGGGCATTTTTGTAATTTTGCCACTGGGGCATTCTGGTACTTTTGGTAAATCGGAAAAACGTCATTCAAAAATTGAATTTAGGGTTTCACAAACCAAAGGGGTAAGTTTGGAAAATTTTTAATACAGAAAGTTTTAGAAACAGCAAGGCTAATTCCCTTTCGGGTTTTAATAATCGGTTTAGCCTATGAACAAGTCCTCTTGGTTAAGGTGAACCATAGCTACGCACCAGGCAGGATTCCTGCGAAGAGGAGGTGAGTCACGTGGACTGCTTAAGTACCAAGCTCTTCCGGATCCAATCCTAGACATGTGCACACAGGTTGCCACACCTCAACTCGGCGACTTATTTCACAGGTTTGTTTAAGAACTTTAAGTTTTATGCAATTGTTTTGAGTAGTCTAATCCTAGGGTCCAATAGCCTGAATATTCTAATCTACGAGCCCAAACTAAGCCCAAATCAATACATACAAACAAATCACTTCAAGAAAGTCCGAAGTACTTACCTGGTGGACTTTGGGTCGGAGGTACAGGTGCCATGCCAGAATAACCTGAAAAGTTTCTTAAAAGCCCATATTGCAAAAACCCATTATGAAAACTGTTTCGGGCCCAAAATCCTCAAAGCTGAGTTTTGAACCGGGCTCTGATACCAAACTGTAACATCCTCAACCCAGCCCATTCACTACGACCGAATCCGGTTATGTTAGTGAAAATATTTGGAAACCATGTTCTTCTGAAATTATAGCCACATGTTTAATAATTCCATATTTGAATAAGTAAGTTATAAAAATATAACCATCTTCACATAGTGTTTCAATTTAAACAAACCATAATGGAGTTAATAATAAAATGATACCAAAATAATAAAATAAATCCTTATTACAACCATTATTTGAATGAAATACTTAATATTTAATATAGCCAAAAACATCTCCTTCGGCATGGGCCACCATGTATCCTCTCCGATCCTGGTCCATCTCATGAATCACCGGAAATGTTAGGAAAATAATTGGGTGAGTCCACAGACTCAGTGCATAACCACAACACAAATTTCCCACACGTATGGGCTTGGCCCATACCCACACAATCCTCAAAACTAATCATGCAAAGATGCACTTCAACCCAACCTACTATCCAACCGTACGCCAACCTTAGCAGACTCCCTGCCTAAGGCCGTGGATAAACCACCACTGATCACCTCGTGATCCAAAACATTACCTTGGCAACTCTCTGCACAAAGCCGTGGCTGAGCCACCGATCAACCAAAATGATCTCAACATCAATATCTGTCTACGGTGATGCGCATAGCCATCAACCGCCGAGATGGGCACCTAGCCAACATCTCCCTTGAGGTAGCACGAAGCTAACCATCAAGCGCTAATGTAGCCGGAGCTATCATTAGACCACGTACACCTTGTGTACACTTCCTCCTTCATCGAATCAAGCCCCACCTCATGCAAATATGTAGATGCTACATGTTAAATCATCATATCACATAAGTATATAAATATATATACATACATAAATACATCACAAATAATCTTACCATCACCTGTTCTCATCACTTAAGCCATTATAATCGGCTTCCCCACATAATACATATGTTTAATAGTTAGCAAGCAAACCGAGAAATAGTGCGATGATTACGCACCTTCTAGCACAAACAATCAAAACCCGAAATGCTACTTAATGCCTCTGCAAAAGCTGACTAAACGAATCTTGAAAAGATCTCCTGCGCTAGGCTCTCCTCCCCTACAAATGGTCTTGGCATCAAATACTTAACCATCTTAGACTTAAACGAAATACCAAAAACATAGCTTACCAAAAGCCTTACCACCACTTACCAAACTGACTGCTACGAACGGAGGCTTACCCTAACAATGGTTGCAAATGGAAACCCAACGAGACCTATGCTAACATTCGGCCAAGGTGCTACTATATAAAAGAAAAGGGACGCGGCACAAGGGAGAGGCGTAGATTCGGCTATCAAGAAAATCAAGGAGATGGGTATAATGGGTTCGGCCAAAGAGGTTTTGCAAAGAGTGGGGGTGTACTTTCGGTTTAGCAAAATGGAAGAAGAGGGATGGATGGAAGAGTGGGTGGTTCGGCTAAAGGTCCAAAAGAAAAGAAAGAAAAGAATGGCAAAGGAGGTTTCGATTTAGGAGAGTGGAAGAACAATGGAGAAACTTTCGGCAAGAAATCAAGTGGGGGAAAACTAAAAAGTGAGCACCCCTCCCCCTATTTATAATATTCGGCCAAGCTCTCCCCCCAAAGAAAGCAAAAATTCGGCCACTACTCAACTCCCCTTCAAATCCCATATTTTCTTCCTACTTTTCCTCCCTAACACCCATTCAAAAAGTTTGAATGAGTCAAACCTCCACCTAGCCGAATTTCAAAAGCAAAGACCAAGTCTTCTCCATCTTTTAAGTGCCCAAACCGAATCCAACATCTCCCCCCTCTCTCACGACGCAAAAACAAACCCAAGATGCTACCTCCGCAGCTCGAACACTGGCCCCTTCCCTTGCACCTGAGACGTCACTTCTCCAAGCTCTTAGTGGCGTCTCCCTTGCCACTCCACCCACCCATCTTTTGTGCTTAATCCCACAAAAATTTCTCTTAAGACCACATCCGCCAAGTTCCCCTTTTAGCACTTAAAAATCTAAAATTTTCCAAAGTCCTCCCCTTTAATCTGAGCATTCCCAACACCTCTCAAACACATCTAAGCATACCCAAAACCTACTAGAACACGAATTATACCCAACCTGCATAGCCCCTAAATCAGGGTGTTACATTATAAATTGTGATTGAGCATTAGTGAAAGTTCTATGTGAAAAATTTATCGATTGAGTGCCGAATTAAGAAAATGGACTTAATCGTATAATGTAAAAGCTGTGTGCTGATTGTTAAAGTGCTAATTTGGCGTGGCTTATTAAAATGTGAGTCCTTATGTTGTTATTATTCTATTGATAAATTGGATGGACAAAAATGCCTAAAATTATAATGATATATATTAAAGGGTAAAATGGCAAAATGTAAATTAAGTTAATAATAAATAAAACAAAGCCAAATGCTCAACTTTTTCATGCATGTTTCCACCGAATATTGAAGGAAGTAATAGCCATTGAAGCATTTTAGGTTTCGGCACGCTCATAACTTAACTGAGGTATGTTTTGTTCTCGATTTTTTGTGATTTCTACGTTTTTCTGATCGTTGCTTCGTGTTCTTTCAAACCCAGGCTTTAATTTTAGAATTTGATGGTGATTTTGAGATATGCCATTAATGAATGCTTGAGCTTTGTGATAGTTGACGATGAAATATGAAAAATATGTGAAAGATTAACATGTTTTGTCTTTGTGTTTTTGGGGAAATTGAGTAATTTGGGCTAAATTGTGAAAATAGAAAATTGAAGGACTAAAATGTGAAATAAAAGAAATGTGTGGACTTTTATGGACATAGGGAGAATTCGGCTAGGCATGGTTGAAGTAAAATTTTGTGTATTTTGTGATTTTATGAAGTAAGGACTAAAGTGTTGAAATGTGAAAATGTGGGGCCTATTTTGTAAAATGCCCTTGCTCAGACTAAATTGAATGAATTAGTGAGTGAATGAGCTAAATTTGAATGTGTATAGACTAAGAAAGGATAGATTCGGATCGAGATCGAGGCAAAGAAAAAGTACTCGATTGATCAGCAAGTCTCGGTATTTTGACGTCCGAGGTAAGTTCAGATATAGTACAAGTTGTTAATTTATATCTATGTGATGTGAATTGAATAATAGTTCTTGAATTAGAAATGTTATATATGAGATTGAGAAATGAGGCACTAAGTGTGCATAATTGAAATCGAGACAGAGTTGAATAGCACTGTGTGTGCGAAGTAATGGAAGCTTGGGCTTCACTGATTGGCACTATGTGTACGATACCGAACTAAGTTCGGTTTTGTATCGAGGCACTAAGTGTGCGATGTTAATTAAGCTTCGACTATGATTTGGGCACTAAGTGTATGATTGAGTTGAAAAGATATCGAGCACTGAATGAGATATGGTATCGAGCATCGAATAGCAAGAACGTTTGTTAACTAAGTGTTGGCAAAGGTATGTTTGAACCTATGTGGTTGATGATAGTTTAAAGGCTGAATGAATGGATATTTGAGCATATGGTTGAGGATGATAATGTGCCTAATTGTGCATCTATCTCTGTGATGGTTTAATTATGTATTGATGTTGCATTATTGAGTAGTATGTATTATATTACGAACTTACTAAGCTTTAAAGCTTACTGTGTGATGTGTTTCCCTATTTTACAGTGTCAGTAAAGTTAGCTCGGATCCGAGGATCATCAGCGGCTCTATCACACTATCGGTTATCTATTTCGGTACTTTTAAAAAATGTACATATTTGGTATATGGCATGTATAGGGTAGTAAATATGGTGCATTTTGAGGTGTTGGACCTTGCCATGTGATATGGCTTGGATGTTAGATGATTTTGGTTATTATGTGTGAGGTATGTAAATGATGAATGTGGTATGAAATAGTGAGGTTGGAAATGGTATATTTCATGCTTGAATTAGTTGATGGAAATGGTGTTTTAAGTGTGAATTTATGGCTTGACTAAATGATGTTTAGCTTACATGATTTGAGTTGTGAAAATGGTGCTTTGAATAGATTTATTTGAGTAGGAATTGAGTATAAGAATAGATGGTATTGTTAATGATTAATTGGTGCTTGAAATGTTATGTTTTGGTTGCATTTGAGGCATGAATTGATATTGGTTTAATACATATAGGTGATTCCAAAGTGTGGATGGCAATTTGGCCTTGAAAATGGCCTATAATTGCCCAAACGGTTGAGCACATGAGCACACGGGCATGTGGCTCGATCGTGTCCTTCGTGGTTGCAATTTAAAACGAGTCAGAGTCGACCACAGGCAAGACACACGGGCGTGTGACTGGCCGTGTGGATCAAGTCAGTAGTGACCACGGGCTGGACACACGAGCGTGTGACTAGCTGTGTGGTGGAAGTTAGTGTCGACCACGGATGAGGCACACGGGCATGTCTCAGGCCATGTGGACAAGTCAGTATGTATGCCCTGTTTTGCCAATGCTTGGACGCACGGTCGTGTCCTCACACGGCCTACCCACACGGGCGTGTGACCTCTGTATCTTAGAAAAAAGTTTGAGTTTCAGAATTTTTTTTTGTGTTTGGTTTAGTCCCAGCCAAATTCTAAAGCATGTTTAAGGTCTCGTTGACCTATTTAAGGGACTATATGAATGAGAATTGTTATGTTTGGATGTGGAATGATATAAAATGTTTGGAAATGATTAGTAATACCTCTTAACCCTAGTCCGGCAACGGTTACGAGTGAGGGGTGTTTCACTATATGTCCCAGAAAACCAACCTCACGCAACCAGAACTCACATTTACTAAACTTTGCATACAATTGCTTCTCACGCAAAGTCTGTAACATGATTCTCAAATGCTCGGCATGTTGCGCCTCATCACAAGAATAAATCAAAATATCGTCAATAAACACAACGACAAATTGATCCAAATATGGTCTGAATATTCGGTTCATCAAATCCTTAAACACTTCAGGAGCATTCGTTAGTCCGAAAGGCATAACTAAAAATACATAATGTCTGTACCACGTTCTAAAACTAATTTTGGGTACATCTGATTCTTTAACTCATAGCTGATAGTAGCCCCATCTCAAATCTATCTTAGAAAATACTGTAGCTCCTTTCAACTGATCAAACAAATCATCAATTCGTGGTAAAGGATATTTATTCTTTATCGTCACCTTGTTGAGTTGTTGGTTGTCAATGCACATTCTCATAGTTCCATCTTTCTTTATCACAAACAAAATCGGCGTACCCCAGGGAGAAAAAAATCAGTCGTGCAAATCCTCTATAGGTCAACTCTTGCAACTAAGACGTCAACTCTTTCAATTTTATCGGTGCCATTCTATATGGAGTTATTGAGATAGGAGTCGTCCCCTCACTAAGTCAATACCAAACTCAACTTTTTGTATCGGAGGTAATCTCAGTAGTTCTTCGGGAAAAACATCAGGGAATTCACAAACCACAAACACAGATTCAACTTTCTTTTTTGTCACTTTTGTATCTATCACATATGCAAGATAAGCTTCACATCCCTTTTTCACATAATTCAAAGCTTTCATTGAAGATATTACAGCCGATAGTCCATTCAAATCACTGGATTCAATTTGAACTATCTCACCATTCTGACTTCTCAAATCAATACTCTTCCATTTACAATTCACAATAGCATTATGCACGGTTAGCCAATCGATACCCAAAATTATATCAAATTCATCAAAGCGTAGCAGCATCAAATTAGTCGGAAGACAAATATCCCGAAACATCAACGGACAATTCTTGCATACTTTGTCAATCAAAACACACTTGCCTAAAGGGTTCGATACTTTAATTACAAACTCAGTAGACTCAACAGGTAGAGTCTTACTAGATACTAAGTTCACACACACATATGAATGAGTTGATCCTGGATCTATCAATGCAATCACATTAGTATCGAAAAGAGTAACAGTACCAGTAATGACGTCTGGAGATGATGCTTCTTCTCGAGCGCGAATAGCGTAAGCTCGGGTAGGTGCTCTCGCGTTAGATCTTAGAGTTGTATCTGTTGTTTCGCTCTGACTACCACTCACATTTTCAGTTTTTCTAGGTGGTCTATCACATATGATGAGTGAGTGAGTGATTTTCAGATTTCGTTCGAATGAATCCGGCTGCTCAACAATCTGTTCCCCCAAAAGTACTGGTTTGTGCCACAAGCTACAGATCCGATCTAATTGAATAAATCTCCTGTGGATAAGATCCGAAAGTACGAGGTTGAAGAGTTTAGGGCCATAATTGATGATGATGCTGAGCGAGCTGAGTTTTGGCTCAAGAATACATTCGAGTATTTAATGAAATGTCGTTGACTCCTGATGAATGCATTAAATGTGCAGTTTTCTTGTTGAGAGATACGGCATATAACTGGTGGAAGACATTGATATCTGTGGTTCCAAAAGAGGGAGTCACTTGGGATTTCTTTCAAGTTGAATTTCGAAAAAGACAATGTTCAGGGTGCGAGACTGAGCAATACGACGGGTAGGGGTAGACCACCCAGAAACACCAGAAATGTAAGTGGAAGTCAGAGGGGGACTACGGATACAGCTGTGAGATCCGAGAGAGAGTGCCTGCCCGAGCCTATGCTATACGCGCACAAGAAGAAGCGTCATCTCCAGACGTCATGACTGGTACTTTTACTCTATTTGATACTGATGTGATTACATTGATAGATCCAGGTTCTACTCATTCCTATGTGTGCGAATCTAGTATCTAGTAAGACTCTACCTGTTGAGTCTACTAAATTCGTGATTAGAGTATCGAACCCCTTAGGCAAGTGTGTCTTAGTTGATAAAGTATGCAAGAACTATTCGTTGATGTTTCGAGATATTTGCTTTTCGGCTAATTTGATGTTGCTACCTTTGATGAATTTGATATCATTCTGGGTATGGATTGGTTAACTTTGCATAATGCTATTGTGAATTGTAAACGAAAGAGCATTGATTTGAGAAGTCAGAATGGTGAGATAGTTCGTATTGAATCCAGTGATTTGAATGGGTTGCTGGCTGTTATATCTTCAATGAAAGCTCTGAATTATGTGAAAAAGGGTTGTGAAGCTTATCTCGCATATGTGATAGATACAAAAGTGACTGAAAAGAAGGTTGAACCTATACCTGTAGTTTGCGAGTTTCCAGATGTGTTTCATGGAGAACTACCAGGATTACCTTCGATCCAAGAAGTTGAATTTGGTATTGAATTAGTGCCGGGGATAAATCCTATCTCAATAGCTCCGTATAGAACGACACTAGTAAAATTGAAAGAGTTAAAGTCACAATTGCAAGAGTTGATCGATAGAGGATTTGCACGACCGAGTTTCTTGACCTGGGGTGCTCATTTGTTTTTTGTGAAAAAGAAAGATGGTACTATGAGGATGTGTATTGATTACCGACAGCTGAACAAAGTGACGATAAAGAATAAATATCCATTGCCGTGAATCGATGATTTGTTTGATCAATTGAAAGGAGGTACAGTATTTTCTAAGATAGATTTGAGATCGGGTTATTACCAGTTGAGAGTTAAAGAATCAGATGTGCCAAAAACTTCTTTTAGAACGAGTTATGGACATTATGAATTCTTAGTTATGCCTTTTGGACTAACGAATGCTCCTGTAGTGTTTATGGATTTGATGAATCGAATATTCCGACCGTACTTAGATTACTCTATTGTGGTGTTCATTGATGACATTCTGATTTATTCCTGTGATGAGACGCAACATGCTGAGCATTTGAAAATTGTGTTACAGACTCTGCGTGAGAAGAAATTGTATGCAAAGTTCAGCAAATGTGAGTTTTGGCTGTGTGAGGTTGGTTTTCTGGGGCATATTGTATCAGCTGCCGGAATACAAGTTGATCCGAGTAAAATTTAAGCAATTTTATAATGGAAGCCTTTGAGAAATATGTCTAAAGTCTATAGTTTTCTGGGACTAGCGGGATATTATAAGCTATTTTTGAAAGGCTTCTCGATGATTGCGACTCCGTTGACGGAGTTGCTACAGAAAGATGTTAAATTCAAGAGGTCAGAAAAGTGCCACAGAGTTTTGAGCAGTTGAAAGCATTATTGATAGAGGCGCCAGTGTTAGTTCAACCTGAATCGGGTAAAGAATTCATAGTTTACAGTGATGCATTGTTGAATGGTTTGGGCTGTGTGTTGATGCAAGAAGGCAAAGTCATTACTTATGCTTCGAGGCAGTTAAAGCCGCATGAAAAGAACCACTCGACACATGATCTTGAGTTAGCTGTTATTGTATTTGCATTGAAGATCTGGAATCACTACCTATTTGGTGAGAAATGTCATATTTATACTGATCACAAGAGCTTGAAGTACTTGATGACTCAGAAAGAATTGAATTTGCGACAGAGAAGATGGTTAGAATTGTTGAAAGATTATGAGCTTGTGATTGATTATCATCCAGGTAAAGCTAATGTAGTTGCTGATGCTTTGAGTTGAAAGTCTTTATGTGCTTTGCGAGCTATGAGTACTCAGATAGATCTATGTGATGATGGTTCAGTTTTGGCTGAGTTGAAAGTGAGGCTGATGTTCGTACGTCAGATATGTGATGCCTAGAAAAGTGATGTTGAAATGATGGCTAAATGAGATAAGTGTGGATTGAATGTTGATTTGGAATTTCGAGTTATTAGTGATGATTGTTTGAGATTCAGAGGTCGGATTTGTGTTTCGAGAAATTCAGAGTTGACTCAGTTGATTTTGAACGAAGCTCATAATAGTCGTATGTCAGTACATCCGGGAAGTACAAAAATGTACAATGACTTGAAACAATTTTATTGGTGGCATGGTATGAAAAGAGATATCTCTGACTTTGTGTCGAAATGTTTAATTTGTCAACAAGTTAAGTTGAACATCAGGTTCAATCCCGTTTTTTTACAACCGATTATGATTTCTGAGTGGAAATAGGAGAGAATCACGATGGACTTTGTGTCCGGATTACCTTTAACTCAAAGAAAGAAAGCTGCAATCTAGGTGATAGTTGACAAATTGACGAAATCAACTCATTTTGTTCCGGTGAGAACAAATTATTCACTTACTAAACTAGCTGAATTGTATATTTCGGATATTGTGAGATTGCACAGGGTGCCACTATCTATTATAACTGACAGAGATTCGAGATTTACCTCGCAGTTTTGGAAGAAATTGCAAGAGGCTTTAGGCACAAAGTTGCATTTTAGTACTGCATTTCATCCACAAATGGATGGACAATCCAGCGGATCATTCAGATTCTTGAAGATATGTTGAGATGTTGCATTCTTGAATTTGAAAGTACGTGGGAAAAGCATTTGCCATTGATTGAATTTGCATACAATAATAGTTTTCAATCTAGTATCAAAATGGCACCATATGAGGTTCTTTACTGTGGAAAATGCCGAACTCCATTATATTGGACTAAACTGAGTGAGAATAAGATTAATGGGGTTGATCTGATAAAAGAGACTGTGGAGAAAGTGAAAGTGATTCGTGACAGTTTAAAAGCAGCATCAGATCGTCAGAAGTCTTATGCAGACTTGAAACGGAAAGATATCGTATTTGAGGTTGGTGACAAACTGTTTTTGAAAGTGTCTCTGTGGAAAAAAAATACTTCGATTCGACCGAAAAGGCAAGCTAAGTCCGAGGTTCATCGAGCCATATGAGATCATTGAACCGATTGGACCGGTTGCTTATAGATTGTTGTTGCCACCTGAATTAGAGAAAATTCATGATGTGTTCCACGTATCGATGCTTCGACGATACAAATTTGATCCATCGTATGTGATTACTCCTACTGAGGTTGAGATCCAGTCAGATTTATCATAGATGGAAGAACCGATTCGGATTATGGCGTGAAAGATTAAAGAATTGAGAAACAAGAAAATTTCCTTAGTGAAAGTGTTGTGGCAGAAACACGGAGTAGAAGAGGCTATATGGGAGCCTGAAGATGTTATGAGAGAGCAATATCTGAACCTATTCACTGGTAAGATTTTCGAGGATGAAAATCCCTAAGGGGGGAGAGTTGTAACAGCCTGGTTTAGACTCTAGTCAGAACAGTGGTTTTGAGACCACAAATTCGAGGTCAAAAAATATTTTAATATTTTTTTTGGTGTTTATAATTTGTGATTGAGCATGTCTGAAAGTTCTGTATGAAAATTTTATCGATCGAGTGCCGAATTAAGAAAAAAGGACTTAATCGCATAAAATGTAAAAGATGTGTGCTGATTGTTAAAGTGCTAATTTGGCATGGTTTATTAAAATGTGAGTCCTTATGTTGTTATTATTCGATTGATAAATTGGATGGACAAAAATACCTAAAGTTAGTGGAATTATAATGATATATATTAAAGGGTAAAATGGTAAAATGTAAATTAAGTTAATAATAAATAAAACAAAGCTAAATGCTTATCTTTTTCATGCATCTTTTTCATTTGAGCTTGGTTTTTAGTGATTTCTACGTTTTTGTGATCATTGCTTCATGTTCTTTCAAACTCATGCTTTAATTTTAGAATTTGATGGTGATTTTGAGATATGCCATTGATGAATGCTTGAGCTTTGTGATAGTTGATGATGAAATATGAAAAATATGTGAAAGATTAACATGTTTTGTCTTTGAGTTTTTGGTGAAATTGAGTAGTTTGGGCTAAATTTTAAAAATAGGAAATTGAAGGACTAAAATGTGAAATAAATGAAATGTGTGGACTTGTATGGACATAGGGATAATTCGGCTAGGCATGGGTGAAGAGAAATTTAGCGTATTTTGTGATTTTATGAAATAAGGACTAAAGTGTCGAAATGTAAAAATATGGGGGCTATTTTGTAAAATGCCCTAAATATGTGTGCTTGGACTAAAATGAATGAACTAGTGATTGAATGAGCTAAATTTGAATGTGTATAGACCAAGAAAGGAAAGATTCGGGTCGAGGTCAAGGCAAAGACAAAGTACTCGATTGATCGGCAAGTCTCGGTATTTTGACGTTCGAGGTAAGTTCGGATATGGTACAAGTTGTTAATTTTATATCTATGTGATGTGAATTGAATGATAGTTATTGAATTAGAAATGTTATATATGAGACTGAGAAATGAGGCACTAAGCGTGCGTAATTGAAATCGAGACAGAGTTGAATAGCACTGTGTGTGCGAAGTAATGGAAGCTTGGGCTTCACTGATTGGCACTTTGTGTGAGATACCGAATTAAGTTCGGTTTTGTATTGAGGCTCTAAGTGCGCGATGTTAATTAAGCTTCGGTTATGATTTTGGCACAAAGTGTTCGATTGAGTTGAAAAGATATTGAGCAGTGAATGAGATATGGTATCGAGCATCGAATAGCAAGAACGTTTGTTAACTAAGTGTTGGCAAAGGTATGTTTGAACCTATGTGGTTGATGATAGTTTAAAGGTTGAATGAATGGATATTTGAGCATATGGTTGAGGATGATAGTGTGCATAATTGTGCATCTATCTATATGATTTTTTGATTATGTATTGATGTTGCATTATTGAGTAGTATGTCTTATATTACGAACTTACTAAGCTTTAAAGCTTACAGTGTGATGTGTTTCCCTGTTTTATAGTGTCAGTAAAGTTAGTTCGGAACCGAGGATCGTCAGCGGCTCTATCACACTATCGGCTATCTATTTCGGTATTTTTGAAAGATGTACATATTTGGTGTATGGCATGTATAGGGTAGTAAATATGTTGCATTTTGAGGTGTTGGACCTTGCCATGTGACATGGCTTGGATGTTAGATGATTTTGGTTATTACGTGTGAGGTATGTAATTGATGAATGTGGTATGAAATAGTGAGGTTGGAAACGGTATATTTCATGCTTGAACTAGTTGATGGAAATGGTGTTTTAAGTGTGAATTTGTGGCTTGACTAAATGATGTTTAGCTTACATGATTTGAGTTGTGAAAATGGTGCTTTGAATGGATTTATTTGAATAGGAATTGGGTATAAGAATAGATGGTATTGTTGATGATTAATTGGTGCTTGAAATGGTATGTTTTGGTTGCATTTGAGTCATGAATTGGTATTGGTTTAATGCATATAGGTGATTCCAAAGTGTCGATGGCAATTTGGCCTTGAAAATGGCCTATAATTGCCCAAACGGTTGAGCACACGGGCGTGTGGCTCGACCGTGTCCTTCGTGGTTGCAATTTAAAATGAGTCAGACTCGACCACGAGCAAGACACACGGGCGTGTGACTGGCCGTGTGGATCAAGTCAGTAGCGACCACGGGATGGACACACGGGCATGTGACTAGCTGTGTGGTACAAGTCAGTTTCGACAACGGATGAGGCACACGGACGTGTCTCAGGCCGTGTGGACAAGTCAGTATCTATGCCCTGTTTTGCCACGGCTTGGACGCACGGTCGTGTCTGAGGCCTTGTGAGGCACACGGCCTACCCACACGGGCGTGTGACCTCTGTAACAAAAATGTTTGAATTTCAGAAATTTTTGTGTGTTCGGTTTAGTCCCAGCCATAATCTAAAGCATGTTTAAGGTCTCGTTGACCTATTTAAGGGACTATATGAATCAGAATTGTTATGTTTGGATGTGGAATGATATGAAATATTCGGAAGTGCTTAGTAATACCTCTTAACCCTAGTTCGGTGATGGTTACAAGTTAGTGGTGTTACACTATATGTCCCAGAGAACCAACCTCATGCAACCAGAATTCACATTTACTAAACTTTACATACAATTGCTTCTCACGCAGAGTCTGTAACATGATTCTCAAATGCTCGGCATGTTGCGCCTCATCACAAGAATAAATCAAAATATCGTCAATAAACACAACGAAAAATTGATTCAAATACGGTCTGAATATTCGGTTCATCAAATCCATAAACACTGCAGGAGTATTCGTTAGTCCGAAAGGCATAACTAAAAATTCATAATTTCCATACCTCGTTCTGAAACAAGTTTTCGGCACATCTGATTCTTTAACTCGTAGCTCATAGTAGTCCGATCTCAAATCTATCTTAGAAAATTCTGTAGCTCCTTTCATGATCAAAAATCATCAATTCGAGGTAAAGGATATTTATTCATAATTTCCATACCTCGTTCGAAACAAGTTTTCGGCACATCTGATTCTTTAACTCGTAGCTCATAGTAGTCCGATCTCAAATCTATCTTAGAAAATTCTGTAGCTCCTTTCAACTGATCAAACAAATCATCAATTCGAGGTAAAGGATATTTATTCTTTATAGTCACCTTGTTGGGTTGTCGGTAGTCAATGTACATTCTCATAGTTCCATCTTTCTTTTTCACAAACAAAATCGGTGCACCCCAGGGAGAAAAATTCGATCGTGCAAATCCTCTATCGGTCAACTCTTGCTACTGAGATTTCAACTCTTTCAATTCTATCGGTGCCATTCTATATGGAGTTATTGAGATAGGAGTCATCACTGGCACTAAGTCAATACCAAACTCAACTTCTCGTATTGGAGGTAATCCCAGTAGTTCTTCAGGAAACACATCAAGGAATTCACAAACCACAGGCACAGATTCAACTTTCTTTTCTGTCACTTTTGTATCTATCACATATGCAAGATAAGCTTCACATCCCTTTTTCACATAACTCAAAGCTTCCATTGATGATATTATAGACGGTAGTCCATTCAAATCACTAGATTCAATTCGAACTATCTCACCATTCCTACTTCTCAAATCAATACTCTTCCATTTACAATTCACAATAGCATTATGCACGGTTAGCCAATCAATACCCAGAATCATATCAAATACATCAAAGGGTAGCAGCATCAGATTAGCCAAAAAACAAATCTCCCGAAACATCAACGGACAATTCTTGCATACTTTGTCAACCAGAACACACTTGCCTAAGGGGTTCGATACTCTAATTACAAACTCAGTAGACTCAACAGGTAGAGTCTTACTAGATACTAAGTTCACGCACACATATGAATGAGGATCTATCAATGCAAACACATCAGTATCGAAAAGAGTAAAAGTACCAGTAATGAGTTCTGGAGATGGCACTTCTTCTCGAGCGTGAATAGCATAAGCTCGGACAGATGCACTCGCCTTAGATCTTACAGCTGTATCCATTGTTCCTCTCTGACTATCACTCACATTTCCAGTGTTTCTAGGTTCTACCCCTAGCCGTCGTGTTACTCGGCCTCGCACTCTTAACATTATCTTTCTCAGCTGACTCCGAACAATCCCGACTAAAGTGATCTCATGATCCACATTTGTAACAAGCTCTGTTATTATACTTGCCCCAACATTCTCTGATATGATGTCTCCCACACTGTCTACACTCAGGCTTGTTGCCTTTGACACTTCCAACACTTAATTCAATTGAAGTTTCAGTTTTAGGACCAATATTCTGTTTCACACGATCTCTACTCGAATGTCCAAACGAAACATTTGAGCGATTATTTACATCTCTAAATCTCTTTGATGAAGAATGATACGACTTACTCATCGACTTTTTTCTTTTCTCTCTAGCCTCTGAATCTGCTTTCTTCTTTTCTTTACTAAGCTCCTCAGCTTTGCAGGCTCTTTCAACCAATACTACAAATTCATTTAAATCAAGAATTCCAACCAAAATTTTAATTTCTTCATTCAAACCTTCAATGAATTGTTTACACATAGTAACTTCTGTTGAAACACATTCTCGAGCATATTGGCTCAACCTTACAAATTCCCATTCATATTCCGTAAC
This sequence comes from Gossypium australe, assembly GCA_005393395.2. Taxonomy (NCBI): domain Eukaryota; kingdom Viridiplantae; phylum Streptophyta; class Magnoliopsida; order Malvales; family Malvaceae; genus Gossypium; species Gossypium australe. Next base: position 107,836,690 of record CM016624.1, read on the forward strand.
AGACATACAGCCTTGTTTCAACTCCAGGAACTCTTTACGTTTCTGGCCTATCAACCGTTGAGTGATGTACTTCTTCCGAAATTCAGCTTGAAAGAAATCCCAGGTGATTCATTCTCTCAGAACCACAGATATTAATGTTTTCCACCAATGATATGCCGTATCTCTCAACAATGAAATAGCACACTTTAAGCATTCATCAAGAGTACACGATAATTCATCAAACACTCTTACAGTATTCTCACGGCAGAATTCAGCTCGCTCAGCATCATCATCAACTGTGGCCCTAAACTTTTCAGCCCCGTACAATCGAATTTTATCTACAGGAGGTTTACTCCATTGAATAAGGTCTGGAGCATGTGGCAGGTAATTACAGGGGTGGAGGTTGTTGAGCAGCTAGATTCGATCAAATAAACTCTGTGAATCACTCACTCATCATTTGGAAGAAGGCTTGCTTTGCCTCTCCCTCGTGACTACTAGCTATCGGCCTAGATCCAGCCAGCGTTGTCTCTTGAGCGGGAGCAGGTGCATTACTTTCGACATTGTCAGCTACTGCTCGATCAAGATCCATTGGCTATATAAAAACACATTTTTAACTGTCAAGAATCATCACACTATCTCAGGCATATATATGGCATGTATAGCTAGACTTTCACGCGCTACGTTAGTCCTAGAATCGACTAAACCATAGCTTTGATACTAATAAAATGTAACACCCTTAACCCGTATCCATCACTAGACTAGGGTTATGAGGTATTATCGATCAAATCAAAACCTTTAACCTTCATAGTTTATACAACATTAAATCATAATCAATCATCGTCACTAAGTCCCTTTATAAGGTCTACGAGACCTAAAACATGTATTAAAAAGGGGTCGGGACTAAACCGAGCTCATATAAAATTTTTCCAAAAACTTAATATTTTCAAAGCTACAGAGGTCACACGCCCGTGTGGGTAGGCCATGGCAAAATAGGCCATACCTACTAACTTGTCCACACGGCTGAAGACACACCCGTGTGCTTAACCCCTGGTCGACACTGACTTATATCACGCGGCCTGTGACACACCTGTGTGTCTAGCCCGTGTGCGAGTCTGACTTGTTTCGATATACAAACTGAAAGGACACGATCGAGACACACGCCTGTGTGCTCAATCGTGTGGGCAATTATAGGCCATTTGCAAGGCCAAATTGCCACCCAACTTTGGCTCACACCTACAAGTATCAAAACATACTAAATTCATACCCCAAATGCATTCAAAACACTCCAAAATATGTAGCTTTTAACCTTCAACTATATCATTTATTTCCACACTCAATTCCAACTCAAACATACCAATCCCAAAATATCAAATTCACATCAAAATTATGAAATCCATACATCACTAAATCCTTACCAATTCATAGCATGAAACTTACTACCTCCATATCATCAAAACATATCATAAAGGTCATTCACACAAAGTCACATAAATACATTATAACCATCATTCTCACATATCCAAGACATAAACTAAGATCATTCATCTATCAAGCCATATCACATGGCAAGATCTATACGTCTCAAAACATGCCATAACCACTAGCTTATACATGCCATATACCAAATTTACAACTTCCAAAAGTACCGAAATAGATAGCCGATAGTGTGATTGAGTAGCTAACTATCCCTGGATCCGAGCTAGCTTTAATGACAACTGTAAAATAGAGAAACACTTCACACAGTAAGCTTAAAAGCTTAGTAAGTTCGTCATGTAACACATTTAACTCAACAAATCAATTTCAATATATAAAATAAACTATCACATGGTTCAATTCACAATGATATACAATCTCATTCATAGTCATTACTCACATAACCATCCATTTATCCATATACGATATCATCAACAACATAAGTTCCGTACATGCCTGTGCTAACACTTAATTAACTATCACTTTTGCTACTCAATTCTGAATACCACAATTTGTTCAACCTTCATTAATCTTTTGATTTACTCGCAGACTTAGTGCCAATTTCTTAGCCGAAGCTTTAATATCATCGCACACTAAGTGCCTTTACATTAAACCGAATTTGACTCGGTATCGCACACACAGTGCCAATCAATATAGTCGATGCTTTCTTTATTTCGTACACATAGTGTCGTTCACCCCTGTATCAATTCTATTTACGCACACTTAATGCCACATCTCTCGAATCCACATATAGCATTTTTTATTCATCAATCACATATTCATTCATTTCATAACACATGAATATGATTTAAACGATTCGTATTATACACGAACTTACCTCGAACGTAGAAATAACAAAACAACTCGATCAATCAAGTACTTTTTCTTTGCCTCTATCTCGATCCAAATCTCTCTTTTCTTGATCTATATAATATTAAACTCAACTCATTCAATCACCAAATCATTCAATTTAATCCACACACACATATTTAGGGCATTTTACATTTTAGCCCTCACATTTTCACATTTTAACATTTTAGTCCCTATTTCATAAAGTCATCAAATACACATAATTTCCATTTACACATGCTTAGCTGAACTTTCCCCTCGCTCATACTAGCCCACATATTTCATTTATTTCACATTTTTGTCCTTCAATTTCTTATTTTCACAATTTAATCAAAAATAGTCAAATTCATCAAAAATTCAAAGACAAAATATGTTAATCTATCACATATCTTTCATATTTCATCATCAACTATCACAAAACTCAAGCATTCATCAATGGCACATTTCAAAATCATCATCAAATTCTAAAATTAAAGTATGAGCTTGATAGTATGCTAAGCAACGATCACAAAAATGTAGAAATCATCAAAAAATGAATCAAAAAACACATACTCGATTGATGCTTAGACAATGGCCGAATGTTAAAAGCTCAAACCCTTGATTTTATTCTTTCAAATTCTATGGAAGGATAATGATAATGGCTTCAAATTTCTTTTATTAGTTATAATAACTTTAATAATTAAATACCAATTTTAACCTTTGATTAAAACATTAAAATTCCACTAATATAAGCCCATTTTTGTCCATCCCCACTATCAAAGGTCTAATTACAACATAAGGACTTCATATTTAATAAGACATGGTATTTAAGCACTTTAACAACTAGCACACAGTTTTTGCATTTTACGCGATTAAGTCCTTTTTCGCAATTTAACACACAAACAATAAAATTTTCACACAGAATTTTCACACATGCTTAACCACATACTGTAAACACCAAAAATAATATTAAAATATTTTTTTGACCTCAAATTTGTGGTCCCAAAACCACTATTCTGACTAGGGTCTAAATTGGGCTGTTACACACGGGGTTGATATAATCAGAGAGATAGAAGAGAAAGTGAAAGTAATTCGTGACAGTTTGCAAGTGGCTTTGGATCGATAGAAATCATACGCAGACTTGAAACAAAGAGATGTTGAGTTTAAGATTGGGGATAAAGTGTTTTTAAAAGTATCTCCGTGGAAAAGGTTATTGAGGCTTGGTCTGAAAGGGAAATTGAGTCTGCGATTCATCGGACCGTACAAAATTATCGAGCGAATTGGGCCAGTTGCTTATCGACTATCTTTACCGTCTGAGTTAGAGAAAATACATAATATGTTTCATGTGTTGATGCTTCGACGATACCGATCCGACACTTTACATGTCATTTCCCCGACCGAGGTTGAAATTCAGTCTTATATGTCATATGCTGAAGAACCAATTAGAATTTTAGCTCATGAGATCAAAGAGCTGAGAAATAAGAGAATTGTAACACCCTAAACCCGGCCTAGACATTCAGACCAGATCTAGCATGTCACATAGAAGGGTTGTTTAAAAACATGCGCGTTCGTAAAAAAGTTCGTATTCTTTTTGAAACTTCAAGCTTTGTTGTGTGTGAAAATCAAATTTGTTTTTATGGTTTTCTTGTAAAAACATTATTGTTGTTATTCTTGTTATTTTTGAAAACTTTGCTTACAACAGAAATCATGTACAGTGAATTACGGAAAAATAATATTTTGAAAATAGTTATTGTCGTTTTAAGAAAATCCAGAGTTTAATCATTTTTAGTTTTGAATGAACTGAAATGAAAGCTTAAAAGAAAAATTAAAGTGCAATGACCTTATTACAAAATATAGAACCCAAATTAAAATAACTCTCAAATTAAAGCAAAACAGAAATTTACTAAAGTTTGGGAGTAGTACTCCGATGTATGGCCACCATAGAGTCCTCCGCAGCTCCAAATCCTCAATGCTGGGGATTACCTGCAAGGTTCAAGCAGAGGGGTGACTTACGAGAACTTAGTGTGTAATCCCCTAATCGGTCATTAACTGGGCCCAAGCCCATACAGAAGCAGACTCGGCCGAAGCCCTTACAGAAGCAGACTGGGCCTTAGCCCTATATACATAATAATGCAACCAGAGCATGCAGCCCAACCCAATAATCCATCCGCTACACACCACTCGTACCAGCCCAACACACCTGTGGGGATTTCTAAATCAACCCAGCCATCCGCTACACACCAATATGGCAGACAAGCTGCTAATCACAGAATTTGTGGCGAAGCCACCAGAATATCAGAATATACGTGGCATAGCCACTATATAGATTGTGGCAGAGCCACCAGAATATGTGGCAGAGCCACCAGAATTTACTTTATCCGATCATTAAACCCAACCCAATGCATGATGTCATGACATAAATATTTCATGTACGTATTATGTCACATTTATAATCAATCATATAAATATAACACACATATCACTTAAGCTACCACTAGGGGTATAACAGCTATTTACCCTTCAGGGGTATTTCGGTAATTTTGCATTTAACGGCTTTTCCGAAGGCCTACTATCGCCTCGAGTGACACAGAACCCTTTTTGGGTCTCTACGGAACTATTGGGCCTAAAATCCATTTTAGGCCCAAAGGGGCCCACACGCTCGTGTGGCCCAAAATGCATGGTTCTAATTTCAGATTTGCAGATTTTGTATTTGGGCCTATCATTTGCTAGTTTTCCAACAGTTTTGCCCAAGTGGGTCGGATAGCTCGCTGGGCCCATCTGGCCCGTTTCGTCCCAGTTAGGCCCGTTACAGCCTCAGTATCGCGAGAGTGTTCGTGACACTCTCAACAACTTAACGTCACAATTTGTATCTTGATTTACCACTACGAGCGCTCACACGCTCGAGTGGTCACAGTTGCCAGCTTTTCAGCTTTTTGGCTTTTGGCCGTTTCACAAAACATCACAAGCATTCATCGAAATGGGTGTGAGATTACACACCTGATCAAGTAGAGTACTACGCACTCACGATCGTCGTCACCTATACCAAACATAACACACAATTAACTCTATTAACAAAAGAATTGGAAGATCTTAAATCCAAACACCTAACTATACCATTTACTAACACTTACCCTCACTAGCACGATTAACTACGATTTGCTTATCTAAATCGGATGTCGACGCCCTTCCACATCCAGGCAGAAAGTCCCGAACCACTGACACCCTACGCTGCTTAAACTTGGGAGCAGGAGCTACGAGTCCATTTTCATTAGGCACTCTTCCGATTTCCCCCTCAGCCTGGCTATCACGTGCCTCCATGGAGAACTCTTGATTAGCGAGTGCCAATCTCCTACCACTCCTCGAGTGACCCTACCACCAATCCATATCCAACTTAAGGAGAAGAAAGATTCAGCAATAGGAAAAACTAGGAAACGATTAACACTACTTACCCACAGATTCAACAATTGATCCCCAATGAGTTTCGGCCCTCCCAAATAGAACACAAAAGTCTCGAGTTGGAGAAGAGTGAATAGATTCGGCCAAATAGAGAACACAGGATGGATATGTTGGTGTAGGCAAGGTTCGACTATTAACCAAAAGAAAAGAGGAACGAATTCAAGTGGGAGAGAGAGAAGATCCGGCTTGAAAATAAAAAAGAGTAGAAAAGAATGGAGAAAAAGAGAAGGATAAATAGAGTTCGGCTACTAAAAGAGAATGTCAGAATAAGAATTCAACCAACAAATGTTTACGCAACAATCAGAAGATAAGAGAGTTTGGAAAGCACATGAGAAGGAAAGAATGAGTGAGGTTGAGATTTCGGTAGGGGAGAATTGAAGACAAAAAAGACCTGAAATGCTTAGAAAGAAAAGAAGTAACCAAAATGCAAAAAATGCTAAGAAGAACTAGAGAAATTCGGCACACCCCCTACTCAAAATCGAAAATGCATCTCCCAAAAATGCCAAGTCTTTTGGCCGGATATTGCCTATCTTCTTCCCCACATTCGGCCAACTCTTGCCACACCCATCACCTCCACGATTTACTCCCCTTTTTCCTCCTACAATTCCTCTCCTTCATCCATTTGAAATACTTGACCAAGTCTCCAACTCCCTTAGAAGAATTTGATCCAAACTCAGCTACTTCCTCTTCCAAGACATAAAATAAATACCTCTAATTGCTTGCCAAGGTAATCAAACTCCACTCCTCCTTGTCCCTTAGTGAAGCCACAACCAACTCCCCACATGGCCAACTTGTGTTAGCAAAGAACCCACAATTATACTTAAGCCTTATCGCTAACAACCCTATCCACTAAAGGTCAAAACCCAAGATTTTTCCTAGGGGTTAACTTGAACCCGGGACTTCATAGAAATCCTGTAACCTTCCAAAATCACTTACCTACAAAATCCAAATTGCATTAAAGCCATTCTCATATTCACAAAAATTCTAAACGCTCCCACGCCCAAGGCCTAATGGGCCCAATTCTACTAGGCCCAAATTCGGGGCGTTACAAGTATCACATTACTGAAAGTATTATGGCATCGACATGGGGTTGAAAAAGCCACTTGGGAACCCAAGGATGCTATGAGAAAGCAATACCCGAACCTATTCATTGGTAAGATTTTCGGGGTCGAAAATCCCTAAAGGTGGAGAGTTGTAAAGGCCAAGTTTTAGCTAAATCGAAAAGTGGTTTTGAAACCATAAATACGATGTCAATAAATTATTTTAATATTATTTTAGGTGTTTAAAGCATGACAAAATGTATGTGTGAAAATTTAGTGAGCTAATTTTATCGATTGGTTGCTCAATTTGAGAAAAAATGACTAAATCGCGTAAAATGCAAAAGTTGCATTCTTCTTGTTAAAGGTGTCAAATAGCTTTGCCTTTTAAATATGATGACCTTTAATGGTAATTAGACCATTTTAAATGGTAGTGGACTTTTATGGACATGTATTAAGGTTTATTGATGGTTATTTATTCAGGTTATTATGGTAATTGATGATTAAAATGATAATTAGATGAAAAACAAAATGCATAATTTGTATCATCTTCTCCAAAATGAGAACACAAACTGATTCTTTGAAGAAAATAGGGCTAGGATTCAGCTAAGCTTCAAAAAGCCAATTGGTAATTGATCTTTAACCCGTTTTAAATGATTTTTACGTTTTTGAGATCGTTGCTTCGTGTTCTAGCTAGCACGTACCTTTAATTTTGAAACTGTTAAAGATTTTAAGAGTTTCCATTGATGAGCTTATGTGTTCTTTTGTGTTTAAAGATAAAATATGAATTTTTGATGATAGATTTTCATGTTTTGTAAAGTGATTTTTTATGAAATTGCATAATAAGGATTAAATTGTGAAATATACAAATTGAGGGTTGAAATGTGAAATAAATTAAATTTTTGGGCTGCTAGGGACCTATGTATAATTCGGCCAAGCATGGGTTAACTTAAATTGTGTGAATTTTGTATATTTATGAAATAGGGACTAAATCGACTAAATGTGAAAGATTAGGGGTAAAGTGCAAATAAGCCTAAATGTATGTTTTGGACTAAATTGAATAAGTGGTTGATTAAAGAAGTTAATTTTGAATATAGTTAGATCAAGAAAAGACCAGAATTAGACCGGGGGAAAGGCAAGATTATCGAGTAATTGACTCATTTCACCGTTTTCGTACTCAAGGTAAATTCGTATGTGACAATTTCTTTATAAATGTATGTTAAATATTGCCTAAACTGTGATTATGAGATTTTTTTTAATGTATGAATTGTAAATACGATTCTATGGATATAATCGAAGATGGAATCGACAAGCTAAAAGTCCCAGTTGAGCCTTAGGAATAGATTTTGGATACTGATGATATGTTATAAGATGATATACCGATTTGGCTTCGGGCCATGCATATCGGATGTGTTGGCTTTGGGCTATGATATCGACACTACGGATGCGAATGACACATTGATTTGGCTACGAGCCATGATATAGGTAGTTTAGAGAAGAGTTAACTTGATTTGGCTACGGGCCATGGTATACGTAACGCCTCGAATTTGGGCCTATTGGGTTGTAACGCCCCAAAAATCCCGAAACTTTAAATTTCTGTGCACTGAGGTTGGTATGTATGAGTAGCACTTAGAATATTAATTTTAAGGTATTATCGGGATTATTTGAAGTCTTAGAGATAGGGATAACCATAGGGGAAAATTTATTTTTCTTGCTTTAGTGGACCCTAGTCTCAGGCATTAGGCCTCTTAAGCAAATTAAGCGGAAAATAGGCTTGTGGTCTAGTGGAAAAGTGGAGTCACTAGGGGAGCTACAAGGTGGCGTGGAAAGGTCCAAGGTTTGAGTAGTGGTAAGGTGTTTTTTGAGTGTTTATTTTGCTTAGTGGACGGCCAGAGTTGTGTGGAATTTGGATTCATTTGTTGAAGTGTTTGAATTGGTCTTGTGAGCTGATAAATGAGGGAATTTCTGATGAGATAAGGGAGATATCATGGAGAAAAATTAGGAGATGAGAGGTGGGAAGAGTTGGTGCCGAATTGGACTGTGGGGGAAGGTAAGATTCGGCTATTGGCTATAAAATGAGGTGTCGAATTCCTTGGAGAGGTTCCTTGGGTTCCATTACATTTCTTTTTTCCCCATTAGCCGAATTCTTCCATTTGCCAAAAAAAACACATCATTCCTTTGTCAAAATTTTGGTTTTCTCTCTATCCAAATTCCCCATAGCTTCTTTTCTTAAATTCCTTCTTTTGTTCACCTTTGGTTCTAGCAGAATCACCTCTTCTCTTCCTCTTCCTATTGGTGCCGAATTGTCCCTGCCACCATACTAGACTCAAAAGCCGAAAGCTTCCTGGGCCGATTACTCCTTGGGTAAGTACTTAGTCAATTTCCCTTTAGTATGTTCAGTAAAAGCCGAAGGGCTATCTAACTTCTCATCGTTGTTAACCTTGTATTAATAAGGGTAGGGTTCATAGACCGCAAGCATGGTAAGGATCGTTAGCAAAGTGGTAATTGTACTCGTCTCAATTATGGATTAATGGATGGTCGAATGTAAGTATAGCTTATAGGGGTGACTTATGTGATAAAATGAGTCACTCAATTTTGACGTTATATGTTTGGGTGCAGATCTAGGGTATTCGCAAATAGTAGCTAAGGAAGGGCTACTAGAACGTGTGGCACACGGTAAGGTTATGGCGAGGTTTCAGTTTTTGATAAAGTATGTATTAAGCCAAGATTAATCGTTAAGTGGTGACTATTGTAGGTTCGTGATTAAGGGGTTTACAGCACGCATTGTAACCAGGTGTGTACAAACACTACACACACACGATATCGGCAATGTCGAAAAGCCGAAAATGTCGAAAGTGGCTAAATGGGCCCGGTGGGCCTTGAGGCTAAGTTTGATGAATTTGTTTGGTTTGGTTATACGAATTGAGTTAATCACGCATGTTACATGATCTGGAATTGTTTTGGGCCTAATAGGCCATATGGATGAGATTTAGGCCTAATGGGCCGTAAGGATGTGATTTGGGCTTGATGGGCTTTATAGGGACGTAGACAAGTATGATAGGGTTTAATGGACTTTAGGCCTAGTTCTGAACAACTCTTAAACCGCATAAGACTTAATCTAATAATTAAACATGTCCGTGGACAAGTCTCTGGGTTAGAGTGTGGCAACGGACATATGCATGTCTAGGATTGGATCTAGGGAGAGCTTGGTACTTCAGCGGTCCTAGTGGCCCACCTCCTCTTCCCTAGAATCCTACCTGGTGCATAGTGTCTGTTCACTTTAGCCGCAAGGACTTGTTAATGGGCTAAAGTTCATAACTAAAACCCGAGAGGGACCAAATACCCCCTGTTTTATGAAATTACCAAAATACCCCCAGTTTATGAAATTACCGAAATACCCTCAATTTGCAGAATTACTGAAATACCCCAATTTGTAAAATTACTAAAATACCCTCGATTTTCCAAATTACTAAAATACCCTTGATTTGGAAATTACCAAAATATCTTTAGATTTGCAAAATTAGTAAAATACCCCCGAATTGTAAAATTACCAGAATACCCTTGATTTGCAAAAAATCCCTAATTTACAAAATTTCCAAATTACTTCTGTTTTGCAAAATTACCTAAATACCCTTGTAGGGTAGAATTATGAAAATACCCCTAGGTAGTGAAATGACTAAAATACCCCTAAGTGTTTAATGTGTGAAAATGTATGTTGCATTCACGAAATATATGTTGCACTTGGGTGGGTTTTGATGATACGGAGGAAGATATGTGAGGATCGCATAGTCACTTGACAACCGTGGATCCACCAGTGGCTTTAAGCCCATAATAACAGCTTTGCTGCAACGTTTGAGTTGTGCCCCTGTTGGTGCTACCTTTGGTGTGTTGGCATGGGTGGGTTGATATTTATATCCCCACAGGTGTGTAGGGTTGGAAGGGAAATGATGTGTAGGGTTGGATTTGGGATGGCTACATTGCATTCATGTGATTCTGATGTGGTATGAGGTCGTTGTGGCTAAGGCCCAAGACCACTGATTTTGATAGGGCTTAAGCCCAATGTAATGTTTGTATGTTGATTTGATTGCCACGGGTCGTACACACTGAGTTTCGAAACTCACACCCTTTTTATTAAATGTTTCAGGCCCAAGACCACTGATTTTGATAGGGCTTAAGCCCAATGAAATATTTGTATGTTGATTTGATTGCCAAGGATCGCATACTTTATTGCCAGTGCAATGCAGCATCAAACAGAAGCGCACAGGAAGGGAATTCTATGGATAGGCCCATATATAACACGGTTGGCTCAACACTTCGGCCTCCTTAACACCGACGACCAGAGATCCTCCCTCATGATGATTGGGCATATGGTACCTCAGGGCATCCAGACGATGCTACACATGAGGATGATTAAACATCATCGAGGGACCGACCTCCCTCAATACCGATTAGTGACACCCACAGACGAGGGGGAGCCTGAGGACATTACTGATGATGTCCCACCACCATCACAGGAGGCACCGATTCTGAGCCAGCGGCCATCCCATACAGCAACCTCATTGGCGGATATCTCTGCACGCCTCGACCAGTTTGAGCAGTATTTTGTTGAAAACACTAGACGCTTTGATGGGATAGAGGCCATCCTCCAACAGATATGCCATCACCTCCATATCTCATCTCCAGCACCACCACAAGACCCTGCCAATGATGGGGACCTTTGAGTCCTTTTATCTAGATTTTCTTTTCCTTTTAAGTTTTTACTTTTATTTTCTAGTTATTTTAATTTTGATTTGTCTTAAGTTTGAACATTTTCCTCATACATTGACAACTTTTATCATGATTATCATCCACATCTAACCTTCGAGTATTCCTAAAATTTATTTAATTACGCCTCCGAGATTTCTAACTGATGACTTAGCAGTTTCAAAAACATCACTAGCAATAATTCACTACTACACAAGTCATCAGACACCACGACCTCTACAATCCTCCAGGGACACCATCCAAAATTCAAGGAGTATTCTTCCCCTTCTCCTTTGATTTATCCCTTAAATCTTATATCTATCTTTGTACATTGAGGGCAATGTACATCTTAAGTGTGGGGGATGAATATTTATTTAAAGAAAGGGCCTAACTTTCTGCATTATTCTCAAATTCGGCCTAACTTTCTTCATTATTCTCAAATCCCTGAATTTAGTCTTGTCTTTAAGTAAAATTTTCATATTACTAATTAGGATGAAATTTCTAATGATTTATGGTTTTTATTGACATGTTTTTGAGTAAGTCATTGATAATTGTGCATTGATTATTAAATTTTAAGATACTAGAGAATCAAGCACGATAAGTCTAATTTTTAGAACTGAAATTCTCACTAGGTTGTTAACCTAAATTTAAATATTACCTTGAACTTTGAAATTTACAAGGTTGATGTCAAAAACACCCATAATTTTTGTGAGATTTTGAGCCTTATAGAACATATATTCTTTTTCATGTTCACCTTTTGATTATGAGTGTGTCGACTATGAACTGTTATTCTAAAACTTGCCTCAATTATACATGTTGAGACCACACCTATGATTTGATATACTGAGATGATAAAGGCACCTAGGTTTTAACCCACTCACTCCACTAAGTAGCCTACCTTCACAACTAACCCCTAGTGAACCCCGTTGATCCTAACGACCCTTTTTATTAACTACCAGCTAATATTAACCCAAAACCCCTTTGTATTTCTTATCACCATTCCATTTGACTACCATTATATCGAGATTTGATTTGATTAGTTACCTGATTATATTATTAGTTCAATTTATCATTTATTATTAGTCTATTCTTAAAAAAACGAAGCATATTCAGTATTAGTAGAGAGCTTATACAGTTAAAGTCAAATTATCAAAAGAAAAAGCTCGTATTAGTTGGTTTATTACTTTTCAGTTGATATAATTATTTTGGTAATTTTTAGGTAGGTACTTGTCAATTCAATCTCGATTCTAACCTTCTAATTTCAGGCTTTATCCACGCCTTTAACCCTAGCCCTATTACAACCCTAACAAAGACCTTTTGATTTGTTTATCATCTCATTTTAAAGTGGTGGAGATTTGATTTCCAGGCAAGCCTATGGGATTAACTTTTCAGGTTTGACTTATGAGTGTTTATTTTTCCTGAACCTTAAACACTTAAGAGTAATTTGAGTGAATCTTTTGTGAGGATATCAATCCTTGTCAATTTTGAACTAAAGGTAATTATTTAGATAAGGGGAGACTCCTACATTTTTTTTTTTGCGATACAAATGTATGACTTATCTTGTTTGAATCTTTAAGACTCTTTGAGTTGAATTATCCATGTATAAATTATCTACGAATTATGATGAGGCATTGTTGATAAGAATTATGAATTATGGAAAGTTCGTTTTAATTGTAAGTTGAGAATTTTGCTTGAGGACAAGCAAAAGCTTAAGTGTGGTGGTACTTGATAAATCGTAATAGTAACATATTTTAATCCCACATTTAGTATGCTTTTGGATGATTTAAGCCTCGGTTTATATAAAAAGGTGCTCTTAATCCTTTCTTTTCATGTCTTATACTTAGGAAAGCACCCCAGGATAAAAAGAACGAGAAACAGGCCCAAAACGGAGCAAATTAGGCCAAGGTGAAAGTCGACACGGTCTGGACTTAAGCCCACACGACCGTGCCTTATTGATCATCTAGAACACGGCTTGACCCTCGATTTACAAGGCCGTGTCTCGTTAAAGAAATCTGAACACTACCCAAAGACTAGTCACACGGGCGTGTGACATGGCCGTGTCCCTGTCATGGCAATGAACAATTTCATTCGGATTTGGATACTTTGGGGCAAAGAAACACATTCCAAGAGCCTATATATACCCCCTAAGTTCATCCTTGAAGGGGGCGATTAGCTAGGCCAAGAAGCCAAGCCGAGAAGGTTAGATTTGTGGGAATCACTCGAAGATAGCCAGTTGATCCATCCCAAGAAGCCGAAATTCTACTCAAGGCGGCAGATTTCTCCTTCAATTCCTTCAGGGAGTTTTAGGGATTTCTTATGTTTTGTTTTATCTTTTCTCTTGAGATGTTTTCTTTATTTGTTATGAACTAAATCCTTCAGATATCTGAAGGGGATGAAACCTAGATGAATCTTGTTAATATTTTCTGAATTATATGATAAATACTTAGTTTGTTCTTAATTATGTGAGATTAATCCAAATTTGATGTGCTTAGGTGGAGGAGGAATAGACCCTGCTTAAGAGTAGATCTAGCATAATTAAGCAGAGTTGATCGCACGCCTAGAGATAGGGTGACGAGATTTCGCCAGATTAGGGTGAAACCTAATATAGGAGTCCATAGATCGATTTACTGCTATTCTAGGGGGTTATTATTCGAGAAAGAGATTCCCGTTAATTGACCTAGGGTTAGACGTTATTCACCTCGAGAGAGGGTTTAATATACGTTAGGGAGTCTTACGGATCAAGCTAAGTAAATAAATCGTATGGTTCAGGGTTAAATAACATGTGAAGTCTAGGTGGATTCTTTCTGAGGGTATCGTCTTAATCAACTGAGTTTTTCCTAAAGTTATTTTTCCAATTCATTCTTTTTGTCTTTGTTTCTTTGGCTTAGTAATTAGTTTAGATTATATTAAAGCAACTTCACTTATTTTAGGCTCAATAATAAAAAGAGAGTTAGTATTAGTACTTTTAGTTCCTTTGGGTTCGATAATCTGGTCTTGCCTAAGCTATACTACTATACGATAGGTACACTTGCCTTCAATCGTTGTCAGTGTTAGTTTCCAGGTTTGGTCATTCTCTTTATAAAATTTAAAACTTGACAGACATACGATCAAGTTTTTGGCGCCGTTGCCGGGGAACTAAAATATTAAGAAAACTATATTTTTATTACTTTAACCATTATTTTTAATTTCTGCAATTTACTTTTATTTTTTAATCTAGGTTCTGCTAAATTTTCTTCTTTTTTCACAGGTGCCTCTAGTTTATGACTAGAAGGAACCCGAGAGGACCTCTAGTATACGATAGTGATATTGAAGCCACCGCTCGAAGAAATCGCAGAGAAATCAGGCGAGCCCTAAATTACACAGAGGAAAATCAAGAAGACAGATCCAATCCTACTGAAGGGATGGACGAGAATAATCCACAACCACATGATGTGGGAGAAAATAATGCTCCACGTACAATGTTTGATTATGCTAAACCTCATTTAATAGGAGCAGAATCCAGTATTGTTAGGCCTGCTATAGCTGCTAATAATTTTGAATTAAAGCCTAACACAATACAAATGATTCAACAATTTGTTCAATTTGATGGTTTGCAGGACGAAGACCCAAACACTCATATATCTAATTTCTTAGAGTTCTGTGATACCTTCAAAATAAATGGCAATTCTGATGATGCCATACGTCTTCGGTTATTTCCCTTTTCATTAAGGAGTAAAGCCAAACAGTGGTTGAACTCGTTACCACGAGGGTCAATCACCAAATGGGAGAAAATGACTGAAAAGTTTTTATTGAAATATTTCCCACCAGCCAAAACTACCAAACTATGGAATGATATCTCTTCTTTTATGCAGATGGATTTAGAGACATTATACGACGCATGGGAGAGATACAAGGATCTCTTGAGAA
The DNA here is from genome assembly GCA_005393395.2 of Gossypium australe. Taxonomy (NCBI): domain Eukaryota; kingdom Viridiplantae; phylum Streptophyta; class Magnoliopsida; order Malvales; family Malvaceae; genus Gossypium; species Gossypium australe. The sequence continues at coordinate 107,852,112 of CM016624.1, forward strand.
GGTGTCCACACCATGGTATACCATTGTGGCTACAAGTCCAAACTTTTTATAACGGTGTAAACCCCTCAACGAGGCAACTAATTGATTCAGCCGCCGGTGGAACCCTAAACAACAGAACTCCTGAAGCAGCCTACGAGTTCATTGAAGAAATATCACTGAATAATTATCAGTGGCAAGTTACAAGGACTAAACCGACAAAATCAGCCGGAGTTTACAATATCAATGCAGTAACCATGTTATCAACGCAGATAGAGATGATGAACAAAAAGCTTGATAGTTTGTGTTCTTTGCAGGCACACCCAGTCATGCAGTGCGATACAAATGGAACTATGGCTAATCCTGAGTACCTACCCTACCAACCAGATGCATAGAGCGAACAAATAAACTATATAGGTAATAATTTTATATCCAATAATAATTCTTCTGGCAATACTTACAATCCAGGTTGGAGGAACCACCCAAATATTTCATGGGGAGGTCAAGGAAATCAAGGAAATCAAAGGCTACAATCTCCTCAAAATTTCCAAAATCAGCCATATCCGCATGAGAAAAAGCCAAACCTCGAAGAGATGCTAACGAAGTTCATGGCAAGCACAGAAAATCGTCTCCAAGATACAGAGAAAACACTCAAAAAATCAACAAACATCAGTTAAAGAGACCAAGAACCAAGTTAGGGAACTCACTGAGTCAATTGGGGAACTCACCAAGTCAGTTGGACTACTTACTGAGATGATCTGTGAAATGTGAGTAGAGATTTTTTCTAAAGAAATAGAACAGGTAAAAGCAGTTACATTAAGAAGTGGAAAAGAATTAGTCGAGCCAAAGAAAAAATTACCACACGAAAACAACAACACAAAGGATGAGGGAGTTGAGGAAGTAAATCCAATCCGCAAATAAAGCAAACCACCAATCCCATATCCAGCAAAGTTGAAGAAAGAATGATTAGATGCCCAATACGGTAAGTTTCTCAAACTTTTGAAACAAATACATATTAACTTACCTTTTTGTTGAAGCTATTTCACAGATGCCGAAGTACGCAAAATTCTTAAAGGAACTTCTGACGAATAAAAGGAAGCTTGAAGAAATATCAATGGTGGAACTTAATGAAGAATGCTCCGCCATCCTCCAAAACAAGTTCCCAACCAACTTAAAAGACCCAGGAAGTTTTACTATTCCTTGCTTAATTGGTAGCTTAAATATTAAGAAAGCATTAGCTGATCTAGGTGCCAGTATTAATTTAATGCGTTACAAAATGTTTAAACAACTAGATCTTGGGGAACCAAAACCCACTAGGATGAGTATTCAGTTAGCTGATAGATCTATTAAATATCCTAGAGGAGTTATCGAAGATATCCTGGTGAAAATTGATAAATTTATTTTCCCTATTGATTTTGTTGTATTAGACATGGATGAAGATATTAATCTTCCCTTAATTTTAGGGCGTCCTTTTTTAGCTACCTCTAGGGCTGTTATCGATGTAGGTAACAGTAAACTTGCATTAAGGATAGGCGATGAGGAAATTATTTTTCAAATTTATGATGCAATACGATATTCTAGAGAACAAGATGATGCATGTTATTTTGTTGATACTACTGATCATATTATTCAAAACTCATTACAGGAAATCTTACATGATGACACGATGGAACTGTGCCTGACGCAAGACGAGGGGAAAAAGATGAAGCTGATGAGCTGAATACGTCTTCACCTCGACAAACGCAAAAAGAAAGCATTAAAGTTAATGACGAACTGAAACAAAAACCCTCTATTGATGAACCACCCAATCTGGAATTGAAACAGTTGCCGAAACACTTGGAATATGCATTCCTTGGGGAAAATTCTACGCTACCGGTTATTATCTCTTCAGAACTAAAACCCAAGGAAAAAGAGGAGTTGATACAGGTACTAAGAGAACATAAAAAGGCAATAACTTGGAAAATTTTTGACATCAAAGGAATAAGCCCATCATTCTACACCCACAAAATTTTAATGGAATAAGAATACAAGCCATGTGTGCAGTCTCGGAGACGGTTAAACCCCAACATGAAAGAAGTGGTTAAAGCCGAGGTAATTAAACTTCTAGACGTAGGAATAATTTATCCTATTTCTGACAGCAGTTGGGTAAGTCTTGTGCAGGTAGTTCTAAAGAAAGGAGGTATGACGGTGGTGCCCAATGAAAGGAATGAGTTAATCCCTACAAGAACAGTTACAGGTTGGAGAGTCTGTATAGACTATAGAAAGCTGAACGATGCCACCAGAAAAGATCACTTCCCTCTACCCTTCATAGATCAAATGTTAGAAAGACTATTCGAGCATATGTATTACTGCTTCTTGGACGGACTCTCCCGCTACTTCCAAATCCCCATAGCTCCTAAAGATCAAGAGAAGACAACATTTACATGCCCATACGGTACATTTGCTTATCGTAGAATGCCTTTTGGATTATGTAATGCTCCTGCTACTTTTCAGCGTTACATGTTGGCAATCTTCGTCGAACTTGTGGAAGACATTATGGAGGTATTTATGGATGATTTCTTGGTATTCGTTAATTATTTCCATCTTTGCCTTAAAAATTTAAACGAATTCTAATGAGATGTGAGGAAACAAACCTTGTTTTGAATTGGGAAAATGTCACTTTATGGTTAGATAAGGGATTGTTTTAGGACATAAGATTTCTAGTAAAGGGATTGAGGTAGATAAAGCAAAGGTTGAAACCATAGAAAACTTACCTCCCCCTAGTTCAGTTAAGGCTATTAGAAGCTTTTTAGGACATGCAGGGTTCTATAGAAGATTTATTAAAGATTTTTCTAAAATAGCTAAGCCTTTAACAAAATTACTAGAAAAAGATGTTCCTTTTAATTTCAATCAGGAATGTTTAGATGCATTTAATATCCTTAAGGATAAATTAATAAATGCTCCGATTAAAATCACACCTGATTGGAATTCACCCTTTGAACTAATGTGTGATGCAAGTGATTTTGTAGTAGGTGCAGTTTTGGGACAACGAAGAGACAAGTATTTTCAACCAATTTTCTACGCTAGCAAAACATTAACACCCGCACAAGAAAACTACTCCACCACAGAGAAAGAATTGCTAGCTGTAGTTTTTGCTTTTGACAAATTTAGGCAGTATCTAATATTGTCTAAAGTTGTCGTTTACACTGACCATTCAGCTCTTTGTTATCTTTTAAACAAACCTGAAGCAAAACCTCGACTCATACGATGGATTTTACTCTTACAGGAATTTGACTTGGAAATACAAGATAAGAACGGAGCTGAGAATCTTGTGGCAGATCACCTCTCCAGACTTGAGAATCCACACATCAGAGAACTCGATGAAAATGAGATAAACGATTCGTTTCCCGAAGAACAACTCTTTTCTATAACACATTCTGAGGTACCATGGTTTGCAAACATCACAAATTATCTAGCCGCTAACATCTTACCAAAAAGACCAACACATCACCAAAAAAAAAGCGATTCTTTGCTGATGCAAAAAGCTATTTTTGGGAAGATCCCTTTCTTTTCCGCATATGTGCAGATCAGGTAATTCGGAGATGCGTTTCAAAGGCAGAAGCAAGCAAAATCCTGGAACATTGCCATTCATGACCCTCTAGAGGACACTACAGTGGCATTAAGACAGCACACAAAATACTCGAATCAGGTTTTTATTGGCCCACTCTATTTAAAGATGCCAACAGGTATGTTACTTCGTGTGATAAATGCCAAATAATAGGTAATATTTCTAAACATGATGAAATGCCTCAAACATATATGTTATCATGTGAAATATTTGATGTATAGGGTATTGATTTCATGGGACCATTTCCTAGTTCATTTGGAAATAAATACATCCTAGTGGCAGTTGATTACATGTCAAAATGGGTAGAAGCGGAAGCTTTACCTACAAATGATGCTAGGGTAGTAGTTAAGTTTCTCAAGAAACTGTTTTCTCGATTTGGAACACCTAGAGCTATCATTAGTGATAGGGGCACTCATTTCTGTAATACTCAATTTGAAAAAGTTCTAAAGAAATATATAGTACACCACAGGGTAGCTACCCCATATCACCCTCAAATAGTGGGCAAGTTGAAGTAGCAAACCGAGAACTTAAGCGTATCCTAGAAAAAATGGCTGAATTGAATAGAAAAGATTGGGCATTAAAAGTAGATGTTGCCTTATGGGCCTATTGAACAACATTTAAAACACCTCTAGGGACATCCCCAAACGAACTTGTATACGGGAAAAGCTGTCATCTACCATTCGAGTTAGAACACAAAGCTTTTGGGGCCATAAAGTTTTTGAATTTCGATCTTAAAACTGCAGGAAAGAAAAGAATGATGCAGATGAATGAGTTAGACGAATGGAGAGATGAGGCCTACGAAAACTTGAAACTGGACAATGAGGCAACAAAACGACGCCACGATGCTCGTCTAAAGAAGTCGAAACAATTCAAAGTAGGGGACTTGGTCCTACTATACAACCCAAGGCTTAAATTATTTCCAGGGAAACTGAAATAAAGGTGGTCAGGCCCATTCATGATCAAAACATTTTTTTCATATGGCACAATCGAGGTAACTTATCCCACTAAGGGCACATTCAAGGTAAATGGTCACCGACTCAAAATCTATAATGGTGAAGATTTTAGGGATATGAGAGAGGACTTTCACCTCCGTGAGCATTCTTTTAGAAATGAAAATAGGGTAAGTCTAGCTTAAGACTATAAACAAGCGCTTCTCGGGAGGCAACCCGAGCACTAATTCACTAACATTTTATTTTTATTTTTTATTTTTATTTTTATTTTTTTCAGCATCTAACTCCATACTAAATTAGTCTAATAAAAGTGCAGGTTTTAGACCACACGGCCTTGCACACGGGCGTGCCCATGGCCGTGTGGAAGACTGGGTACGAACCACAGGCGTGCTAGTAGCCGTCCACAAACAGAGAAGAATTTCTTTTCCGAACAAGAGCTGTAATACCAGTCCACGCCCGTGCTAACTACCCGTGCGAGGTTACTGGCTTGTTGAGCACAGGCTAAACACGCCCGTGCGGCCCAGTAGAACCAACAACTAACTTACCTAGCACGGGCAAAACACGCCCGTTCTACATGACCGTGTTAAAAAGAACACGGGCGTGCCACTACACCCACGACCGTGGCCAACTACCTGAACGAGCCCAAAAATTTAAAATTGCGAAAAACACGTGCACTTTAAAACAGAGAACGGGCATGGCACTAGCCCATGTCCCCTCCCCTATTTAACCAAATTAAACCGTCACTTTCTCAAAACCTACCCTAAAAACAATTTTCAGCATTCTTCCTCCCAAAATCCAGCCACACCCATATCCCCCACCTTCCCAAAACCTCCTTAACTCCCATTTCTTCCCTAAAAACACACTACAACCCACCCCACGCCCGCACCACCGCCGTGCTGCCGAACTCCACGCCCCTGCCACCATTGTGTTCGTGCTGCAAACTCACGCCACCGCCGTGCTCAATCCGTGTTCGGCAGAAAACCACCACCATCACCTCTGGTTCCTTCCATTATTTCACTTTTTTAAATAAAGTTTGCCAAATTTCATATTATTTTGTTTTATTTCTACTTTTTGTTTAGTTTTAAGTATAACTTTTCTCATGTTTATTATATCATTGTGATAGTGCTATTAGTTATTTCCTATTTTGAATTGGTTGCTTATTCGAATATCTTGGATCTGGATTACATTTTGGTACAAACCTTTTTTTTTTCAGGTATTATGTCATCATCACGACCAAAACGATCCGCAGCCGCCCCAAGCAAGAAAAGAAAGGGGCCTGGATCATCCTCAGCAAGTGCTTCTTGCGACCTACGACACCAATTCCTCTGATTTTCTCAGGAAGCTCAGGAAGAGCATTACAAGGCAATCCGGGATAGACCCCTTGGCACTGGTAGGTGCATCAGTTGGGACGTGCTACAACAAGTCAGGCTCGCAACCGATATTCGAGCCATCCTCTCGACCGACCCGTGGGAGCAGTTTTTCTCAATCATCGAGCCTACATACTTGGAGCTCACACTAGAGTTCTGCACCACTTTCACCTTGCAGACAGTGATGGCACAGTTCGACGACCCAGGTACAGTCCAATTCTGTTTAGTGGGCACGGTACATCGACTGAGCGTACCGTAATTCGGCTCAGCACTCGGACGCTATACGCTAGAATTTATAGAAGCAAACCCACTCTCCGAGTTAAACCGACAGCTCCATTGCACTCCCCTCTCCTGTTGGCTTAGCTTACACCCCATCATTGGCGTCTACGACCCCAGTCGCCCCAAGGCGATAGCTCTCGCCCCATACTTGAGGTACATCCACGCCATTCTCGCTCACACCATTACACGTCATCGTGAGAGCACCGGCGTGGTAAATCGACACATGTATATTACTTATCATGCATGGTACAAGGACACGTGTTCAACCTCGCATACTTTATCGCCGGTGCAATGCAGCATCAAACAGAGGCGCACAGGAAGGGAATTCTATGGATGGGCCCATATATAACACGGTTGGCTCGACACTCCGGCCTCCTTAACACCAACGACCAGAGATCCTCCCTCACGATGATTGGGCATATGGTACCTCAGGGCATCCATATGATGCTACACATGAGGTTGATTAAACGTCATCGAGGGACCGACCCCCCTCAATACCGATTAGTGACACCCACAGACGAGAGGGAGCCCGAGGACATTACTGATGATGTCCCACCACCATCACAGGAGGCACCGATTCCGAGCCAGCGGCCATCCCATGTAGCAACCTCATTGGCGGATATCTCTGCACGCCTCGACCAGTTCGAACAGTATTTAATTGAAAACTCTAGACGTTTTGATGGGATAGAGGCCATCCTCCAGCAGATATGCCATCACCTCTATATCTCATCACCAGCACTACCACAGGACCTGGCCGATGTTGAGGACCTTTAAGTCCTTTTATCTAGATTTTCTTTTCCTTATTTTAAGTTTTTACTTTTATTTGCTAGTTATTTTAATTTCGATTTGTCTTAAGTTTGAACATTTTCCTCATACATTGACAACTTTTATCATGATTATCATCCACATCTAACCTTCGAGTATTCCTAACGTTTATTTAATTACGCCTCTGAGATTTCTAACTGATGACTTAGCAGTTTCAAAAACATCACTAGGAGCAATTCACTACTACACAAGTCATCAGACACCACGACCTCTACAATCCTCCAGGGACACCATCCAAAATTCAGGGAGTATTCTTCCCCTTTTCTTTTGATTTATCCCTTAAACCTTATATCTATCTTTGTACATTGAGGGAAATGTACTTCTTAAGTGTGGGGGGTGAATATTTATTTAAAGAAAGGGCCTAACTTTCTGCATTATTCTCAAATCCGGCCTAACTTTCTTCATTATTCTCAAATCCCTGAATTTAGTCTTGTCTTTAAGTAAAATTTCATATTACTAATTAGGATGAAATTTCTAATGATTTATGGTTTTTATTGACATGTTTTTGAGTAAGTCATTGATAATTGTGCATTGATGATTAAATTTTAAGATACTAGAGAATCAAGCATGATAAGTCTAATTTTCAGAACTAAAATTCTCACTAGGTTGTTAACCTAAATTTAAATATTACCTTGAACTTTGAAATTTACAAGGTTGATGTCAAAAACACCCATAATTTTTGTGAGATTTTGAGCCTTATAGAGCATATATTCTTTTTGATGTTCACCTTTTGATTATGAGTGTGTCAACTATAAACTGTTATTCTAGAACTTGCCTCAATTATACATGTTGAGACCACACTTATGATTTGATATACTGAGATGATTTATATAAAAAGGTGCTCTTAATCCTTTCTTTTCATGTCTTATACTCAGGAAAGCACCCAATGATAAAAAGAACGAGAAACGGGCCCAAAACAGAGTAAATTGGGCCAAGGTGAATATCAACACGGCCTGGACTTAAGCCCACACGATCGTGCCTTATTGATAATCTAGAACACGGCCTGACCCCTGATTTACACGGTCGTGTCTCTTTAAAGAAATTCGAACACTGCCCAAAGACTAGTCACACGGGCGTGTGACATGGCCGTGTCCCTGTCGTGGCAATGAACAGTTTCATTCAGATTTGGATACTTTGGGGCAAAGAAACACATTCCAAGAGCCTATATATACCCCCTAAGTTCATCCTTGAAGGGGGCGATTAGCTAGGCCAAGAAGCCAAACCGAGAAGGTCAGATTTGTGGGAATCACTCGAAGATAGCTAGTTGATCCATCCCAAGAAGCCGGAATTCTACTCAAGGCGGTGGATTTCTCCTTCAATTCCTTCAGGGAGTTTTAGAGATTTCTTATGTTTTGTTTTATCTTTTCTCTTGAGATGTTTTCTTTATTTGTTATGAACTAAATCCTTCAGATACCTGAAGGGGATAAAACCTAGATGAATCTTGTTATTATTTTCTGAATTATATGATAAATACTTAGTTTGTTTTTAATTATGTGAGCTTAATCCAAATTTGATGTGCTTAGGTGGAGGAGGAATAGACCCTGCTTAAGAGTAGATCTAGCATAATTAAGCGGAGTTGATCGCACGCCTAGAGATAGGGTGACGAGATTTTTCTGAATTAGGGTGAAACCTAATATGGGAGTCCATAGATTGATTTACTGCTATTCTAGGGGGTTATTATTCGAGAAAGAGATTTCCATTAATTAAGCTAGGGTTAGACGTTATTCGCCCCGAGAGAGGGTTTAATATACGTTAGGGAGTCTTACAGATGAATCTAAGTAAATAAATCGTATGGTTCAGGGTTAAATAACAAGTGAAGTCTAGGTGGATTCTTTCTGAGGGTATCATCTTAATCAACTGAGTTTTTCCTAAAATTAATTTTCCAATTCATCCTTTTTGTCTTTGGGTCTTTGGCTTAGTAATTAGTTTAGATTATATTAAAGCAACTTCACTTATTTTAGGCTAAATAATAAAAAGAAAGTTAGTATTAGTACTTTTAGTTCCTTTGGGTTCGATAATCTGATCTTGCGTAAGCTATACTACTGTTCAATAGGTACAATTGCCTTCCATCGTTGTCAGAGTTAGTTTCCAGGTTTGATCATTCTCTTTAAATTTTTAAACTCGACAGACATACGATCAGTATTCCTTGACGACATTCTGATCTATTCTCGAGATGAGTCTGAGCATGCCGAGCATTTGAGAATTGTGCGTCAAACCTTGAGAGATAATCAACTATTTGCTAAATTCAGTAAATGCGAGTTTTGGCTTCGAGAGGTTGGATTTTTGGGACACATTGTTTTAGCGGAAGGTATACGAGTTGATCTGAGCAAGATTTCCACAGTTGTTGATTGGAAACCACCAAGAAATGCATCTGAAGTTAGAAGTTTTTTAGGATTAGCTAGTTATTAACGACATTTTTTTAAAGGATTCTAGATTATTGCTACACCGATGACCAGATTACTACAGAAAGATGTAAAATTTGAGTGGTCAGAGAAATGTCAACAGAGTTTTGATAAGTTGAAATCATTGTTAACTGAGGCACCAATTTTGGTTCAACCTGAGTCGGGTAAAGAGTTTGTGATTTACAGCGAAGCGTCATTGAACGGCTTGGGTTGCGATTTGATGCAAGAAGGAAAAATGATAGCTTATGCCTTCCAACAATTAAAGTCGCATGAAAAGAATTATCCGACGCATGATTTAGAGTTGGCCACTATTGTTTTCGCATTAAAAATTTGGCGACATCATTCGTATGGTGAAAAGTATCATATATCTACTGATCACATAAGTTTAAAGTACATAATGACTTAGAAAGATCTGAATTTGCGACAACGAAGATGGCTTGAGTTACTGAAAGACTATGAATTAGTGATTGATTATCATCCGGGTAAAGTGAATGTAGTCACGGATGATTTGAGTAGAAAATCATTATTTTCATTAGGAGCGATGAATACTCAGCTAAGCTTGTCTGATGATGGTTTGATTTTAGCGAAGCTTAAAAGTGTCATGCAGAGTTACAAGCTAAAAGAATGCAATGTGAGTCGCCTAGTGATTCAGACTATCAGATCAGTTCCGATGATTGTCTATTATTCCGAGGTAGATTTGCATACCGAGAGATCCAGAGCTTATACAGAAAATTTTGAATGAAGCACACATTGGTTGCCTATCTGTTCACCCGGGGAGTACCAAAATGTATAATAATTTGACACAGTTGTATTGGAAGTCGGGTATGAAACGAGACACTCTAGAATTTGTATCGAGATGTTTGGTTTGTCAGCAAGTGAAAGCCGAACATCAGGTGCTTTCAAGATTATTACAGCCTGTGATGATACCAGAATGGAAATGGGATAGAGTTACGATGGATTTCGTATCAGGATTACCCTTGTCTCTGAAGAAGAAAGATACTATCTGGGTCATCGTAGATCGACTGACGAAATCAGCACATTTCATTCCGGTACGTACTGATTATTCGCTTGATAAATTAGTTGAATAGTACATTTCTGAGATCGTTAGATTACACGGGGTGCCAGTTTCGATTATTTCGAATAGAGATCCAAGGTTTACATCGCGATTTTGGAAGAAATCGCAATAAGCTCTAGGTACAAGGTTGAATTTTAGTACAGCATTTCTTCCAGAAACTGACGGTCAATCTGAGAGAGTAATACAAATTCTTGAAGATATGCTCTAATGTTGTGTTTTAGAGTTTGAAGGCAACTACGAGAAATATTTATCATTGGTTGAATTGGCATATAACAACAGTTTTCAATCTGGCATAAAGATGCCACCGTATGAAGATTTGTATGGTCGCAAATGCCAAACTCCAATGTACTAGACCGAGCTAAGTAAGAAAAAGGTTCACGGGGTTGATTTGATTCGAGAGACTAAAGATAAAGTGAAAGTAATTCGTTATAGTTTGAAAGCAACTTTAGATTGACAGAAATCGTATGCGGATTTAAAATGAAAGACCTTGAATTTTAGATCGGCGACAAAGTATTTCTAAAAGATTCTTCGTAGATGAAAATCATTCGATTTGGTCGTAAAGGTAAACTAAGTCTGCGTTTCATCGGGCTATACGAGATCATTGAAAGGATAGGGCCAGTGGCATATCGGTTAGCTTTACCGTCAGAATTAGAAAAGATCCACAATGTATTTCATGTGTCAATGTTGCACCGTTATAGATCAGATTCCATCACACGTAATTTCTCTGGTAGAGATTGAGATTCAACCTAATATGACATACAACGAAGAACCGATAAGAATTTTATCTCGAGTGGTTAAACAGTTGAGAAATAAAAGTATAGCTTTGCTAAAAGTAATTTGGCAATGACACAGTGTTGAAGAAGCTACATGGGAGCCCGAGAAAGCTATGAGAAAACAGTACCCTAACCTTTTTGCTGGTAAGATTTTTTGGGACGAAAATCCCTAAGGGGAAGAGTTGTAATAGTCTATTTTTAGTCAAATCGAAACAGTTTCGGGACCACAAATCTAAATTCAAAATATTTATTTCATTATTATTTTAATATCTACATCATGATAGTATGATGTGTGAAAATTTCGTTAAGAATTTTAATGTTTGAGTGCTTAATTCGATAAAAAGGACTAAATCGTGTAAAGTGTAAAACTTATGTTCTATTAGCTAAAAGTATTAAATGGCTATGAAATTAAAAAGTGGAGGTCCTTAAGTTGTAATTAGACCACTATAAAAGTGGGTGGACAATTATGTGCATGGTTAATTCAAAGGGTTAATTAAAAAGGTTGTTAATGTAATTTGATAAATAATTGAAATTGTAAAAGAATTAAAATATGAAAATGCTGCCATCTTTCTTGTTTCCTTCAACCATGGTCGTAATACACCATTAATGGGGAAAATAAGTTTGGTCAAGCTACTTCTTCACATGTAAGTATTATTTTCTCCCGTTTTTAATGATTTCTATGTTTTTGAGATTGTTGCAACTAGATCTAGCTAGCATAAGGAATATTTTGCAAAATTGATAAAGATTTTAGATGTTTCCATTGATGAATAAATGAGTATTTTGATGTCTAATGATAGATTATGAATGTTTAATGATAGTTATACAAGTTTTGCAAATTAGGGATTAAATTATGAAATGTGGAAACTTTGTGGTTAAAATGTAAAATAAATGGAAAATATGGGCTAGTAGGGACCTAAATGTAGTTCAGCTAGCATAGGTTGTGGTTAAATTGCATGAGTTTGTGATTTTATGAAATAAGGACTAAATTGTAAAAATGTGAAAACATTAGGGGCAAATGTGTAAAAGTGCCTTAATGTGAATTTTTGGACTGAATTGAATAATGAGGTAATTAAATAAGTTAAATTTTACATATAGGTCAAGAAAAGCGAAGTTCGGATCTTGATCGGGGGAAAAATAAAATATCGGACTAGTCGGTTCATTTTATTGTTTTTGTGAATCGAGGTAAGTTCGTATGTAATAAGTTTCATTATAAATTTATTTTAAATGCTTTGATATTGCATAAACTGTGAATACGAGACTACGGACATATTTGACAATGATTCGATGATGATTCGCCATTGGAAATCCCGATTGAACCTTAGGAATTGATTAGGATACGAATGACATGTCATTAGGGCTTATTGGGATTATGTGATCCAGGTGCTAGTCTTGTACGTCCTACCGCTACCTGAGTATACCTGCATGTGTTGAGGTTACTTGACAGCTTGTGTGAGCAGCACCGTGTAGCTACGTCTTGACTAACAGCTTGTGTAAGCACGCCCGTTGATAGCTCGAGAGTGAGCATATATGTGATATGACATTGAGATATCATTGTCTATGTATGTGGCACTACGGTGTGAGTTTCTCGAGTATCCGATAGTATTTCGAATGGTTCAATGGGTAAATGAAAGATGTGGTTGAGTATGAGATTGATACGAGATAGTACAGGTATGTACATGAATCGTATAAGCTTTAAATCGAAGTGATTTTTGAAGATCACGTATAATCTTATGATTGAATAAGTGAAAGGTTTGTTAGTTAAAATGATTACATGATGATATATTCAATTTGTTAAATTATGTTTTTATGATTATATTGAGTTTATTGCAAACAAGCTTACTAAGCTATAAAGCTTACTTTGTTTATTTTCCATCTTTTATAGTGATTTCAAAGCTAGCTCAGATTTGGGGATCGTCGGAGACTACGTCACACTATCCTACTATCACTGTGGTGCTATTGAGTTTATGTTTTGAGTATATGGCATGTATAAGGACTTTGGTCATTTTGATATATGTGTTGGTAGTGAATTTAGCCATTTGAATTGGCTTGTAATTGTTAATGTTTTGGTTTTGTATATAGCCATGGGAGTTGGCTTATTTTGGTATTTTGGTCATGCATATATATGTGTATAGTTTATGTAATGTGTTGGTTAATAGATATGTGAAGATTGTTGGCAATAGGTATTATAAATAACAAATGGTTGAGTTATTAATATTGGTATGCTAGTGAATCTAGGCATTTATGCATATTTGAGATTGATCATTGTTGATGTATTATGAAAGTAAAATTTGGTCTGAATTTGGATGGCATATTGTGGTATTCATGTTTTGTATTGGTTGGTGTTGGAAATGGTATAAAATATGCTTGAGTGAGGTTGATTGAATGCCTATTATATGTTATGTTTTGTGCCATTTGAGTTTGGTGTAGGTGTGCACAAGTTTGAGTGGCAAATTGGCTTGGTAAATAGTCTATTTTTGTCCACACTGGCAGAGACAGGGGCTTGTGTCTCAGTCATGTGTGACACACGGTTATGGTACATGGCCATGTGTCCCATGGTGTTGAAATTAAAACCAAGTCAGTATGCTTCACATAGCCTCACACATGAGCGCGTGACTTGGCCGTGTGACATAAGTCAGTATACCCTACAGGTTTGCCACGGCCTAACACACGGCATGGCACACGGGCGTGTATGGCCATTTATAGGGCACACGGGCATGTTTGTTGGCCATGTGACCTAAGTCAGAGAGTTACACGGCGTCAGACAAGGAATGGGACACGACCATGTAATTCCATTTCAGATGTAAACACAGGCCACACAGGCGTGTGTCCCCTATTTTTGGCAAAAATTTTCTAAGTGTTATTAAAGTTTTCAAAGTTATCGGTTTAGTCTCGAACCACCCCGAATGCATATTTTGGACCTTGTAGGCTCGTATTAGGGACGATATGAATGTGTTGATTAATATTTGATTGAAATTTGGAAATGTATGAGTAAATGTATGTGTAATTGTTTTATAAGTTTAGTAATGCTCCGTAACCCTATTCCGGTGTTGAATACGGGTGAGGGGTGTTACAAACCAAGTGTTGAAATTCTAGCTTCACCATAACTAGAATATGCATCTGATAAGGTAACTTTTGACCTAGTCAATTCTAATAAACTAACAACTTCATTAGATGGAGAAGTGTCGCAGAAGACGAATAGGCCAAATCCAGTAAAGAATCCCCTGCCACCCAACCTTAAAAGACTTTAGAAGCAGAAGCACTTGAGCATATGCCAAACTACGTCAAATTCATGAAGGATATCCTATCCAAGAAACGAATACTTGGAGAATTTGAGACGGTAGCTCTGACGAAGGAATGTAGTGCATATCTACAAGATAAACTACCTCCAAAAATGAAGGACCCTGGATGTTTTGCCATACGTTGCAACATTGGAGCAACTTATTGTGGTAAGGCATTATGTGATTTAGGTGAAAGCATCAACTTGATGCCCATGTCCATATTTATAAAGTTAAGGATAGGTGAAGTTAGACCTACTATGAGTACACTTTAGTTAGCAGATTGATCTTTAGCACATCCAAAAGGAAAAACTAAGGATGTATTGGTACGTATAGACAAATTTATTTTTCCTGCTGAGTTTGTTATCATAGACTGTGAAATAGATAAGAAGTGTCAATTATCTTAGGAATGCTTTTTCTAGCAATTGGAAAGACCCTCATTGATGAGCAGAAGGGCGAGCTTACCATACGTATTTAGAACGATCAGGTAACGTTCAATGTTATGCAATTGATAAGTGCTCTACAGTATCTGAGTAAGAAAGATTTAGCTATAGAATGGGAACTCAAATCTGTTGAGGATGCATTGGAACAAATTTTAATGTCAGACCCTCCAAGTGATGAAGAGGGGAAGGAATGTTTAGCTTTGCTAGCAGCTAACCAGAGGGGATTTACTCCACAATCCTGTATTGAATCTTTGGAACTAGATAACAGAGATTATGTTCAAGCAAAAGCGTCGGTTGAAGAGCCACCTAAATTAGAACTTAAGGTACTTGCTTCACATTTAAAATATGTTTACTTAGGTGACACCTCTACTTTGCCTGTGATTATTTTAGTTTAGCTAACAAAAGAACATGAAGAGAAACTCATTCTACTGTTGAAATAACTAAAAAAAGACTATTGGATGGACCTCTAACGTCCCAAAAATTAGGGATTGTAAATTTTTGCATAATGGTATGTTGTGCTTGCTCAACTAGTTGTTTGAGTGTATTTGGGGGTCCTAAGGAGGCCTGGGTTCGAGTTTGAGCTTTGAACTTTTTTTTTGTTTTTGGCCCTTTAGTGGAAGGGGCTGTTGGAAGCAAGACTTAAGGGAATTTGCGTGTGTTCTACTGACACAATTGAGCTGGCGGCAAGTTGGTGGTGGCGTCACTAGGAAACAATGGGTAGTGGAGTTTGATCCCCTTGGCAAGCAATTAAAGGTATTTATTTTATGCCTTGGGAGAGGAGGTAGCTCAGTTTGGATCAAATTCTATTAAGGGAGTTGGAGACTTGGTCAATTGGTTCAAATGGATGAAGGGGAGAAAAATTAGGAGGAAAAGGTAGAGAAAATCAAGGGATGGGGGAGTGTGGTGGTGTTGGCCGAATGTGGGGAAGTGGTGATAGGCAATTTTAGCAAAGAGGGGGTCTTTTGAATGTGCATTTTCGGTTTGGAGAGGGGGGAGTGTGCTGAATTTCTTTCGGTTTTCTTTTGGTAGTCTTTGTATTTTGGGCACTTTTCTTTAGCATTTCAGGGTATGCTCTCCTCAAATCACCTTGCTCCTATTTTCTTCTTCCTTCATTCCTCCTGCTAAGTGCTGAATTGGTAAGGCTATTCTTTCATTCCCTTTCCTTCATCCTTATCAATACTCATCTTCCTAACCGATTACTTCTTTTCTTTACCTCTAAGCCGTAGCAACACATCTCCCTTCCCTTTGTCCCTTTATACTTGTTGTTTCTTTCTCTTTCAAAAGTCGAACATTCACCTTCTCTTTTCAACTCCTCTTTAGCCGAACTCTTCTCTTTCTCTTGTTCTCCTCTTGATCTTGCTAAGCTAAACAAGTAGTAAGCCTTGACTATTTGGGTAGGCCGAATCCTTTAGGGTGCGAATACTTTCTTCTCATTGGATCAAATTGCTTTGAAATCTCTTCCGTTTGTTGGTAGGTGTGGCCATGGCCGAATAGGGGTGGAAGTTTTCTCTTTATTGTTTGAGTTCTTTGAGGCCGAAAGGTCGTTTCTCTTGTTGTCTTGAAACAATGTTCTAACACGTTCTTTTCAGTAGGGACTCAGTTCCTTAACCAGGAGGTGTAAGCTGAATACTCTCCCATAGCAAGGAGTCTGTCGTTCTCTGGTAAGTGAAGATAATGGACAAGGTATTTCTATATTTTGGTTACCAAGGGTGAAAACTAACTAATGGCCAATCATTATCATTGGTGTTTTTGGAAGCAGTGGAAATCACAACTCGTAATCAGGTGTGTAATTTTACACCTCCGTTTAATCTGCTAATGCTATGAGCTATGAATCGGCTAAAAGTTGAAATACCAAGAAACGAGAATATCAGTAACTGTGATCACTCGAGCGTGCGGGCGCTTGTAGTGATAAACCGAGCCACGTACATTGATGATAGGCCTTTGGGAGTGCCACGATCTTTTTCGCGGGCGTAGGCCGTATGGGCCTTGTTGAGCCAAAGTGAGTTAGGTGGGCCCAATGGGCTAATGGGGCCATAGAGGCAAAATCCATAGTAAGTGTTGGATGATTGATGCGGCTGCGAAGTTCGCAGAACCGTGATCGAAAATGGGCTGAATGGGCCACACAAGCATGTGGGCCTGCTTGGGCTGAAATTGGGCTTTAGTCCTAATTGCACCATTTCGACCAAAAAGGGAACTTGTGTCACTCGAGGCGGCAGTAGGCCTCCGAAAAGGTTGTTAGATGGTAAATTACTAAAATACCCTCGGTGGGTAAATTATTGAAATACCCTTAGTGGGTAAATTACTAAAATACCCTCAGCAGGTAAAGTTACCACAAATACCCTTAAAGGGTGAAATTACTTAAATGCCCTCGTTGGGTGAAATTACTGGAATACCCTTGGGGGTAAATTACCATTTTACCCCCTACCGACCAAATGACCATTATACCTCTAGTGGTAGATCTAGTGTTGTATGTGTATCCTGTTTAATTGTTTATGATGGTAATTTATTTCATACATCATTTTATTATGTCACTACATGTTGCATTGGGTTGGGTTATGCTTTTGGAGGAAGTACTGTACTGGTGGCTATGCCATGTTATATTGATTCAGTGGCTCTGTCAAGATATACTGATTTTAGTGGCTCAGCCATGTATACTGCTAATGGCAGCTTTGCTGCGTTGATATTAGCAGCTCGTCTGCGCTATTGGCGTGTAGGGCTGGGTGGGTTAACTTGCTCCCCATATGGTATATAGGGTTGGTACGGGTGGTGTAATGGTTGGATTGGGTTGGGCTGCATTTTGTTTGTATTACCATGATTTTGGGGCTAGGCCCAAACTGATACTGCATGGGCTTGGGTCCAGACTGTGATTGTGGCAGGGGATTACACACTGAGTTCTCGTAACTCACCCCTTTTCCCTTTTACTGTGCAGGTAATCCCCAGCCTTAGAGGATTTGGAGCTGCGAGGGACTCGGAGTGGCCACACGTCCTGTATGTTCATGTGTTTAATTTAGTTATATTATTTTAGTTTGCCTTAATTTAATTTCTAGGTTAATAATTTTTGTAATAAGGCCATTGGGATTGTTTTTAACTTTAATTTGGTATCTTTTTTTTTTTTTTGAATTATTGCAAATTTGTTAAGCACGGGTTTTCAAAACATTTACAACTGTTTTTTTTTAAATATCACGTTTCTGTAATTGTTTAAACCAAATTTCT
This sequence comes from Gossypium australe, assembly GCA_005393395.2. Taxonomy (NCBI): domain Eukaryota; kingdom Viridiplantae; phylum Streptophyta; class Magnoliopsida; order Malvales; family Malvaceae; genus Gossypium; species Gossypium australe. The sequence continues at coordinate 107,870,297 of CM016624.1, forward strand.
GTAACAGACACGGTTTTTAATAAGCAAGATAATATGTTCATTTTTGAAAGGGCGTTAATTCGAGTAAACTTCTTTTGTTAACAAGTAACCTGAAACGGGATTTTGGACGTTTAAAGTTTAGATTTGAAAATGATTTTTCCAACGATTAGTGTTCATACAACACCTGATGTGGCACGCTAGATCCGGTCATAACGTCTAGGCCGGGTTTGGGGTGTTACAGGACCATAGTCGATATCCGTGGCATTACTCCATCTATGTGCATGTACAAAATCATCCTAGAAGATGGCAAGAAAGGGATGATTAATGGACAACAGAGACCGAACCCTATTATGAAGGACATGGTAAAGAAAGAAATCATTAAGTGGTTAGATGGGTATAATTTACCCCATCTTAGACAGTTCATGGGTAAGTTCAGTGCGTGCTAAAGAAAAAAGGTATTACGATTGTAGAGAACGAAAATAACGAGTTGATACCAACTAGAATGATTATAGGATAGAGAATTTGTATAGATTACCATAAATTAAACAAGGCGACTCGAACAGATCATTTCCTTTTACTGTTCTTGGATCAAATGCTAGATAGAATTGCGGGGCGAGACTATTACTATTTTCTCGATGGGTACTTAGGGTACAATCGAATCATAGTAGCATTAAAGGATTAACACAAAACAACATATACATGCACGTACGGTACGTTTGTGTTTAGACGTATGCCATTTGGTTTATGTAATGCACCTGCTACGTTTCTAATATGTATGATGGCGATTTTTAGTGGCATGGTGGAAAATTTTTGGAAGTTTTTATGGACAAATTTTTAGTTTTTGGAGACACTTATGATGATTGCTTAGCCAATTTAGCCAAAGTACTAAGGCGGTGCAAATAAACAAACCTTGTGCTCAACTGGGAAAAGTGCCATTTCATGGTATGAGAAGTGCAATAGCCCGTTTTTGGTCAAATCAGAACAGTGGCTTTGGAACCACGACTCTAAGTTCAAAATATTTATTTTATTATTATTTTAATGTTTACAGTATGATAGCATGTATGTACAAAAATTTCGTGAAGAAATTTTATCGTTTGATTGGTCAATTTAATAAAAAAGACTAAATTGCGTAAAGCGTAAACCATGAGTTCTAATAGCTAAAGGTGTCTAATATCTATAGAACCTTAAAGATAAGGTCCTTATGTTGTAATTAAACCATTAATTGTGTGAGTGGACTTTTATGGACAATATATATGTTGCTTTAATGGTTTATTAATAAGGTTAAAATGATAATTTTCATAATAATGGTTAATTAAATTAAAAAAACATTATTATCATCTTTTGTACTCATCATCAATTGAAAGTTAGGGCAAAGAAGAAGCCATTTCTTTTCTCTTCATTCGGCTATGCTATGTTTTTCAATTAAGGTACGATTTTCGTCCTGTTTTTAATGATTTCTATGTTTTTGAGATCATTGCAGCTAGTACTAGCTAGTCCAGGGACTAATTTGCAAAATTGTTAAAGATTTTGAATGTTGCCATTGATGAATATGTAAGAGTTTTGATGATTGATAATAGATTTTGAATGTTTGTTGCTATATAAACAAGTTTTGTAAAGTGATTTTGAGTAAAAATGTAAAATAGGGATTAATTTGTGAAAATATGAAAATGTGAAACACCCCAAACTCGGCCCACGAGCCTCGACCGGATCTGGCATGTTCCTTGAGTAAAACATTTCAAAAACTTGTTTGTCAATTTGGAAAATCTGGATAGTTTTGAAACAAAAATCGAATTGTGTTGTGTTGTTCTTAAAGTCTAGATTTTATTAAAACTTTGTTATTATGTTTCAAAACTATAAGTTAAAAGAATTGCCAAGTTGGTTTAGAGTTCACCCTTAGATTGAAAATCATTTGTGTTTAGGTGTCATGCTTATAAAAATTTATTTTCAAGAAAAATTGTTTAACCTTGATTTAATAATAATTGTATCATAATAAAATCAAATAAAATGCATGCATAAAACAGTTAATAGTAATGGCCTTATTACATCAAAGCAAAACCCGAAATAAACCAAAGTAAATCCAAAACTTATTATAAAACTCAAAATAAAATAACACTGAGCTGAGCATGGCCACCCCTAAGTTCCTGCCGACCCGGTCCATCTACTGAGTGTCACCTGAAAAGACATCCCACAAAGGGGTGAGTCAATAGACTCAATGTGCAACAACCAACACAAATTCCCAATTGATTTAGGCATATCAAATCATACATAGCAAATATAGGCAATGATGAAAACCCAACCCAAACCTATTAACCATCCTCTACACATCACCCGTACCTGCCAATCACACCGTGGGGATTACTAAATCGACCCTCCATCCGCTACACACCATCGAAGGCAGTCGCTGCAGACGACTTGCACATCGCCCTTATAAATTATGGCATAGCCACCAGATAATGTGACAGAGTCACCAGATAACAATTTGTGACATAAGTCACCACATTCAAGTTATGTGACATAAGTCACCAGATATTGTGGTAAGAACCACCATATCACTTCCCCTTTACATAATCACCCATATGCCCATGCATTCATATAGAAATCATGCCATATTCCTTATCCCATATTCATACGAATTCACATGTGTGCCATTTTCAATATTCATAATATTATAACATGGTATTGAAGGTCAACGTACCTGAATAATCTGTACCATTGAATGGTACCTTTAGCCACATTTTCATATCTCTATTAACACATACATATAGCAAACAATACCATAAATCTATCAAGAATTAGTGTAGGGCTACACACCTGGTTACTATCGTGTTCCCTGAATCCTGAAGGTCTACCGAAACAGCTTATACTCCTCCCTAAAAATCAATGTCAGAATTGACTAGCCACTAATACTTAATATGACCTTGGCCGAATATTAATACCTTCTTACCTTGCAATTCTAAATCCTGAAAATAGTCACTCAGCTATGAAGATGTCGAAATCCTACATGATACCTGTTAAGGTCAGCCTATTGCACAAGATCTATGAAAAAGGCCCTTAGCTGAATACCACACATGACTTACCTTGGATCTTAAAATCCCGAAGAACTCCTCCTTATAGTCGTCAACAACCAATTCTCGAAACCCCTTAATAGTTTCGGCCAAAGAACAGTAAAAGGGATTAGTTCCTAAATTTCGACAAGTCTAAAAGAAAGAGATAGGAAAATTAAATGCTACGATTCCCTTACCAACTCAGTCGAATGCCCTTGCTTGGGTCAGAGAGATTCGGCTCCTAATTAAAAGATCTAATCGGCTCCAGGAGGGTAGAGGAGCATTCGGGTATGGCCACAAAATAGGGAATTCGGCTTAGGCAAGGAGTGAACAATCGATTATGGCTAGGAAAGACTTACTTTCGGCTTTTGGAGGGTTGTGGAAAGAAGAAGAAGAGAAGAAAAGAGATATTCGGCCTTAACAAATGGAAGAAAAGAGATGAAGAGAGGTTCGATAATGGTGAACTTTGGGAGAGATTTCGGCTTATGAAAGTGAATAGCAAAAAGGAAGAAAAGAATACAAGTTGAATTCTTTGGAATTTTCAGAACAATTGAGAGAAGTGAAGAGAGAACTAACTTTCGGCACACCTATGCTACTATCATCAACCGAAAATGCCATCAAGAAAGTCCCTAGGCCGGCCAACACTCTTCCCCTTATCAGCTTCTTCCTTTTTCTCCTATTTTCTCTCTTCCTTACCCATTCAAGATAATCTGAATAAATCAACTATTATCTTACTACCTTAGCCGAATTTTAAAAGGGATTTGACCACATCTAAAGCTCATCCACTCAGTCTCCCAATGCCGTCCACCTCTGCTTCTCCTTGCTGCAAAATAGAAACTCCCATTTGCTTCCCTTGCTGCTCAAACTTAGGCCCTGCATACTGCTTGAGGCGTCACCTACTAAGGCTTTAAGTGGCGCCTCCTTGCCACTTTAACAAGCCCATTTTTATGTCCAATTTCCCCTAAAATTTTCCTTAAGGCCTCCTTTGCCTAGCTCCCCCTTTAAAACTAACAATCTAATATTTTCTAAGGCACTTTCCTACACTCTAAAGTTCCCAAAATCTATAAAACACATTCAGAACACACATAGGCATGCTACTTCATACAATTGAGCAAAAATGCACAAGCCCAAAATCCCGGATATTACAAAATGAGTGGTTAAATGTGTGAATAAATGAAAAATATGGGTTGCTAGAGGCATTAAGGTAATTCAGTTAAGCATGGGTTTGTACTAAATTGCATGAATTTGCAATTTTATGTGATAAGGACTAAATTGTAAAAATGTGAAACTTTAGGGGTAAAAGTGTAAATGTGTTCAAATTTGTGTTTTTGGATTAAATTGAATAAAGTAGTAATTGAATAAGCTGAATTTGTTATTATATAGATCAAGAAAAATGGAATTCGGATCTAGATAGGGGGAAAACTAAAGTTAACGGCTAAAAGACTCGATTCGTAGTTTTACCATCCGAGGTAAGTTCGTATGCAATAAGCATTGTTATAATTATGCTTTTTAATGCTTTGATATTGAATAAATCTTATAAAAAGGACTACATTTATGTTCGAAGATAAATCGGCTAATTGTGGCACTTAGTGTGCGAGACATTGAGATCGGCACTTAGTGAGCGAGACATTGAGATGGCACTTAGTGTGCGAAACATCAAGTAAGGAACTTGGTGTGCGGAATTATAATAGCTTCGGCTATGCGATGGCATTTAGTGTGTGAAACATTAAGTATTTGACAGTGTTATGGAAAGGTATAAGTTCGTTATGAATTTGTATAGGTATGTACATGTAAGTATGAAGAACAAATAGAAAAGGTTATGACTTTGCATATAAGTATATGAAAAAGCATATGAAAGGTTTGATATTATCATGAAGTATACATTAACTTTTTCAAATTGATGATTTGTATTTTTTGAATTGTTGAGTAGATTGAGTACGAACTTACTAAGCTTTGTAACTTACTTTGTTTGTTTTTCCCGTGTTTTATAGTGGATTCAAAGCTAGCTTGGATTCGGGGATCGTCAGAGTCTACGTCACACTATCCAACCGTCTACTTGGTACTTTTGAATTGTGTATATATGGTATATGGCATGTATAGGCTTGAGTCAATTTGGTTATGTTTTGGAAGTGAATATTGCTATTTGAGATGACTTATGAATAGTTATGTTTTGTTTGTATTTATAGCAATGAGATTCGGCTTAATTTGGCTAGTTTGATTATATATATAAGTGTGCTTATGGCTTATATTATGAGGTTTGTGGAATTGGTATTATGTTTGTGAATTGGAACACAATGATGTATGTTTGGTAAATGTTTTTAGATATTAACTAATGTCATTTTGTAAACGTTGATAAATTGACAATGATTGTGACTGAAGTTTAGGATAAGAAATGTTAGATTAAATGGTAAGAATTATGGTTGATTTGGTTGTTATGGATTGCCTATTTTGGTTTGTTTTTGTGCTATATGTGTAGGTGAAGGTTTGTACCAAACGAGGTGGCAAAATGGCTAGGGAAATAGCCTATTTTTCCCCACAGACAGAGACATAGGCGTGTGTCCCAGCCGTGTGTGACACATGGTCAAATTACATGGCTATGTGTCCCCTAGTGTTGAAATTAATTTGAAGTCAGTGTCCTCCACACGGTCTCACACACGGGCGTTGACTGGTCGTGTGGTACAAGTTAGTATACCCCCTAAGTGGCACACGGCCTAGCACACGGGCGTGTGAATTGGCTGTGTTGAACAAGTTAGTATACCCTATAGTTTTGGCACAGGTTAACACAAGGCCTGGCACACGGACGTGTGTAGCCACTTCGAAGGGTACAGAGGCTAGACATACGTGCGTGTGGTTGGCTGTGTGACCCAAGTTAGCATGTATGCTCTGTTTTCACACGGCCTAAGCCACGGGCGTGTCTACTAGTTGTGTCAGGCACACGGCCTGTTCTCACGGGCGTGTGACCCTTGTTTACATGAAAAATTTCTAAGTGTCCATAATTTTTGTATGATATCGGTTTAGTCCTGAACAACTTCTAAAACATGTTTAAGGCCTCGTAGGCCCTTATACGAGACAATGTGATTGTGTGAAATGATTTATGAGAATGAATACTTATTGTTGTATAAACGTATGCTTTATGTGTTATGAATGGATCGGTAATACCTCGTAACCCTATTCTGGCGTTGAATGCAGGTAAGGGGTGTTACATTTATTGGTATCAGAGCTACGGTTTAGTCAATTCTAGGACTAACATAGCATGTGTAAGAGTCTAATTATACATGCCATATATAAACTGTGATAGTGTGATGACTCCTGACGTTTTAAACTTTGTTTTCATATAGTAATGGATCCCAATCGAGCTATAGCTGATGAGGTTGAGAGTAATGCGCCTGATCCCGCTCAAGGGATAGCGCCATCTGATTTTAGACCTGTGACGGGTAGCCAGGGAGGAGAGGCTAAAGAAGCCTTCTTCCAAATGATGAATGAGTGGTTCACTCAATATATTCGTATGAACCCGTTGCTCTACAACCTCTACCCCTTCCTATTCCCCAACCTATACCCGTAGCTCCTCAAGGAGTTGAGCTTTTAAGATTGAACAAGCCTCCAGTAGATAAGATATGTAAACATGGGGCTAAAGAGTTCCGGCTTACTGTTGATGATAATGCAGAGAGAGCTGAGTTCTGGCTCGAATATATGATTCGAGTATTCGATGAATTGTCATGTACTCTTGATGAATGTATTAAATGTGTGGTATCTTTGTTGAGAGACACCGCTTACCAATGGTGGAACATGTTGATATCTGTAGTTCCAAAAGAACTGGTTACTTGGGAGTTCTTTCAATCTGAATTTCGAAAGAAATACATCAGTCAAAGATTTCTCGATCAGAAGAATAAAGAATTTCTAGAGTTGAAAAGGGCCGAAAGACTATAACAGAGTATGAAAGATAATTTGTTCGGTTGAGCAAGTATGCTCGGGAATATGTTTCCACTGAAGAAATTATGTGCAAGCGATTCGTAGATGGATTCAACAAAGATATAAAACTGCTAGTCGGAATTCTAGAGTTGAAAGAATTTGTCGTTCTTGTTGAAAGGGCTTGTAAAGCCGAGGATCTTAGCAAAGAAAAGAGAAAGGCAGATTCAGAAGCTAGAGACTCGAGAAAAAGATCGATGAGTAAGCCGTATCAATCTTCATCAAAAAAATCCAGAGACTATTTTAACCGATCGATAGTTTCAGTGGGATATTCTAATCATGATCGTGGAAAGCAGTATACCAACCCTAAAGTTGAAACTACATTGTTATCAAGTGTTGGAAATGTGAAAGATGTTAAACCCGAGTGTCAATAGTGTGGAAGACGGCATTTTGGACAGTGTTGGATGAAAAATAATAATAGAGCTTGTTATAGTTGTGGTTCACAAGATCATTTTATCAGAGATTGTCTCAAGCTAAATGAAAAATATAAATCTTAGAATGAAAGATCGAGTAATACAACTACTCGAGGGAGGCCGCCAAGAAATACGAGAAATGCAAGTGGTAATCGTGGTACAATGAGAGATTCTACAATGAGATCTGAGGCCAGAGTACCTGCTAGAGCTTACGCTATTCGCGCCCACGAAAATGCGTCATCACCTAATGTCATTACCGGTACATTTTCTCTTTACGACACTAATGTTATTGCATTGATTGATCCAGGATCTACTCATTCGTATATTTGTATAAATTTGGTGTCTAATAAGAATTTGCTTGTCGAGTCTACTGAATTTTTGATTAAAGTATCGAACCCCTTAGGCAAGTATGATGTAGTTGATAAAGTATGCAATAACTGTCCTTTAATGATTCGGGGTTACTGTTTTTCGGCTAACTTAATGCTTTTTCCATTTGATAAGTTGATGTAATTCTGGAATGGATTGGTTAACTTTGCATGATGTTGTTGTGAACTGTAGACGAAAGACTATAGAACTGAAATGCCAGAATAATGAAATTCTCCGGATTGAATCTGATGAGTCCGGTGGTTTACCAATAGTGATTACATCGATGACAGCTCAGAGGCATGTGAGAAAAGGTTGTGAAGCTTATCTCACTTATGTTTTTGATACTAAAGCATCTGAAAAGAAGGTTGAATTAGTGCCAGTCGTTTGTAAATATCCAGATGTATTTCCTAAAGAATTACCGGGATTGCCACCTATTAGAGAGGTCGAGTTTGGTATTGAAATAGTATCGGGAACAATGCCGATATCAATAGCTCTGTAATGGCTCTAACAAAGTTGAAAGAGTTGAAAGCTCAATTACAAGAGCTAGCAGATGAAGGTTTTCCACGACCTAGTTTTTCGCCCTAAGGTGCGCCTGTATTGTTCGTAAAGAAGAAAGACAGGTCAATGAGAATGTGTATAGAAGGTCCTCAACTCAACAAAGTTACGATAAAGAATAAGTATCTGTTGCCGAGAATAGATGATTTGTTTGATCAGTTGAAAGGTGCAACAATGTTTTCAAAGATTGATTTGAGATCGGGTTATTATCAGTTGTGAGTAAAAGACTCATATGTGCCAAAAACTGCATTCAGAACGAGGAACGAACATTATTAATTTCTTGTTATGCCTTTTGGTTAGACTAATGCTCCTGCCATTTTTATGGATTTGATAAATCAGATTTTTAGACCGTATTTAGATAGATTTGTTGTTATATTCATTGATGACATTCTAATCTACTCACAAGATGAGTCTGAGCATGCCGAGCATTTGAAGATTGTGTTGCAAACCTTAAGAGATAAGCATTTGTATGTTAAATTCAGCAAATGTGAGTTATGGCTTTGAGAAGTTGGATTTTCGGGACACATAGTCTCGACGGATGGTATTCGAGTTGATCCGAGCAAGATTTCTGCAGTTATTGATTGGAAACCACCTAGAAATGTATTCGAGGTTAGAAGTTTTTTAGGATTGGCTGGTTACTATCGATGCTTTGTTAAAGGGTTCTCGATGATTGCTACGTCGATGACTAGATTACTATAGAAAGATGTGAAATTTGAATGGTCCGAGAAATGTCACCAAAGTTTCGATCAATTGAAAGCATTATTGACAGAGGCACTGGTGTTAGTTCAGCCTGAGTCGGGTAAAGAATTCATAATTTTCAGTGATGCATCGTTAAATGGCTTGGGTTGTGTTTAGATCCAGGAAGGCAAAGTTGTAGCTTATGCCTTGAGAAAGTTGAAGCCGCGCGAAAAGAATTATCCAACGCACGATTTAGAGTTAGTCGAGATAGTATTCGCATTGATAATTTGGCGTCATTATTTGTTTGGTGAGAAATGCCATGTTTATACCGACCACAAAAGTTTGAAATATCTGATGACTTAGAAAGATTAGAAGAAAGATTAGAATTTGCGACAATGAAGATGGTTAGAATTGCTAAAAGACTATGAATTAGTGATTGACTATCATCTGGGGAAAGCTATTATGGTTGCTGATGCTAGCCAAAAATTCTTATTTGCTTTACGTGCTTTGAACATACAATTATCTTTGTATGACGACGGTTCGATAGTAGCCAAGCTGAAAGCGAGACCACTATTTCTACAGCAGATTTGTGAGGCTCAAAAATTTGATAATGAATTGCAAGCAAAACGAACTCAGTGTGAGTCGACTTTTGATTCTGAGTTTCAAATAAGGCCTGATGAATGTTTGATGTTCCGAGGTAGAATTTACGTACAGAGAAATCCCAAGCTTATTCATAAGATTTTAAACTAAGCATACAGTAGTTGTTTATCAGTACATCCGGGAAGGACGAAAATGTATAATGATTTGAAATAGCTTTATTGATGGCACAGCATGAAACGTGATATCTCAAAATTTGTTTCGAACTGTTTGATTTGTTAGCAAGTCAAAATTGAGCATCAAGTGCCGTCAGGTTTGTTACAGCCTATTATGATTCCTGAGTGGAAATGAGTTAAAGTAACAATGGATTTCGTATCTGGTTTGCCCTTATCTCTGAAAAGATGCTATCTGGGTTGTTGTTGACAGATTGACGAAAAAAGCTCATCTTATTCCATTACGTATAGATTTCTCGCTTGATAAATTAGGTAAGTTGTATATTTCCAAAATTATGAGATTACATGGTGTTCCCGTATCTAATCCAAGATTTACTTCATGATTTTGGAAGAAATTACAAGAAGCTTTGGGTTCAAAGTTGCATTTTAGCACTGTGTTTCATCCACAAACTGATGGTCAAGCCAAGCAAGTTATTCAGATACTTGAGGATATGTTGTGTTGTTGCATTCTTGAGTTTGAAGGTAGCTGGGAGAAATACCTACCACTGATTGAATTTGCTTACAGTAATAGTTTTCAAACGAGTATTAAGATGGCACCATACGAAGCTCTATACGGTCATAAATGTCAAACACCATTGTACTGAACTGAGCTTAGCGAGAATAAGATTCACGGGGTTGATCTAATCAGAGAGACTGAAGAAAAAGTGAAAGTAAATCACGATAGTTTGAAAGTAGCTTCGGATCGACAGAAATCGTACGCAGACTTGAAACAGAAAGATATTGAGTTCCAGGTCGGAGATAAAGTGTTTTTGAAAGTGTCGCCGTTGAAAAAGATATTACGGTATTGTCGGAAAGGGAAATTGAGTCTGCGATTCATCGGACCGTATGAGATTATCGAGCGAGTTGGACCAGTGGCATATTCACTATCTTTACCATCTAAGCTAGATAAAATACATAATGTGTTTCATGTGTCGATGCTTCGACGATACCGATCTGACCCTTCACATGTTATTTGCCTAACAGATATTGAAATTTAGTCTGATATGTCATATGCTGAAGAACCGATTCGAATTTTATCTCGTGAGATCAAAGAGCTGAGAAATAAGAGAATCACATTAGTAAAAGTATAATGACATTGACACGGGGTTTAAGAAGCTACGTGGGAAATCGAGGAAACTATGAGAAAACAGTACCCTAACATAATCAATGGTAAGATTTTCGAAGACGAAAATCCCTAAGAGGGGAGAGTTGTAACAGCCTATTTTTGGTCAAATCAGAACAGTGGTTTCAAAACCATGAATTCAAGGTCAAAATATTTATTTTATTATTATTTTAATGTTTAAAGTATGATAGCATGTATGTGTGAAAATTTCGTGAAGAAATTTTATCGTTTGATTGGTCAATCTGATAAAAAGGACTAAATCACGTAAAGCGTAAAAATTGAGTTCTAATAGATAAAGGTGTCTAATAGCTATAGAACCTTAAAGATAAGGTCCTTATGTTATAATTAAACCATTAATTGTGTGAGTGGAGTTTTATGGACAATATATATGTTGTTTTAATGGTTTATGAACAAGGTTAAAATGGTAAAAGGTGAATTAAATTGAACAAAACATTATTATCATCTTTTATACTCATCATCAACCTAAAGTTAGGGCAAAAAAAGCCATTTCTTTTCTCTTCATTCGGCTATGATATGTTTGTCAATAAAGGTACAGTTTTTGTCCCGTTTTTAATGATTTCTATGTTTTTGAGATCATTGCAGCTAGTACTAGCTAGCCCAGGGGATAATTTGCAAAATTGTTAAAGATTCTGAATGTTTCCATTGATGAATATGTACAATTTTTGATGATTGATGATAGAGTGTGAGTGTTTGTTGTTATATAAACAAGTTTTGTAAAGTGATTTTGAGTAAAAATGCAAAGTAGTGATTAATTTGTGAAAATATGAAAATGTGTGGTTAAATGTGTGAATAAATGAAAAATATGGGCTGCTAAAGGCATGAAGGTAATTCGGTTAAGGATGGGTTTGTACTAAATTGCATGAATTTGCAATTTTATGTGATAAGGACTAAATTGTAAAAATGTGAAACTTTGGGGGTAAAAGTGTAAACATGCTCAAATTTGTGTTTTGGATTAAATTGAATAAAGTAGTGATTGAATAAGCTGGATTTGTTATTATATAGATCAAGCAAAACAAAATTCAGACCTAGATCGGGGGAAAAGTAAAGTTATCGACTAAACGACTTGATTCGTCGTTTTAGCGTCCGAGGTAAGTTCGTGTGCAGTAAGCATTGTTATAATTATCCTTTTTAATGCTTTGATATTGCATAAATTGTATATACGGGACTACTTTTATGTTCGACGATAAATGATCTAATTGTGGCACTTAGTGTGTGAGAAATTGAGATTGGCACTTAGTGTGTGAGACATTGAGTTGGCACTTAGTGTGTGAAACATCGAGTAAGGGACTTGGTGTGCGGAATTGTAATAGCTTCAGCTATGCGATTGCACTTAGTGTGCGAAACATCGAGTATTCAACAGTGTTACGAAAAGGTATGAGTTCGTTATGAATTTGTACAGGTATGTACATGTAAGTATGAAGATCAAATAGAAAAGGTTATGACTTTGTATATAAGTATATGAATAAGCTTATGGAAGGTTTGATATTATCATGAAGTATACATTAACTTTTTCAAATTGATGATTTGTATTTTTTGAATTGTTGAGCAGATTGAGTACGAACTTACTAAGCTTTGTAGCTTACTTTGTTTGTTTTTCTCGTGTTTTATAGTGGATTCAAAGCTAGCTCAGATTCAGGGATCGTCAGAATCTACGTCACACTATCCAACCGTCTACTTGGTAGTTTTGAATTGTGTATATATGGTATATGGCATGTATAGGCTTGAGTCATTTTGGTTATGTTTTGAAAGTGAATATTACTATTTGAGATGACTTATGAATAGTTATGTTTTGTTTGTATTTATAGCAATGAGATTTGGCTTAATTTGGCTAGTTTGATTATATATATATATATATATATATATAAGTGTGCTTATGGCTTATATTATGAGGTTTGTGGAATTGGTATTATGCTTGTGAATTGGAACAAAATGATGTATGTTTGGTAAATGTTTTTAGATATGAACTAATGTCATTTTGTAAACTATTTAATGTTACTTGGAAATGGTTGATAAATTGATAATGATTGTGATTGAAGTTTAGGATAAGAAATGTTAGTTTAAATGGTAAGAGTTATGGTTGATTTGGTTGTTATGGATTGCCTATTTTGCTTTATTTTTGTGCCATATGTGTAGGAGAAGGTTTGTACCAAATGGGGTGGCAAAATGGCTTGGTAAATAGCCTATTTTTGTCCACACGGGTGTGTCTCTCAGCCGTATGTGACACACGGTCAAATTACACAGCCGTGTGTCCCTTGGTGTTGGAATTAAATTGAAGTTAGTATGCTCCATACGGTCTCACACACTGGCGTGTGACTGGCCGTGTGGTACAAGTCAGTATACCCTCCTAAATGGCACACGGCCTAGCACACGGGCGTGTGACTTGGTCGTGTTGAACAAGTCAGTATACCCTATAGTTTTGGCACAGCCTAACACACGGCCTGGCACACGGACGTGTGTAGCCACTTCGAAGGGTACACGAGCTAGACACATGGGCGTATGGTTGGTCGTGTGACCCAAATCAGTATGTATGCTCTATTTTTACACAGCCTGGGACACAGACGTGTCTACCAGTCGTGTGAGGCACACGGCTTGTTCACACAGGCGTGTGACCCTTGTTTACATGAAAAATTTCTAAGTGTCCAGAATTTTTGTATGATTTCAGTGTAGTCCCGAACCACTACTAAAGCATGTTTAAGGCCTCGTAGGCCCTTATAATGGACAGTGTGATTATGTGGAATGATTTATAAGAATTAATACTTATTGTTGTATGAATGTATGCTTTATGTGTTCTGAATGGATCGGTAATATCTCGTAACCCTGTTCTGGTGTTGAATACGGGTAAGGGTTGTTACAAGAAGGTATTGTTTTATGGCAACCAATAACGAGAGAAGGGATCGAGGTAGATAAACCAAAGGTAGATGTCATTGAGAAACTCCTACCTCCAACGTCTGTAAAGGATGCTAGGAACTTTTTGGGACATGTCGGATTCTATCGAAGATTCAGAAAATACTTCTCCAAAATTGCTAAACTCTTATGCAAAGTATCGGAGAAGGACACAACATTCAACTTTGATGAAGAATGTTTGAAAGCTTTTAATGAATTGAAGATTTGGTCAGTTTCGTCACCAATTATCATCGTACTAGATTGGGATTTTTGATGTGATCCCGACCGCATCATGTGAAGATAAAACTCAATGCCATCGAGATTGGCCTAAACAAGAGGGGCCTAAGTGCAAAATGAAGCTCAATTTTAGTTTGTTCATTTGTGTGCAGACCTTAATTAAGAAAGCTTGGGTTGGAAATCATTGCTGGAATAATCGAACAATCAAATATGTCTGATTCAAGTGTACCATGCAATTTGCTACAAGCCCATTCAGCTCGTTCATAACTCATCCAAGCTCATTCAGCTCAACATTAATCGGTTTTAGCTAGTGCATCAATTTGCTAGAAAACCTAATTCGATTTCAGCTCAAATTTAGCTTTATTTAATTTATGCATTTTGAGCTACTTAATTGCTGGAATAAACTTCAATAATATTTAGTATAAGTATTAAATGTGTCTTTAGTTATTTAATATGTCTAAGTTTTTTTCAGAATTAAATATGCCTTAGTTAATTAATTTGTATTAATTTGCACAACCATTTAATTTGCTTGAAATCTATTTAATTTGTCTTAGCTCAAATAGCCCCTTAAAGTGTCTTAGAGTTAAACAACATAATTGAGCTAGTCAATGTGTCCTTACCGAATTTTAATTGATGTTTTTAGGTGACCATTTAGCTGAATTCAGCTAGTGCATGGATGGCATTAATAGGGGCATGAATTTGGCTGAAGCATTAAGATGAATTTAAAGTCCAGCAACTGTTTACTCTTTTCCAAAGGGTTGTTCGTGGAGTTCAATAGCCAAGATGCTATTCACACAAGTCCATTTAGCTCACAAAACATTTTCATACCATGGAAGCTATTCATCTTCGTCCATTCACACTTGGAGGCTGTTGGAGATCAAGTGTTCACACCATTGGGCTGTTCATGCGCCACATTCACATTAATTTTGCTGATGATCATTCACCTGCCCAAGGAAGAATTAAAGCTGATCATAATCATCTTGGTTGCTCAATCATTGAATCCTTTTAGCTTAAGTGTTCAGCTCATTAAATTAGCTGAATTGAAATACTAAACAACTTGATGGTTGGTGTCACCTAGGCCTAGAGGTCTTTAAAAGTTTTGTACTTATTAATTAAGCTTAGTTCAGCACATTAACAGCTTAGCTAAGCTGATTGCTTGTGACTATTCGGTTAGGCATAGCTTAGAACTATAAATACCTTGTATTCAACTGATTGTATAGACTTTGCCATTTTGAATGAACATTGAGTTATTTGTGAGGTTTTCATCTCTCAAATTTCATCCAAGACTTAGCTTGACTTATTTGCTAGTCAGTGGCGTCAACCTGTTTCTTTTATCGAACTTATCACTCTCGTAGTGTGGCGTTCACCCCAAACTTTACACCTTTGGTTCTTACCTTCCTAGGTAACAGGTCAAGGTTTCTTTTCTATCATCTACCCACCTTAAGGTCACATACGTCCCGGGTCAGCACTCACCTATAGTGTTGGTTCAATCTTGATACTTAAGTTCGATTTCCATTCCATCCAAGTTAACACCTATCCCATTTTATTATTTGTTAGCCGAACCTATAACAACAAGCACTTCAAAATTGAGCCTATCTTTGTTACCTTACTCTATACTTAGCCTAATTCCAACCATACTTCAAAATTGAACGATACTTCTTCTTTAGACGATCGGGCACATAATCGAATCGGACAACTCAACAAGGCCATGGTTGTATCATTTGGTATTAGAGCTTGCAAAAATGCGAAGTACGGATGTTCGGAGCTCTCCCAGAATAGGTTCGTTAAAAAAATTCGAAAAAAAATTGTACATATATATTATTCATCATATTGTAGTACAAAAAATAGAAGAAAATTCAAAGGTTCAAAAAAAACTGTTTCAAGTGGTCAATTCTATTTTCCCGATCTACAAAAGTCCTCTTCAACCGAAACCAACACCATTTCGCCACACTCAAGCACACTATATTTTTCTTTCAACCCACCTTACACCCATTAATCATCTACATTGTAAAACCCCTTGAAGTTGACCCCTAAGACTAGTAGATTAGTCTAATCAAGTCTTCTACGAAACTTCGAGAGGCGAATCGAGTGGTAAAAGGCACGAGATTTGTGAGAGCGTTAGAGTGAAGAATAAGAAAAGGCCAAATTAAGATTGTAAACACGAGTGGAGTGTCATCTTTGTTTTCTTTGTGGGTGAAACGTGAGGTTTGTATTGGTAAGGTATTTATCTTCTATTTTAAATTCTTTTGTTTTCCATCAATAAATCATGTTTCAAGAAGAGCTTTCAGAATCAGATTTTCAATATGTAATGAAAGAAATGCGTAGAATTGTGAGATCTAAATTTGGAAGGTTGCATGAACGATTGGACCGATTGGAGGAAAGAGACCAACAGGAACGATTGTCTCCAAGTCAAAAGACGGAGTCAAGACTATTACGAAGACAAACATCTAATGACTATTCGAGAATAGATCCATACCGTGATTCCTACTTATCGAGGCATTCGAGTAGAAAGAAAGAAAGCTTCGAGTCTGAGGTCTTTCAAGATGACAAATGAGAAGGTAGATATATCTCTTTAAGAGCATCAAAGTACTCATCCACGGAGGATTATTCACGAAGAGTTGATCGTGACCCATATGTAAATGCTTTCCCTTCCTTTGAATGAAAAGCTTGTCATTTTGATTCATTTGTATCATCTCCATCTTGTAATGAAAGGAAGAGACAAACAGAAATAAAAAGAAAAGAGAGGCAAGAAATGTTAACGCGAGAAAATGATTGGATCTTAAAAAAAATCGAGAGAAGAAAAAGAGAGATGAAAGAAAAAGAAATTGAAAAGGAAAAAGAGATTGAGATTGAAAAAGAGTGTGAGCAAGAAACGCAAATTGAAAAGAAAAGTGAGACTGAAGAAAGAAAAGAAATTGATAAAGAAACGAGTGTCGTCGAGTTCTCAAAAAAAGAGACCGAGGTAAAAGAGAGAGTTTGAAAATGAGTTAGAAAAAAAACGAGTGAAAAAGACGAAAGAGAACAAGAAAAAGTGTGGAATGTCTTTACTAACCAACTTGTGAGTTTTCCTCATATTGTTTCTTCTTTTCAGGTTCCTAAAGATTCATTTGACAAGTTTCAACTTCATTATCTTCTTGAAGAGAGGCGGTTCAAGTTGTTCAGCAAAGGTAAGATCATTGATGACCTTAGTCCACAACTGCTTAAAGGTAAGCAAGGTAAGAGTTCCCTAGCGTTTGACTTTCAACAATCCCACTTGAATGTTATTGATAAGGTTGTCGAAGACTTAGTTTGTGAAAGAGCTCCTTATTTTGCTTTAGTTGATTGTCATTCTCTGTTTGTTGATGATAATTTCGTTTTAAGTGGAGGCATGAAGAGTTGTTTACTTGATGTGTTTTGCATTGAAAAATCTGTTGATGACGTTGGATTAATTCATCTTGTGCAAACTTTGGACGTGCATGATAGCAATTATTCACATAAAAGCTTGATTTATTCGATTGTGATGGTTATGTGAATTCTTTATATTTTTGTGTGAAACCCTTTCGTATAAGCATGCCTTTGCGAATGAAATATGAAGGGTTTGATTGCTCGAATGAATATATCCCTAAATCTTGTTTGCTTGGCATGTGTGATGTCTTGGTGAAAACGAAATTTTTGTTGCGTTGCAGAACGACCGATCAAAACTATGTTTTTAAACCCAGAGCATGTATTCCTAAGTTGATGACAAGAAAAGGTGAGTATCAAAATTGTATTTTGAATAATATGGTTACCCCTTCTATTTGCTCCGAGTTTTATCTTTATTTTGTCTGAAAACAAAGCGTGTGAATCATGTTGGCTTGCAAAGTCAAAATCCGATTTATGATTCCAGAAATTTCTCTATTTTGTGGTTTAAAAGGTTTGAACATGTTTTGCATGATAATGACTTAAAATTGCTTCATGTTCTTTCTACTATTGCGGTATTGAAATTGTCACATCAAATTGAAATGGCAAGAGAATACTTTGTCTTTGATCCCGGTGCACATCGTTCTATATCATTGGCTAAGGGATTTGAACCATGGAAAGTTTATTTCCAAAACTATAGCTATCAAATGCCTTGTGATTCAGGTTTGTTGCCATCAATAAATTTCTTGATTCATTATGATAAGGTGAGACAAACTTCTATTTTTGAACTTGGGATTGGATTACATGATCAATTTTTGAATCATGGCGAAAAGGTAAAACCAACTTCCGTTTTTGATCCCGACATTGGTTTATTTATGAATAGCATTTCAGAAAGTTCTTTTGTGTCTATAACTTATTTTGTCATTAATTGGTTCCATTCTTGTGTAGGTGACAAGCCGAAGTGGTATCCTCATAAAGAGGGAGGGTATGCAAATAACCTACTTCCTTTTCGAACCATTTGTGGTTCTTGGGTTTTTGGAAACGATTTTGTTAGACTCATTAACAAAAGGGTTTGTGTCCTGGAGAGTTTCTTCGTGAGCAAATGGCTTGATTTGAGAACCAATCGTCTTCAAGAGGGAGGGTATGATGCGATCTCAAACGCATCATGTTACGACACAACTCGACGCCTTCGAGATTGGCCTAAACAAGAGGGGCCTAAGTGCAAAACGAAGTTTAATTTTAGTTTGTTCATTTGTGTGCAGGCATTAATTAAGCAAGCTTGGCCTGGAAACCATTGCTGGAATAATCGAATAATCAAATATGTTCGATTCAAGTGTTCCATGCAATTTGCTACAAGCTCATCCAGCTCGTTCATAGCTCATCCAAGCTCATTCAGCTCAACATTAATCGGTTTTAGCTAGTGCATCAATTTGCTGGAAAATCTAATTTGGTTTCAGCTCAAATTTAGCTTTATTTAATTTATGCGTTTTGAGCTACTCAGTTGCTAGAATTAACTTAAATAATATTTAGTTTAAGTATTAAATATGTCTTTAGTTATTTAATATGTCTAAGTATTTTCAGGATTAAATATGCCTTAGTTAATTAATTTGTATTAATTTGGACAGCCATTTAGTTTGCCTAAAATCTATTTAATTTGTCTTAGCTCAAAAACCCCTTTAAAGTGTCTTAGAGTTAGACAACTTAGTTGAGGTAGTTAATGTGTCCTTACCAAATTTTAATTGATATTTTTAGGTGACCATTTAGCTGAATTCAGCTAGTGCATGGATGGCATTAATATGGACATGAATTTGGCTGAAGCATTAAGCTGAATTTAAAGTCCAGCAACTACTTACTCTTTTCCAAGGGGCTGTTCGTGGAGTTCAATAGCTAAGATTTTGTTCACACAAGTCCATTCAGCTCACAAAACGTTTTGACACCATGGAAGCTATTCATTTTTGTCCATTCACACTTAGAGGCTATTTGTAATATCCTGAATTAGGGGTTATTTGTGATTGTATTGTTTTGTATGAGTTCGTATTGTCTTGTTGTTAAGTGAGATGTTCTAGGGCTTAGGAATAAGCCAAGGGTAGGCTCGAGCTGTAGGAAAATTTTTATTTTTAAGCTTTAGTTAAAGGGAGTTGAAGGAGCTAGTGGTTAAGAGTAATTCGTGGGGAATTTTAGCACAAGAATTGGCTTGGTAAAGTGGCAAGGAGGCGCCACTTAGAGCCTTGAAGGTGACGCCACAAGTAGTGTGAGGGGGATTAGGTTCGAGTCCCATGGATGGCAATAAGGTGACTTTTATTTTTGCTTTTGTATGGCATATGTTGGTCAAATTTTATTTATGGTAAGGATGGACTTTTTCACTTATGGATAGTAGACTAAGGAAAAAGGCAAGTGTTTATTTAAGTAATGAAATCCTAAGCTTTTGGTATGATAAGGGGACATAAGGCATGGATTAAGGGATGAGGTTTGGAAACTTTTTAATGGCATTTTGTCCATGAACATGGACGGTTTTGTGGACTAAGGGAGGAGCCGATTTTGTGGTGGGTTTTGGGAAAAGTTGGTAGCTTGGGAGAAATTTCATATTTTTGGTCTTTTTGCTCACCCAAAAGCAATAGTGTTTCTCTCATCTTTTCCTCTTGGCCGAATATGCATAGTGAGGTTTGGGCATTCTTTTTGTGTTATTTTGTTGTCTAGAAAGCTTGTGTGTTTTTCTTTTGGAAACCGAAATAGGAGATCACTTGTGCACTATTTTTCTTTCTTGACCTTAAGCCGAAACCATTTGTGCATCTTCTTCTCTTTTACCTTGCTAAGGCCGAACCTACTACACTCCCACCTCTCTCCTTGTCTTTTCCATTTTCTTTTGCTCAAAGCCGAAAGTACCATCTCCTCCCTTTCATCTTTTTCTTTCTTCTCTCAAACTCTTGTGCCAAAATCCTCTCCACCTTCCTTTGCCGAATTCCCTCTCTTCCATTTTACTTTCTTTTTCTTCCTCTTTTCCATTCTAGCCTAATTTTATCTGTTGTCTTTAATCAACCATAGCCGAAACTCCCTTCATCACTCAACCATTTTGCCAAAATTTCCCATTCCTTTTTTGATTTGTCTTGGCCGAATATCAACAAGGGTAAATCTCTTTTTGGTTCTTCTCTATTCGGTTTTGGAGTGGGGTAAGTGTTCTTGGCCGAAACTCCATTCTTACTTTCTCTTCTTCTCTGTCGACACACATAGGTGAAAGCCTAATCCGGCATTTGTTGATAGTGTTGTTAAAAATTAATGGGAACCGATTTCTCCTAGGTTCTTCGGGATTGTGGAAGCAGTGGATTTAAGCCCCTATTCTTTAGTGATCGAAGTTGGTAAGTCAAGTGGTAAGGATATCTGTGTTGGTTCATCATTCTTTAAGTTGTTGAAAAGCCGAAGGCTATTGAGACTAAGATTTATTGGTATGGCCGAATGGCCTTGTTAATGGTTTTGTGGTTTGGCTGAATGTAGGACAAGGAGATCTAGTGCGGTAGATCGGGTCTTCGGGATTTAGTGATTTCGATAGTAACAGGTGTGTAACTTACACACTTTATAACTAAGTAAATATGTTAATAATCTGAATGTGTTAAAAGCCGGAAACTGTATAGATCTTGATATGTTACCTATTGGGTATGAGCAAGGATTCGGGTAAGTCCGTTTCGATATGATTTTGCTATATGTTGTTTAATACCATGATCTATGATATACTTGCTGTATGTTCATATTTGAGCATGATGGCATGATTTGCATAATACTTGTACGGTTATGGGTGATATGAGAGGAGGGGGAATATTTGATATCCGTGTCTTTGGGACACCAGAGGTTTGGCACATTATAGCGACTCGTCCCAGTGGCTTAGTACCATAGTGGGTTGGCCCCACATTTGTTATGACGGGATCGTCTCCAGTGATTTGGTATCACACGTGGGTTGGCCCCACACATGGATTATTGTTATTTTGTGACTTTGGGTCACTAGAGGTTTGGCACCTCATAGCGACTCGTCCCAGTGGCTTAGTACCACAGTGGGTTGGCCCCACATTTGTTATGACGGGATTGTCGCCAGTGATTTGGTATCACAACGTGGGTTGGCCCCACAGATGGATTATTCGTGACTTTGGGTCACCAGTGGTTTGGCACCACACTATTATTGGATATCGTGGCTTTAGGTCACCAGTGGTTTGGCACCACCAGTGGTTTGGTACCACACGGGGTAGAAACGGAGTTACGGATGGCTAGGTTTGGGTGCATTACATATATTGCTTGGTTATAATTTTTGTAAGTATGTGGCATTAACCGGGAGGGGGATTATGCACGGAGTCTTGGTGACTCACCTTCTCCCTTATCTTTTCAGGTGATTCGTAGATCGCGGATGAGGAGCCGGATGGACTCGAGGTGGCCATGCAATAGAAATTCGGTTTTACACGGACTTTGGTTTGGGTACTTTATTTTATTTAAATACGGTTTTTTTATATTTATTAGGATTTGTAATAAGGCCTTTTAAATTATGTTTTGAATTATTCATATGCTTTGGATTAGACTTTGAACATGGTTAAGTAAATTACTTGATTAATTTTATAATATCTACGCAACGTTTTCTAAACTACAAAACGCAAAGGTTTTCAAAACTTTACCATCGGGTAATACAAATCACTTGATAATAAATGACAACTCAAATGTTTTTGACAACTTAAATGGTTTCCAAATTTAAACTTTCCACACTTAAATAGAAATGGTTTTCAAATTAATCATTTGGGTTTCTTTTAAAATTACATAAAGGTTTTCTAACCTATGGATCGACAACTAAGTTTTAAAGTTTTATTTCCGGGATTTCAAAGTAAACTATCAGTTTTTAACTAAACATGCACCTATTTTCTTTAGGCATAAAACAACAATAAGTTTTCCACAAAATTTAATCGGTAACTCGATTTTCTTCAAAACGTTTTCCTCTGTGACATGCCAGATTCGGTCGTGGTGTGTTGACCGGGTTTGGGGTGTTACAATTTGGTATCAGAGCCAAGTTCAAAGGCTCGACTGTGGGCCTGAGGCCCAAAATGTTTTAAAATATGGTCTTAAAACATTTTGTTTGAAATTATATGATTTGAAAAGCATGACACCGAGTCTCCGACACCGATCCGCCCAGGTAAGTATCTCAAACTGTTGCTTTTGATGATATGATTATAATGATGATGGCATGACTGAACAGTAGTAGAAACTACTCTAGAGACCCAAAAAAAACTATAGGTTGGATGTACTCGCGAAACAACCTCTTATTAAAACTTTTCATAAAACTGTGCTGTAAAGATAGTGGAATAATGACTAAAGCATAAAACTTTTAAATCAGATAAGTCGAGACTTTAGACATGAGCACTCGAGGTCGGGGTCGTAATATGCGTGGACGCGGTCGGGGTAGGATGGCAGTGTCTGAGCCAGTGAGGTCTGGTCAGGGGTCGGAAAATGAGATACCAGCACCACCACCAGCTGTAGGTGGTGAGTTCCAGGATCAAACGGGGGATGACGCAGTGTCTCAGGCGATGCTGGGAGTTCTTGAGAGGGTAGCTGGAGTAGGTGGAGGCGCGGGAGCTCGAAAATTTGTACCTGAGCGACTCCGAGCCAATGGAGCTGAGGTATTTCGAGGTGTTTCTGGTGTGGTTCCCAGTACGGCTAAGTATTGGTTAGAGGCGACGGAGTGAATCATGAATGACTTGGATCTGAATGTTGAAGAAAAGCTGAAAGGGATAGTGTCGCTTCTTCGGGATGAGTCATACCAGTGGTGGCTCACGGTGCGAGATAGTGCTGCAGCGGAGGATCTCACTTGGGACTATTTTAAGGCAGCGTATCAGAAGAAGTATGTTGGCTCTAGCTACAATGATGCGCAGCGGAAGGCATTTCTGAGATTGGTTCAGGGGAGTAAGTACGTATCAGAGTATGAGGCAGAATTTTTAAGACTGAGCCGGTATGCTCGAGGTATCGTGGCTACGGAGCACGAGCGATGTGTCAGGTTCGAGGATAGATTAAGGGATGAGCTGAGATTGCTGATTGCTCCACAGCAGCAACGAGAGTTTGCTGTGCTAGTAGAAAAGGCTAAGATAGCCGAAGGGATAAAGGAATCTGTGAGGCAGAATCATGACAGGAATAAACATAAGAGAAGTTTTGGATCATTCGGGTCGGCCGGAGTTCTCAGAAGAGGGCTAGGCATGGTGGGTCGAATCAGGCGGAGAGGCCTGTGGCTGCTAATCAAGGACCAGCACAGTGTAATCAGTGTGGGAAATCTCATTGGGGAGAATGTTGGACCGTTGGCAAAGGATGCTTTGAATGTGGCTCGCTAGATCATCATGTGAGGGACTGTCCACGTAAGCTAGCCAGGAATCAGTCTGAGGGTCAGGGTCGTGCTCAGATCAGAAATGAGGGACCACCACCGCAGAGGGGTCATGGTAACGGTAGAGGAGGTAATGGTTCTGGCCGAGGTCGTGGAGCATCAGGCAGTGGTGCTGATGGTGTAGATGCGAGACAGCCAGGGTTAGTTTATGTAGTCAGGCGTCGTGAGGAGGAAGATGTGCCAGATGTGATAACGGGTACGTTTCTTATTTCCGGAATACCCTTTATTGCCTTGTTAAATATAGGGTCAACTCATTCCTGTATTGCTAGTGAAGTATCTAGAACTTTGAGTGTGAACTTTGAGACTGTTCATAGAAAGTATGTTAGTTTTATTAAGATCAGAGTGCGCAGCAAGAGCGTAGTATGGTGAGTGAGGATGCACGACTGTTAGTTAGTTGGAAATTTCGAGGACGAAATTTCTTTAAGGAGGGTAGAATTGTAATATCCTGAATTAGGGGTTATTTGTGATTGTATTGTTTTGCATGAGTTTGGATTGTCGTGTTGTTAAGTGAGATGTTCTAGGGCTTAGGAATAAGCCAAGGGTAGGCTCGAGCTGTAGGAAAATTTTTATTTTTAAGCTTTAGTTAAAGGGAGTTGAAGGAGCTAGGGGTTAAGAGTAATTCGTGGGGAATTTTAGCACAAGAATTGGCTTGGTAAAGTGGCAAAGAGGCACCACTTAGAGCCTTGAAGGTGACGCCACAAGTAGTGTGAGGGGGATTAGGTTCGAGTCCCATGGATGGCAATAAGGTTACTTTTATTTTTGCTTTTGTATGGCATGTGTTGGTCAAATTTTATTTATGGTAAGGATGGACTTTTTCACTTATGGATAGTAGACTAAGGAAAAAGGCAAGTGTTTATTTAAGTAATGAAATCCTAAGCTTTTGGTATGATAAGGGGACATAAGGCATGGATTAAGGGATGAGGTTTGCAAACTTTTTAATGGCATTTTGTCCATGAACATGGACGGTTTTGTGGACTAAGGGAGGAGCCAATTTTGTGGTGGGTTTTGGGAAAAGTTGGTAGCTTGGGAGAAATTTCATTTCTTTGGTCTTTTTGCTCACCCAAAAGCAATAGTGTTTCTCTCATCTTTTCCTCTTGGTCGAATATGCATAGTGAGGTTTGGGCATTCTTTTTGTGCTATTTTGTTGTCTAGAAAGCTTGTGTGTTTTTCTTTTGGAAACCGAAATAGGAGATCACTTGTGCACTATTTTTCTTTCTTGACCTTAAGCCAAAACCATTTGTGCATCTTCTTCTCTTTTACCTTGCTAAGGCCGAACCTACTACACTCCCACCTCTCTCCTTGTCTTTTCCATTTTCTTTTGCTCAAAGCTGAAAGTACCATCTCTTCCCTTTCATCTTTTTCTTTCTTCTCTCAAACTCTTGTGCCGAAATCCTCTCCACCTTCCTTTGCCGAATTCCCTCTCTTCCATTTTACTTTCTTTTTCTTCCTCTTTTCCATTCTAGCCGAATTTTATTTGTTGTCTTTAATCAACCACAGCCGAAACTCCCTTCATCACTCAACCACTTTGCCAAAATTTCCCATTCCCTTTTTGATTTGTCTTGGCCGGATATCAACAAGGGTAAATCTCTTTTGGGCTCTTCTCTATTCGGTTTTGGAGAAGGGTAAGTGTTCTTGGCCGTTACTTTCTCTTCTTCTCTGTTGACACACATAGGTGAAAGACTAATCCGGCATTTGTTGATAGCGTTGTTAATCATTAATGGGAACCGATTTGTCCTAGGTTCTTCGAGATTGTGGAAGCAGTCGATTTAAGCCCCTATTCTTTAGCGATCGAAGTTGGTAAGTCAAGTGGTAAGGATATCTATGTTGGTTCATCATTCTTTAAGTTGTTGAAAAGCCGAAGGCTATTGGGACTAAGATTTATTGGTATGGCCGAATGGCCCTGTTAATGGTTTTGTGGTTTGGCTGAATGTAGGACAAGGAGATCTAGTGCGGTAGATCGGGTCTTCGGGATTTAGTGGTTTCGCTAGTAACAGGTGTGTAACTTACACACTTTATAACTAAGTAAATATGTTAATAATCTGAATGTGTTAAAAGCCGGAAACTGTGTAGATCTTGATATGTTACCTATTGGGTATGAGCAAGGATTCGGGTAAGTCCGTTTCGATATGATTTTGCTATATGTTATTTAATACCATGATCTATGATATACTTATTGTATGTTCATATTTGAGCATGATGGCATGATTTGCATAATATTTGCACGGTTATGGGTGATATGAGAGGAGAGGGAAGATTTGATATCCGTGTCTTTGGGACACCAGAGGTTTGGCACCTCCAGTGGTTTGGTACCATAGATTATTTCGTGTCTTTGGGACACCAAAGGTTTGGCACCTCATAGCGACTCATCCCAGTGGCTTAGTACCACAGTGGGTTGGCCCCACATTTGTTTTGACGGGATCGTCGCCAGTGATTTGGTATCAGATGTGGGTTGGCCCTACACTTGGATTATTGTAATTTCATGACTTTGGGTCACCAGAGGTTTGGCACCTCATAGCGACTCGTCCCAGTGGCTTAGTACCACAGTGGGTTGGCCCCACATTTGTTATGACGGGATTGTCGCCAGTGATTTGGTATCACAATGTGGGTTGGCCCCACAGATGGATTATCCGTGACTTTGGGTCACCAGTGGTTTGGTACCACACGGGGTAGAAACGGAGTTACGGATGGCTAGGTTTGGGTGCATTACATATATTGCTTGGTTATAATTTGTGTAAGCATGTGGCATTAACCGGGAGGGGATTATGCACTGAGTCTTGGTGACTCACCTTCTCCCTTATCTTTTCAGGTGATTCGTAGATCGCGGATGAGGAGCCGGATGGAGTTTAGGTGGCCATGCAATAGAAATTCGGTTTTACACGGACTTTGGTTTGGGTACTTTATTTTATTTAAATACGGTTTTTTTATATTTATTAGGATTTGTAATAAGGCCTTTTAAATTATGTTTTGAATTATTCATATGCTTTGGATTAGACTTCGAACATGGTTAAGTAAATTACTTGATTAATTTTATAATATGTACGCAACGTTTTCTAAACTACAAAACGCAAAGGTTTTCAAAACTTTACCATCGGGTAATACAAATCACTTGATAATAAATGACAACTCAAATGTTTTTGACAACTTAAATGGTTTCCAAATTTAAACTTTCCACACTTAAATAGAAATGGTTTTCAAATTAATCATTTGGGTTTCTTTTAAAATTACATAAAGGTTTTCTAACCTATGGATCGACAACTAAGTTTTAAAGTTTTATTTCCGGGATTTCAAAGTAAACTATCAGTTTTTAACTAAACATGCACCTGTTTTCTTTAGGCATAAAACAACAATGAGTTTTCAACAAAATTTAATCGGTAACTCGATTTTCTTCAAAACGTTTTCCTCTGTGAGATGCCAGATTCGGTCGTGGTATGTTGACCGGGTTTGGGGTGTTACACTGTTGGAGATCAAGTGTTCACACCAATTGGGCTGTTCATGCGCTACATTCACAGTAATTTTGCTGATGATCATTCGCCTGCCCAAGGAAGAAATAAAGCTGAGCATAATCATCTTGGTTGCTCAATCATTGATTCCTTTCAGCTTAAATATTTAGCTCATTAAATTAGCTGAATTGAAATTCTAAACAACCTGATGGTTGGTGTCACCTAGGCCTAGAGGTCTTCAAAAGTTTTGTACTTATTAATTAAGCTTAGTTCAGCGCATTAACAGCTTAGTTAAGCTGATTGCTTCTGACTATTTGGTTAGGCATAGCTTGTGACTATAAATACCTTGTATTCAGCTGGTTGTATAGACTTTTTTCATTTTGAATGAATATTGAGTTATTTTTGAGGTTTTCATCTCTCAATTTTCGTCCAAGACTCAGCTTGACTTATCTGCTAGTCAATGGCGTCAACATGTTTCTTTTTATTGAACTTATCACTCTCGTAGTGTGGCGTTCACCCCAAACTTTATACCTTTGATGCTTACCTTCCTAGGTAACGGGTCAAGGCTTCTTTTCCATCATCTACCCACCTTAAGGTCACATAAGTCCTAGGTCAGCACTCACCTATAATGTTGGTTTGATCTTAATACTTAAGTTCAATTTCCATTCCATCCAAGTTAACACCTATCCCATTTTGTTCTTTGTTAGTCGAACCTATAACAACATACACTTAGCCATTTTTGAGCCTATCTTTGTTACCTTACTCCACACTTAGCCTAATTCCAACCATACTTCAAAATTGAACGATACTTCTTCGTTAGACAATCGGACACATAATCGACTCGGACAACTCAACGAGGCCATGGTCGTATCAATTTTCCTTTTGATTTAATGTGTGACTCAAGTGACTTCGCAGTAAAAGTTGTGATGGGCCAGCGAAAGAACAAAGCTTTCCATCCCATCCACTATGAAACTCGGACTTAGACAGGAGCTCAACCGAATTATTTGATAACAAAAAAATAGTTACTTGCTATAGTTTTTTCTTTTAACAAGTTTTGATCTTATCTTTTAGCTACCAAAGTGACTGTCTATACGGATCATTTGGTAATTAAATATTTACTTGCCAAGAAACATGCCAAGCCAAGGTTGATCCAATGGGTACTTCTACGGCAAGAGTTCGATCTAGAAATTCAATATTGAAAATAGGTAGAAAACTAGGTAGCAGATCACTTATCTAGATTAGAACCACAAGAAGGAACAAATCCTCTTGTACCCATCTGGGAGACATTTTCAAACAAGCACTAAGGTTCACGTACTAAGGTTTACGTACTGCAGCCAAGGTATTGCAAGTCGGATTCTTTTGGACAACTCTATTCAAATATGCATATGACTACGAAAAGAGTTGTGATCAATACCAGAGGGTTTGAAATATCACCAACAGAAATGAAATGCCCCGAACAAACATCATTGAGGTAGAACTATTTGATGTTTGGGGTATTGACTTTCTTGGTCCTTTCCCTCCTTCTTTTGGTCACAAGTACATTCTAGTAGTAGATTACGTTTCTCAGTGGATTGAAGCTGAGGCATATCCGACAAATGATGCCAAGGTAGTGAAGAAGTTTTTGCAGAAACATGTATTCACAAAGTTTAGAACTCCTAGGGCCATCATCAATGATGAGGGGTCCCACTTTTTGAACAAATGGTTAAAATGGTTTCTTGATAAACATAAAGTGAAACACGAGGTTGCCATAGCTTACCATCCAAAGAATAATTGGCAAGGTGAATTAGCGAACAAAGAGATAAAAGCTATACTTGAAAAGTAGTCTATCCAAATCGACGAGAGTGGTCCAAGAGACTAGATGACACTTTATGGGACTACAGGACAATATACAAAACACCTATAGGGGTGTCTCCATATCGGTTGGTTTTTGGGAAAGTCTATCATTGGCCCTTGGAGTTAGAACATAAAGCTTACTAGGCTTTCTAGTAACTCAATTTGGATATCAAGCTTGCTAAAGAGAAACGGATGCTTCAACTTAATGAGTTGGAAGAATTCTGAATGTTCTCATATGAAAATGTGAAATTATTCAAGGAAATTTTAAAAAGATGGCATGACAAGCACATTCAATTTCGAGAACTTGAAGCAGGTCGGCAAGTTTTGCAGTTCAATTTTAGATTAATGTTCTTTCTAGGAAAATTAAAATCACGTTGGTCCAATCCATTTACTACACATCAATTTTTCCCATAAAGAGTTGTTGAGCTTCACAGATAAAGAGGTAATTTCAGAGTTAACGCTCAACGCTTGAAACATTATTGGGGGGAAATTTGAATGGGATAAAATCTCGCTCATTTTATCGGATATATAAATTTTCTGTTCTTTTTTTTCAAATAAATGACTTAGGTTATATTTTCTAGTTGAACATGATAAAATAAATTCTATCTAGGAAATTGGAACTTAAGCAGGACCACTTGTGACCTCTCCAATCTTTTTGAGAATTGATTTTAACATAATTTTCAAAGAAAATATTTCCTAAGTGACAAGAATAAATTTTTAATTTACTAAATAAAATGGTCAATTTTGATCAAAGGGTTAATTTCCTATTCTATTTTAATGACTTCTTAGTTTAAGTACCTAATTAAATTGATTTCAAAATTTGATGTATTTTTTGTAAATATTTGAAACAACTAAAAAAAGGTTATTATTCTATTTCTAATAAAGAGGATAATAAAAAAATATTAATATATTTTTTATTATTAACCTTGATTAGGATTAGAATTTTTTATATTTTATTATTATTTTGTTCTAAGAATTTGAGTTGAACACCTCCATACTCACCCTTTAAATACCACTTTCTCATACCCTTTTGCCTCCATCATTGTTAAACACCATCTACCCTCCATAGTGCCGAACCCATCATCTACTAGTATCAAGCAACCGTACACACCAAGCACTTCCAACACATAGCCATGCGCGCACACCAGCCTAGCCTTCCTCCGCTCGAGCTCTCCGCGCCTCGCATGCCCTTGGTCGTGCACCCTGCTCCCTTGCGTGCTTCTGCTGGTGCTACTCCTTTGCGCACCACTTCTGCCTCTTGCACTTTAACCCTCGCACACCCTACTCAGCACCTTGTTGCACAGGCGCACCCCTTACGAAGCTGCTGCTGCTATTCACTGCTCCTTGCCACAACCTCAAGCCACCATTCAACCATCTTCTTTCATAAACATCACACCTCTTATATCCATTACCCTATTAACCCTCCAAATTTAGCCGGTGTCACCTTGCTTCCCTTTCATAATAACTTTTACAAAGGTGGTAAGAAAATTTCTTCACTAAATTTTAATTTGGTTTAATTATTTAACTTTTCAAATTTGTGAATTGTGAATATTTTATGCTTATTAAAATTTTGGAAAATATTATCTGTTTCCATCTTATGTGATGTTTAGGTTACCTCTGTCCAAGTTGAAGAATCACAAAACAAATTCCGCTGCGAAGAAGCCAAAGTAAGATACGATAGCATCTTCAAAAATCAACAAATGCTCCTAGAAAAAGGTTTTACATTGAAAGAAAGCAACTATACCAATTTCATGGCAAGTATTCGACAAGTTGCTAAAGCTTTAAATTGGAAAGTGTTTTGTAAAAAAAGATCGAGTGTAGGTGAAGAGTTAGTCCGTGAATTTTAAGCAAATTTGACCACAAGCGAATTAATAGAAGTCTCTGTCTGAGGAATCAAGGTACCAATAAACTCAAACGCTATCAATGAATTCTTTGATTTACCTGATTTCGAAGACGTCGAATATTCTTCCTTAATGGAAAATATTGAGGCCAAGAAATTGCAAGAAATTCTAGAGGAACATGCAGTTCCAGGTTCTAAATGGACTATGTCAAAAAATGAGACTCGCGCTTGTCACATATAATATTTGACACCATTAGCAAATGTATGGTTTTGTTTCATTCAGTTCAACCTTAAGCCTACTTCACACAGGACTAAAATTTTAGTAGAACGAATAGTTTTACTATACTCAATTATGACAGCAAAGATCATTGATGTGGGAAATACCATCTTGAGAGAAATTTGAAACTGTACCACTAGACGTTCTGGTCTAACCTACTTTCCCTTTACGATAACAATTTTGAGCTTGAAAGCTAAAATTCTTGCAAACGTAAAGAAGACAGGGTATAAGCAAGGCACAATCACAGATTGGGACCACTTCCAAGTAGCAGGAAATTGTGTTCTGCAATCATAAGCTGAATCGAGTGAGGAACCCAAAGAAGAAAAAGATCCTACAGAGATAGAACCAATGTAGCAAGTTGAAATTCTTGCTTTAGTAGAGCCAATTGAACCAATGTCTGAACTTGACATGGCTACCTCAATGTTTGGAACTCATTCCCCTCACCCAAGTCTTCGTAATGAGCTGTCAAAGTTGATGGACATAATGCAAAATATGCAGTGGCATCAACAAGCTTACTGGAGATACTCAAAAATACGGGACGACGCATTGAAAGGCACTTTTGCAAAAATATTTCATGACTTGTTTGCTTTTGTGCCTAAATTTCAAAACTTTATATTCGATCCATGGACTCCAATGTTGAGGAGGGAACGAGGCGATTCAAGCAGAAACAAGGACAATGGAGTAAAAGATGGGTCGAGTTCTGAGGGGTTTGCAAATAAATAAAAGGGGGGGATCTTAATTTTACTTGATTTTATTTTATTTCTTAGGATATTTTAGGTTTTTAGGCTTTGGTTATTTTTAGGATATTTTTTTTCTCATATAATAAGTTTATGTCTCATATAATAAGAGGTGGAAATCATCAATAAAATTGAACAATTTGCAAAATAAGAAGTGTGGAAATAGATATGTACATGTCTAGTATTGGGTCTGCCTAGGAAAAGCTTTGTATTTAAGTAGTCAAACTTGACTCACCTCCTTTTCCTAGGGTCTTTTCTGGTGTACAATATCTATTCACTCCTATATTTTCATTCTCTCTATTGTTTTTAACAATGGAGACATTGTTCATCTTAAGTGGGAGGGACCAAAAATTGAAATTGTTCTTTTTTAGAACACGTTTTTCCTATAATTATGATTAATTATATTTTGTTCAAAATTTTAAATTTGTGTTAATTTTGCTAAACTTTAGTATAAATAAAATTCTATTATCTCAATAATTGCTATGTTAGCTAAACTATGATATAAATGTTACTCTTAATAAAGTTTGTAAATTGTACCATAATTTTTTTCCATTCCTTAGTAGAACTAGGCATGCATTGTAACACCCCTAACTCGTGTCCGTCACCGGAACAGAGTTACAGAGTATTACCAAAACTTTCTGAACATTTTCAGATAAATAATGTCAATTATTGTTCATTTTTCCGAGATTATTCATAACGTCCCTTAAATGGACTCTCGAGGCCCAATATAAGCATTAGAATCGGGTTGGGACTAAATCAGAACCTCTAAGAATATTTCCCGTGTGACCCTAAGACACGTCCGTGCTATAGGCCGTGTCTGACCTCGTGTAACTCTCTGACTTGTGCACACGGCCATGCCACATGCCCTGTGCTAGTCCATGTGGTTAATTAAATTATTTCAAAGTTAGGTGTAGGTTTCACACGGCCAAGACACACGCCCATGTTCAAGGTCGTGTTTCCACACAACTGAGACACACGCTCGTGTCTCTGCCCGTGTGCCCAATTCTAAGCAATCTATTTTTCTCGAATTTAAGGTGCAGGGGACAAACGGCCTAACCACACGCCCATGTACCAGGCTGTGTGTCACACATGGTCTACACACATGCCTGTGTATCTGCCCATGTGGACAAAATAAAGCTATTTCTAGCTTCATTTCTCACCCAAAATCACACCAATACCCAAAATATAAATTTAGTTTGTTGATTTGAGAATAGAAACCAAAATCTTAATACATGCCTTAGTTCAATTGAAGTTTAAAAGAAAATAATAAAAACCCAAAATAAAAGCCCAAAACAAAGTATAATAGTCTAGTGGCCCATGGCCTTATTACAAGGAAATTTAAACCCATTAATTAAAAGAAAATAAAATATTAAACTAAGTCTTTATGCCGAATTCTCAATGCTCTGTCGCATGGCCACCTTGCTCTCTCCTCCAGCCCGATCCAATGTACTAAGTGTCACCTGAAATGGTTAAAATAATAGGGTGAGTCGCGAGACCCAGAGTGCAACCCTCATGCACCATTAAATTTGGGCCTTAGCCCCACAGATCAAAACATAAAACTTAATATAAAAGATAACATGCAAAGCCCAACCCAAATCCTAAGTTTCCATCTGCTACAGACCCCCTTACCTGCCAGTCACACCATTGGGGATTTCTACAATCAACCCACACCGCTACACACCATTGATGGCAGTCATGCTGCTCATCGTCAGAGTTGTGACAGAGTCACCAGGCTGAAATGGCAATAGCCACCAGAAACAGAGTTGTGACAGAGTCACCAGGCTGAAATGGCATAAGCCACCAGAACAGATCACTTCCGCTTTCATCAATCACCCAACCCCAAGCATATATAAAACAATCAACATATATCACATATCATTTAACAGAATCAATCACTGTTGAGTGGCAGAAATCACTAACCTGATATTTAGCCTTTACCCGTTTCGAGTTTCCAAACGATACGCCGGGATTTCAGCATTTAACATGGTATAACAGATTTATTTTATAGATATATATATATATATATATATATATTAGCAATCAATCTAATGGTGTGGAAGTGTTACACACCTGATTAGTGTCGATACTCTTACTTAACCAATCTACAACTTGCTCAAAAAGCTGAAAAGATATGAAAAATAGGCCTTCTCCTATAATCGGCCATGGTTAGTGTTCTATCCGTTTTTACATACAAAAATCAATAGACTTTCTTACCTTCAAATCTCGGAAATACCTTGATTCGAGTATTACTGAACTTATGACATAGAGATCTACACGATTGACTCCTCTTCAGATCCCAGAATGCCGAAAATAAGAGTGAAATAAGAGATTAGTTTCTAATAGCCATTTGGCTAAGGACTTTGAAAAGCTGAAAGTACATTGAAATCCCGAAATCAACACTTACCTATTGTTTCCTTTAGATTTCGGCATAAGTAGACTCCATTAAAGAAGATTCGACAACTTCAGGAGGTGAGATCTTAGTGATTTCAGCTTTTTATGAAAATCCCGGAGGGATGAACTGATATGGTTTCGATTAGAAAAAAAAGAGAAGAGAGAGCAATGAGAGGCTTGAAGATTCGGCTAATTGAAGAAGAAGAGAAGAGAGAAAGAAAAGGGGTGAAATTCCGGCAGAGAAAAATATGAGAGCTTTAGCAGAGATTTCGGCAGAAAAGAGAAGAATAAATAGCAAAATTCGGCACATACACCTTAAGCCAAAACCGAATGCCCCTTTCTTTTCAAATTCCTCAAAGTTTCGGCTAACATTAAACACTTAAAGATGGCTCCTATCTTTGATCTATTATCTCCTCAAAAATAGCTTTTATTTGCTTATTATCCACACACATAAAATTCTTAAAATTTAGCTTTGTGCCGCCCCCTTGCTCATGTAATTGCCGAATTTTAGCCCTAAATCTTGGGCTTTAAGCTGCCAAAATTTGGGCCTTCCTCGTGCACAGGTGACGCCACTATAGCTCCCCTTTACTGTGCCCCTAATTGCTGGGCCACAAGCACAATATGTCACTTAAACTGCTAAACTTTAATTTAAGCCCCTAGAGTGTCTAAATAAAATATTTAAAACAAGGCCTCAACCCAATTTGAGCCCCATTTGTATCTCAAACTCCCAATTTAATATTTTAAGCATTCAAACACATAAAATGCGCAAACCCAATTATTCAGGATGTTACAGTTCTACCCCCTTAAAATAAATTTTGGCCTCGAAATTTACCTGATCAAAAGAGATGGGGGTACTGTTGTTGCATAACATCCTCTGGCTCCCACGTTGCCTCTTCTGTGCCGTGATTTCACCATAAAACCTTAACCAAAGGGACGGACTTCCTTCTCAACACTTTTACATCTCAATCCAAGATTTGCACTGGTTCCTCCTCAAAGGATAAATCTGGTCTTACTTCAATCTCTTCCATCGACACCACATGCGATGGATCAGAACGATAACGTCTTAGCATTGAGACATGAAACACGTCATGTGTCTAATCCAACTCTGAAGGCAACTCCAAACGATAAGCCACTGGGCCCACACGTTCCAATACCCGATAAGGTCCAATAAACCGGGGACTTACCTTACCCTTCCGTCCAAACCTCATTACCTTCTTCCAGGGAGATACCTTCAAAAAGACTTGATCTCCTACTGCAAATTCCACCTCCTTCCGCTTTAGATCCACATAAGACTTCTATCGATCAGACGCTTCCTTCAACCGAGTCCGTATTAACTTAACTTTCTCTTCCGTTTCTGAAACTAACTCTGGACCCAACACCTGACGTTCACCTAACTTCGTCCAACAAGTAGGGGTACGGCATCTCCTTCCGCATAACGCTTCATACGGTGCCATCTGAATACTAGCTTGATAACTATTATTGTACGCGAATTTAGCCAAGGGTAAATACTCCTCCCAACTACCCCTAAAATCGATGATGCAACCCCTCAGCATATCCTCCAAGATCTGAATTACCCTCTCAGACTGACCACCAGTCTGTGGGTGAAAAGCAATACTAATGTTTAACCTTGTTCCCATTGCTTGATGAAGAACCTTCCAAAATCGTGACGTGAACCTAGGGTCCTTATCTGATATGATCGACACTGGTACTCCATG
The DNA here is from genome assembly GCA_005393395.2 of Gossypium australe. Lineage (NCBI taxonomy): Eukaryota > Viridiplantae > Streptophyta > Magnoliopsida > Malvales > Malvaceae > Gossypium > Gossypium australe. Next base: position 107,906,376 of record CM016624.1, read on the forward strand.
TAATCTTACAACCTTAGCCACGTACAACTTAGCCAACTTTTGTAGAGAAAAGTCCACTCGAACCGGTATGAAGTGAGCAGACTTCGTCAACCGATCCACAACTACCCAAATCGAGTCCTTCTTAGTGGGCGTAAGGGGTAACCCACTAACAAAATCCATCGCGGTTCTTTCCCATTTCCATTGGGGAATCTTTACCGGCTGCAACAATCCTGAAGGCAATTGGTGTTCAGCTTTGACTTGCTGACACGTCAAACACTTCCCCACATATTCCGTAACTTCTCGCTTCAACCCTAGCCACCAGAACTACTCTCGCAAATCCCAATACATCTAAACTCCTCCAGGATGCATAGCATAAGGGCTACTATGCGATTCCTAAAGAATCATCTGTCTTAACTCCACATCTTTTGGCATACAAACCTTCCCACGAAAGCACAAAACTCCATCACCATTCCAACTATAATCCCCTCCTTCACCATTCTGCACTTGTTGGATCCGAGTACTCAAAACATCATCCAAAAGTTACTTCTCTTTGATCTGACTTGTCCACAAAGGTCTTACTTGAAGTTCAGCTACCAAACTGCCATCTTCATATAGGCTAAGATGAGCAAACATTGCCCTCAAATCCGCTATCACCTTCCTGCTTAACGCATCCGCCACCACATTAGCCTTGCCCGGGTGATATTCGATCGAGCAATCATAGTCCTTTAACAGCTCGATCCACCTTCTCTGCCTTAGGTTAAACTCCTTCTAATTAAGGAGATACTTCAGACTTTTATGGTCAGTATAAATAACTGACTTTTCCCTATACAAGTAGTGTCTCCAAATCTTCAGAGCGAACACTACTGCCGCCAACTCTAGATCATGCGTAGGGTAGTTTAGCTCATGCGGTCTTAACTGTCGTGACGCATATGCCACCACCTTTCCATCTTGCATCAACACACACCCTAAACCTGTGTATGACGCATCACAGTAGATGGTAAATTCTTTTCCCGCCTCTGGCTGAATTAACACCGGCGCTTCTGTCAAAATTCTCTTCAGCTTCTCAAAGCTCTCCTGTTGTTTGTCAGTCCACACAAACAATTCTCCCTTCCTCAACAACTTAGTTAAAGAGGCTGCTATTGAAGAGAACCCCTCAACGAACCTTCGATAATATCCTGCTAATCCTAAGAAACTTCGAAAATCTCTGCCACAGACTTCGGTGGTTTCCAATCCAATATAGCTTCTACTTTCCGAGGGTCTACCCTAATTCCCTCTGCAGAAACTACATGCCCTAAGAAAGTCACCTCCTTCAGCCAGAACTCGCACTTACTGAACTTTGCGTACAGCTACTTCTCCATCAGAATTTGCAACACTACACAAAGATGTGCATCATGCTCCTTCTCGGACTTGGAATAAACTAATATATTGTCGATGAACACCACCACGAACTGATCAAGGTATGATTGAAACACCCGGTTCATCATATCCATAAATGCCGCTGGCGCATTCATCAAATCGAATGGCATTACCAAGAACTCATAATGGCCGTAGCGTGTTTGAAACGCTGTCTTTTGAATGTCCCCTTCTTTCACCTTTAACTGATGATAACCCGACCTTAGATCAATCTTCGAAAAGACTGAAGCTCCTTTAAGCTGGTTAAACAGGTCATCAATTCTTGGTAATGGGTACTTGTTCTTAATCGTCAGCTTATTCAATTGACGATAGTCCACACAAACGCATGGATCCATCCTTCTTTTTCACGAATAGGACCGGAGCTCCCTATGGAGACACACTCGATCGAATAAATCCTTGTTCCAAAAGCTCCTGGGTCTGAGCTTTGAGTTCCACCAACTCCTTCGGTGCCATTCGATAAGGAGCAATGGATACCGGAGCTGTACCCGAAAGTAGTTCTATTCCAAACTCCACTTCGCGATCCGGGGATAATCCTAGCAACTCCTCCGGAAAGACATCCGCGAAATCCTTGACTGTTCAAACCTCATCGACAGTCACCTCCTTAGCATCCAAAGCACTAATAAAAGTTAGGAATGCATTGCATCCCTTCCGAATCATCTTAACAGCCTTCAGTGTAGACACCACGTTGGACAAGTAATCCCTTCTTTCTCCTAACACAATCACCTCCCCGCCTTCCGGGGTACTCAACACCACACGCTTGGTCTCACAGTCTAACTTAGCACGATGCTTAGTTAACCAATCTATTCCTAGAATAAGATCAAACTCTCCAAATGGCAATTCCATTAAGTTTGCCGGAAACACTACCCCTTGAGTCTCTAAAGGTACATCCTTAAATAGCTTGCTACTACCCTAGATTGCCCTAGGGGACTACCACAGTCATCTTCCTAGTAGTTGTTTCAGAGTCTATACTTAGAGTCTCAGATATCGAACATGCAACATAGGAGTGGGTTGACCTAATATCAATCAAGGCAAGGAAAGGGTTGTCAGCAATAAGAAACGTACCGATTATGACATCAGGTGCGTCACCATCCTCCTGTCGACGAACTGCATAAACTAGACCCGACTGCCTTGCATCTACATTACCTGGACCTTTACCAGGTGCTCCACGACCTCGACCAGCCCTATTTCCTCCTCTACCTGTGCCACGACCCCTTGGCACTGGCTGACCACCTATCCCGGCCTGATCAGGGCCTCGTCCAGCTGGCTGCACCTGATCTTTCTGCGGACAGTCCTTAATCATATGTTCCGTGGATCCACACTTGAAACATCCACCGGTTCTTCTTCTACACTCCCCAGGATGTGCTTTCCCGCATCAATTACATAATCGATTCTGATTCCCCGCAGCAGGCGTCGGAGCACGAGCTGGCCCATCAGACCTAGGCCTTTTCTGCGAGTTTCCAGATGCTCCTGCTGGCCCAAAATTCCTCTTATTCCTTCCTCGCTCCTTATCACTTTCCTGTCTCTCAGTCTATTTTACTTCCTCTGCTATCTTAACCTTTTCTGCCAAAACCGAAAAATCTCTCTCTCTGTGGTGCTATCAAAACCCTTAACTCACTCCGTAATCCATCCTCGAACCGAACACAACGTTCATATTCAGTTGCTACCATTCCTCGAGCGTAGCGGCTCAAGCGCAGAAACTCCGCCTCATATTCGGCCACAGATTTACTTCCCTGCACCAGATTCAAAAATGCCTTCCTCTGTGCGTCCACATAACTGGCCCCAACATACTTTCCCTGAAATGACTCCTTAAAGAAGTCCCAGTCAATCCGATCTGCAGTAGTACCTTCCTTCATTGTGAGCCACCACTGATAAGCCTCGTCTCGAAGAAGAGAAACGACCCCTTTCAACTTCTCCTCCACCGTGAAATCTAAGTCATCCATTAAGCCCTTGGTCGCTTCCATCCAATACTCAGCTGTGTTAGGGGCTACGCCAGAAACTCCCCTAAACACTTCTGCCCCATTGGCCCTAAGCCGCTCCGGCACAGATTTTCGGGCCCCTGTGCCCATGCCTACTCCAGCAACCCTCTCTAGAACCCTCAACATTGCCTGAGATGCAGCATCATCTCCGGTCGCCTGATCCCGTAATTCTCCCTCCACATTTGGCGGATTCGGCATCTTGTTTCCTGATCCGTGGCCAGACCCTACTGGCTCAGACAAGGTCATCCTACCCCTACCGCGTCCTCGCGGCGGATGTCCTCGACCCCCTGTACTCATTCTTCTGATTAGCGTTTATCTGATTAAAAATTTTATGAATCATTAATTTTCTTCCACTAATTAACCATGAACAGTCTTATGAATAATACTTTTAAAAGTAGTTCTTTCGAATTCACATTCGCAATACCGTTTCAAGTCCGTATCCTCTAATTCTAGGAAACACATGCATTCAATCAACATACAAATAACATCCAAGTACTTATCACGTAAGGTTGTTTTCGTTGTTTCACTACCCAGGGGTATTTTCGTAATTTTTCAAAATAGGGTCATTGGTGATTTTGTGAAATAAGGGTATTTTGGTAATTTTGCAATCCTGGGGGTATTTCGGAAATTTTGAAGTCCAGGGGTATTTCGGTAATTTTGAAGTCCAGGGGCATTTCGGTAATTTTGAAATTTCGGGGGTATTTTTGGTAATTTTGAATGTCGAGGGGTATTTTGGTCATTTTGCACATCAGGGGTAGTTTGGTAATTTTACAAACCATGGATATTTTGTTGTTGTTTTTTTTTTAAAACAGGGGTACTTTTGGTAAATCTAGTTTCATAGTCCGGGTTACTCTTGTAAACTTGAGGTTTTTCGGGTAAAGTTTTCAAAACATGGTTGGTTGGAAATTTTTCATAAATCAAAAGTATTTTGAAAATTTTACAAAACTTGGGGATTTTTTTCAAATAGGGTGCCTGGTCCCTTTCAGGTTTTAATTATAAGATTTAGCCCATTAACAAATCCTCGTAGCTAGGGTGAATAGTCACTACGCACCAGGTAAGGTTCTAGTGAAGAGGAGGTGAGTCACCAGGACTGCTTAAATACCAAGCTCTCCCTGAATCCACTTCTAGACATGCATATGTCTATTGCCACACCCTAACTCGGCTAAGGTGAACAGCCACTACGCACCAGGTAGGATTCCAGCGAAGAGGAGGTGAGTCACTAGGACTGCTTAAATACCAGGCTCTTCCGGATTCAATCCTAGACATGCGTATGCCTATTACCACACCCTAGTCTTGCGGCTCATCCACGGGTTTGTTTAGTGAAATTGAGTCTTATGAAATTTAAGAAGTGGTTTAAGCTAGGCCTAGAGTCCATCAAGTTCTAATCTAATTAATCTACGTCCCAATAAGCCCATTAAGCCCACATATACTTCACACAATGGTTTAGAGTACTTACCTGGCGAACTTGGGCCGGAGACCCAGGTGCCATGCCGAGCTAACAAACCTGTTATCATTTAAAAGCATGCATATTTCAAAAGCCCATTTTAGAAAACGTTTTGAGCCCAAAACCCCCAGAGCCGAGTTTTGAACCGGGCTCTGATACCAATTTGTAACACCCCAAACTTGGCCCAAACACTACAACCGGATCTGGTATGTCACTAAAAAGATTTCGTAAAATTGTCGCGGTTTCGGGAAATATTTCTTCAAAAATAAAGTATTTAATCTTTTGTTGGGGAAAACTTAATACTTGGTAAGTTTAAATAAAATATAAATTTAGTTTGTTGAATTGAGAATAGAAACCAAAATCTTAATACATGCCTTAGTTCAATTGAAGTTTAAGAGACAATAATGAAAACCCAAAATAAAAGCCCAAAACAAAGTATAATAGTCTAGAGTATTTCAAGTATTTATTTATTGTAATAAGGCCACTTTAAGTATTTGAGGTTTATTATTATGTTTTAAGGTGGATTGACGATTAAGTTAATATTCGGGAATGTTTCCTTCAAAGAGTAAATTTATACTTTGATAAATTATTTTAAAGTTTTAAATTTAACAACTTAATTTCATTTTGGAATTTAAATTATACAAAGTTTTGGTAAAGAAAACAAATTTTATGTTTTTATCTATAAGTGAAATCGATTTTGAAATGTTTTCCGCAGTGACATTCTAAATTCGGCCGTGGCTCGTGGGCCGGGTTTGGGGTGTTACAATGAATATGGACTAAGGTATATTGCATGATTTCTGCATGTTTTGTATGACGCATGGGCATATGGGTGATAATTAAAAGGGGAAGTGATCTAGTGGTTTTTACCACATTATCTGGTGACTCATGTCACATAATCTGAATATGGTGACTAATGTCACATATTATTATCTGGTGACTCTATCACATTATCTGGTGGCTATGCCACGATTATAGGGCCGATGTGCAGTTGACTGCAGCGACTGCCTTCGATGGTGTGTAGCGGATGGAGGGTCGATTTAGTAATCCCCACGGTGTGATTGGCAGGTACGGGTGATGTGTAGAGGATGGTTATTTAGGTGGGTTTGGGATTGCATCATTGATTATAATCGTTATATATGATTTGATATGCCTAAATTGTTTGGGAGTTTGTGTTGGTTGTTACACACTGAGTCTGTTGACTCACCCCTCGTGGGCTAACATTTTGCAGGTGACACTCAGTAATTGGACCGGGTCGGCAGGGACTTAGTGGTGGCCATGCTCAGCCCAGTATTTATTTTATTTTGGGTTTTTATATTAAGTTTTGGATTTATTTCGGGCTTTGCTATTGTTGTAATAAGGCCATTACTGTTAAATTGTTTTATGCATGCGTTTTAGTTTTATTATGATACGATTAATATTAAACCAAAGGCTAAACAACTTTTCTTGAAATAATTTCAAATGTGTTGACACCTAAACTGATCAAAACTTTACTAACATTTGTCAGTCCATTCAAATCTTACATCTTTTTGTAATATCCATATCATTGATGTAGCCATCATAGAAAACACTTTCCCAAAATTTAAAAAGGATATCGAAGCTTTAAATTATTCCTAGGTCACAATTGCCAGATAGGTTAAAACCATAATACTATAATAGATCTGACGTTTCCACAATATAAATTGAGCAATACCTCAACTTTAATAATATTTTTCAAATAAAAGAGGAAAACCAAGGGTGGCTCTTATCAACCAGTGCAATAATATAGTTTCTATAATCTATGTTCCATATTACCAAATTCCCATGATCAAGTCAGAATTCATAACAGTAGTAAGTATAATTACCACTGACCAATGAATATATTTCACAAATAAACCATGTTTTCTCCAAGATAGATTTGAGGTCGAGGTATCATCAGCTTAAGGTCAAGGAGGCAGATATTTATAAGACGGCGTTCCGTACTCTATGGCCACTACGAATTCTTGGTGATACCGTTTGGATTGACCAACGCACCAGCAGCGTTTATGGATATGATGAATCAGGTTTTTCAACCGTATCTGGATCGATTTGTCGTAGTGTTTATAGACAACATTCTGGTGTATTCGAAGTCTGAGGAGGAGCATGATTCACATCTTCGAGTGGTTTTGCAAGTGTTAAGGGAGAAGCAGTTGTTCGCCAAGTTTACTAAGTACGGGTTCTGGCTAAGTGAAGTTACTTTTTTGGGTCATGTGGTGTCAGCTGAGGGAATTAGAGTGGACCCTCAGAAAATTGAAGCAGTGCTGGATTGGAAACCACCTAAGTCTATGGCGAAGATTCAAAGCTTTCTTGGTCTAGCGGGGTATTACAGAAGGTTTGTGGAAGGGTTCTCTCTGATTACAGCGTCGTTAACCAAGTTGTTAAGGAAAGGGGCTCCGTTTGTGTGGTCTGACAAACAACAAGAAAGTTTTGAGAAGTTAAAGAGGATTTTGACAGAGGCTCCAGTGTTGATTCAACCTGAGGCGGGGAAAGAGTTTACTGTCTATTGTGATGCGTCACATACGAGGTTAGGATGTGTACTGATGCAAGAGGGGAAGGTAGTAGCATATGCTTCTCGGCAGTTGAGGCCGCACGAGGTGAATTATCCGACGCATGACCTGGAATTGGCTGCAGTGGTTTTTGCCCTGAAAATCTGGAGACATTACTTGTATGGGGAGAAGTCTATTGTTTACACAGATCACAAGAGTTTAAAATACCTCCTTACTCAGAAGGAGTTGAATTTAAGGCAGCGAAGGTGGATCGAGCTGTTGAAGGATTATGACTGCTCGATTGAGTATCATCCGGGTAAGGCTAACGTAGTGGCAGATGCGTTGAGCCGTAAGGTTGTATCAGATTTGAGAGCAATGTTTGCCCACCTTAGTTTGTATGATGACAGAAGTTTGATAGCAGAACTGCAAGTGAAGCCGACATGGGTAAATCAGATTAAGGAGAAACAGCTAGTAAATGATGTCTTGAGCGCTCGATTTTTGCAAGTGTAGAATGGTGGACTAGAAGGGTATAGCTTGAACAGCGATGGAGTTTTATGTTTTCATGGAAAGGTTTGCATGCCAAGAGACATGGAGTTGAAACAGAAGATTCTTCAGGAAGCACATAGCAGTCCATACGCTATGCATCCTGGAGGTAGTAAGATGTACCGGGATTTGTGAGAGCAGTTTTGGTGGTCGGGTCTGAAGCGAGAAGTAACTGAATTTGTGGGTAAGTGTTTGACGTGTCAGAGGGTCAAAGCCGAACATCAGTTGCCTTTGGGATTGTTACAACCAGTGAAGATTCCGCAGTGGAAGTGGGAAAGGATCACGATGGATTTTGTTAGTGGGCTACCTCTTACGCCTATTAAGAAGGATTCGATTTGGGTAACAGTTGACCGTTTGACAAAGTCTGCTCATTTCATACTAGTTCGGGTTGACTGCTCTCTACAAAGGTTGGCTAAGTTGTATATAGCAGAGATCATAAGGTTGCACGGGGTACCAGTGTCTATCATCTCAGACAGGGATCCTAGGTTCACGTCAAGATTTTGGAAGGCGTTGCATCAGGCTTTGGGTATAAGACTAGACTTCAGCACAGCTTTTCATCCACAGACTGATGGTCAGTCGGAAAGAGTAATTCAGATTTTGGAGGACATGTTGAGGGGCTGTGTCTTAGACTTCAGAGGCAGTTGGGAAGAATTTCTACCGTTGGCGGAGTTTGCGTATAACAATAGCTACCAGTTGAGTATTCAGATGGCGTTGAATGAAGCATTATATGGTCGGAAGTGTCATACACCTACGTGTTGGACGGAGTTGAGTGAGCGTCAGTTATTGGGTCTAAAGTTGGTTGCTGAAACGGAAGACAAGGTTAAGATGATTCGAGCTCAATTGAAGGAAGCTTCGGATAGGCAGAAGTCTTATGCTGATCTAAATCAGAAAGACATAGAATTTGCAGTGGGTGACAAGGTTTTCTTAAAGGTGTCGCCGTGGAAGAAAGTGCTAAGATTTGGTCGGAAGGGCAAGTTGAGCCCCAGGTTTATGCGGCCTTATCGGGTGTTGAAGCGTGTGGGACCAGTAGCCTATCAGCTCGAGTTACCATCAGAGTTGAGTCAGATCCATGACGTATTTCATGTTTTGATGCTTCGACGCTATCGTTCGGATCCATCACACGTGGTGCCAGTGGAAGAAATTAAGGTAAGCCCAGACTTATCTTTTGAGGAGGAACTAATGCAGATCTTGGATCGGGATGTCAAAGTATTGCGTAGGAAATCGGTTTCGTTGGTGAAGGTTCTGTGGCGAAATCATGGTTTAGACGAAGCGACGTGGGAACCAGAGGATGTGATGCGACAGCAATACCCTCAACTCTTTTGATCAGGTAATTTCGGGCCGAAATTATTTTTAAGGGGGGTAGAACTGTAACATCCTGAATTAGGGCCTTTGCATTTGATGTGTTTCTGTGTGTATGTTATGTGCTACGTGTTGTGCTGGTGTGTTTGGGGGTTCAGGGAAGTCTTGGGGTTAAGCCTGAGCCTTGTTAGAAATTTCTGCTTTTGGCACTTTTAGGGGAAGCTAGCTGAATTAGGCCTTAAGGGATATTGTTTGTGTTGGAGGACACAAGGAGTGCTTTGGTAAAGTGGCAAGGAGGCGCCACTTAAAGCTCAGGGGAGTGACGCCATAGGGAGGTTGGCAAGGAATAGGTTCGAGCTGCAAGGATAGCGTTTTGGGATTTTTTTTTTTTTTGTGCATGGAGAGGCAAGTGGTGGATTCAGCAAGGGCACTTAAGGGGGGAGTGTGGATTGAGTCAAAAGTTTTTGAATAGATGATGGAGAGGAATTTTAGGAGTTTGAACAATTCAAATTGGTTTGAATGAGTGGAGGAGAGGGATTCAAGGAGGGATGGAAGGGACGGCATAGTGTTTAGGGGGAGAGGAGAAGTGTTGGCTGAATTTGTGAGAGTGGGTGTGAGTGTGTGTTCGGTTAGTGAGGTTAGGGGGTGGCCGAATGTTAAGATGGCTTTAGAGGGAGTGTTGAGCATTTTTTTGGCTAGCTAGATAGGACCAAGAGCTCTCTTTTATTCATTTCTTTTGTGCTAAAAGCGGAACCCTCCCACACTCTTGGCTTGCATTCTTTCTTTTCTCTCAATTACTCAAAACCGAATTCTCTCCTAGGTTTCTTTTTTTTCTTTTCTACTTTTGTATTTGGCTGAAACCTACATTGTTCTCCACTCATCATCTTTGTTTTATTTTCTTTGCCAATGACATCATAGCCGAACCCTCATTTACTCTTTGTTTCTTCTCATATTTTTGTTCTCCTCGTTCTATTCTCTCCTTTATTCCTCCTTCTTTAGCTGAAACTTATTGAGACTACCCCTTGCCGAATCTCATCTTTTCTTCCTCTCTTCTCTTCTTCATCCATACCTGGTGGTAGCCGAATCTCCTAGCCATTTTCTCTTGTGTGTTCTCTCAATTTCATTAAGAGTCGAAACCTGTTTCCATCTTTTTCCTTCCCTATTTGTTTATTCTCAAAATCGAAACCGAAACCTCAAACTCCCATTCCCTATTCCATTTCTCCCTAAAAGCCGAAACTACTAAGCCTCTATTTGAAGATCTTTATTTCTATTTTTGGCTTTTCTTTCTGATTCTCTTCTACCTTAGCCTTTGCCGAATCTTCTCTAGGGGGTGTGGTGTCGATTCTTCATAGGTGTTGATCGAATCTGTTTAGTTAAGGTAAGGAGCGATTTCTCTTATTTCATTATCTCTCTTTCGGGCTTCTTGCCAAAGCCGAATGGCTACTTGGCCTAATGGTTGAGTGCTTGGTCGAATATAGGTGGAAGTGGTGTCGCATTCTTTTGAAGACTTTCGGGATTCGCTTGATTTGGGAATCAAGCCTAAAGCTTCGGGATCTGTCGATCTAGGTAAGGATCCATTGGTTTGATTGTTATTCTCTTGTGGTTCAATTTCACTGTTTTAATCCGGTTTAGTGACCAAGGTTTATTCATGGACTCAAATGTCATTCAAGCGATAGGAGGGGTTGGATCTGTAAACCCAGCCCCTAAGTTTAAGAAGCGAGCAGTGTCAGCGGTTCGAGATTGGCCACCAGGTTGTGGGCCGGCTTCTGAGCAGAATCGTAGGCAGATAGCAGTGGTCTCAGTTAATGATAGTGTCAACGTAGAGAGCGTGACACTACATGTTATCGGGTGTGTAACTCTCACACACTTCATATGTTAGTTTGTAATTGCTAGTGTCTGAAAGCCGAAGTGACGTTTTGGTCACTAGAATACCCTTGTGGGTAAAAGCGAGGACTCCGGGTAAGTCTATTACGATTGTTACGGAAAAATGTATATATTGAAACCTGAATGTGCCATGTTATTTAAATCGTTAAGCATGATCATACCATACTGTAAAGCATGTACATGAAATTGGGGCATGATGAGAAGAGGAAGGAATTATGATCTTTCAGACTGTCACCAGTGGTTAGGTACCACAAGTGGGTTGGCCTCACATATTATCATTTTGTGACTAAGTCTCAGGGGTTTGGAACCACCAGTGGTTAGGTACCACATATACTTCATTTCTGTGACTCATCCCAGTGGTTTGGTACCACAGTGGGTTGGCCTGTAATATCCGAGATTTAGGGCTTGTGCATTTTTGCTTAATTGTACGTGCTAGTATGCCTATGTGCGTTTTGAATGTGTTTTATAGATTTTGAGAACTTTAGAATGTAGGAGAATGCCTTAGGAAAATATTGGATTTTAAGTCTTAAAGGGGGAGCTAGGGAAATGAGGCCTTAAGAACATGTGTAGGGGAATTTGGACATAAGAATTGGCTTGGTAAAGTGGCAAGGAGCTGCCACTTAGGGCCTTAGGAAATGGCGCCACAAGCAGTGCAAGGGAGCTTGGGTTCGAGCAGCACAAGCAGCATTTTGGAGATTGTTTTTGCGTCAGGCAAGAGGGGAGTTGGACGGCACAAGGAGACTAAGTGGATGAGCACTTGATTAAGTCAAGATCATTCAAAATTCGGCTAAGGAGTGAAAGGATAAGTGTTGACTCAATCAAATCTTTTGAATGAGTGATGAAGAGGAAAATTAGGAGAAAAAGGTGGGATTTGAGAAGGGAATGAGTGTTGGCCGGCCAAGGGATTCTTTTGGTGATCATTTTTGGTCATGTAAGTGGGGGAAATAGGGTGAGTGGGTGTTAATTTCTCTCTTTCAAAGCTTTCTTTTCATCTTTGGTTCTTGCCGAAATTTCTTAAACCAAAATCCCACCATTGCCGAATTCATTCAAGCCTCACACTCCCTCCATCTTTTTGAGAAAGGCCGAACCACAATACCATTCTTTCTTCTTTTCCATTGAAGCCGAATCTTCATTTGTCACCATTGCCGAATTGCTCGATCATCAACCTCTTCTTCTCTTCTTTTATCTCACGGTTCTTTCAAAAGCCGAAAGACTCTTCTAGCCATAGCCGATTTGTTCACTAGATCAAAAGCCGAAAACCCAACATCTTTTTCCTCTTGTCGACATCTTGAGCTAGTGAACCATTTGCACTTTGGTCACTCTATTCAGTAAGGATCTCTTCTACGTCGATTTTCTATTCATTTTCTTTCTCTGACTGTCGAAAATCAAGACTCTAATTTTCCTATTCTCTTTGGCCGAAACCATGAAGGAAAGTTTCGGGATTTCTTTTGGTAGCCGACTTCAAGAGGGAGATCATTCGGGATTTGAATATCCTAGGGATTTCGACATCTCTATAGACAAGTAGCAATTTTGGGTTTTAAACGAGCAAGATCGACAGGGATTAGGAGAGGTCTCGGGTTCAGATCTTTTCGGTAAGGTGTTTTAAGTTAAAACTACATTCGTTTAGATCTTGCTTGTTAGTTAACTGTGTTTCCTGATTAAGTGTTGATTTGATGGATGCGAATACTAGTGGAAGGGAGAAAGGGGTAGTGCCTACCCCTAAGTTCAAGAAACATTTGGTTTCTGCTGTTCGGGATTGGCCACCGGGGTGTGGGCCAGCGTCGGAAAGGGATAAGCAGTTCACTGTTATCCCTGCTAGCGAGAGTGTCAGTATCGATAGTATCGTACTTACGGTTATCAGGTGTGTAGCCCTACACTAATTCCTACTAGATTAATGGTATTAATTTAATACATGTGTTAATGGACATATGAAAAATGTGGCTAAAGGTACCATTCAATGGTACAGTGTATTCAGGTACGTTACCCTTAATGCTCTGTTAATAATGTTATGAACATTGAATATGACACATATGTGAATTCGTTATGAATATGGACTAAGGTATATTGCATGATTTCTGCATGTTTTGTATGACGCATGGGCATATGGGTGATAATGAAAAGGGGAAGTGATCTGGTGGTTTTTACCACATTATCTGGTGACTCATGTCACATAATCTGAATCTGGTGACTAATGTCACATATTATTATCTGGTGACTCTGTCACATTATCTGGTGGCTATGCCACGATTATAAGGGCGATGTACAGTTGACTGCAGCAACTGCCTTCGATGGTGTGTAGCAGATGGAGGGTCGATTTAGTAATCTCCACGGTGTGATTGGCAAGTACGGGTGATGTGTAGAGGATGGTTATTTAGGTGGATTTGGGATTGCATCATTGCTTATAATCGTTATATATGATTTGATATGCCTAAATCGTTTGGGAGTTTGTGTTGGTTGTTACACACTGAGTCTGTTGACTCACCCCTCGTGGGCTAATATTTTGCAGGTGACACTCAGTAATTGGACCGGGTCGGCAGGGACTTAGTGGTGGCCATGCTCAGCCCAGTATTTATTTTATTTTGGGTTTTTATATTAAGTTTTGGATTTATTTCGGGTTTTGCTATTGTTGTAATAAGGCCATTACTGTTAAACTGTTTTATGCATGCGTTTTAGTTTTATTATGATACGATTAATATTAAACCAAAGGCTAAACAACTTTTCTTGAAATAATTTCAAATGTGTTGACACCTAAACCCCAACGATTTTCAACTTATTGCTACGCTCTAAAATTTGGCATTTCTTTTAACTTATAGTTTTGAAGTATGAAAATAACATTTTAATAAAATATAGACTTCAAAAATGACACCGTTTTCAATTTAACACAAATCAATTTTTCTTCAAAACTGCAAAAAATTTCCGAATTGACAAACAGACTTTTGAAATGTTTTACTCAAGGAGCATGCCAGATCCGGTCGGAGCTCGTGGGCCAGGTTTGGGGTGTTTCAATTTGGTATCAGAGCCCAGTTTTAAACTCTCGGCCTTGGGTTTAAAGCCCACAACATTTTCAAAATAGAGCCCAAATAAGTTTTTTTGTGAAAATTTTTTGAAATTGAGCAGGTTTTCTGGCATGGCACCTAAGTCTCCGACCCGAAGTCTACCAGGTAAGTACCCCTAACTGTTGTATGATTTGTATTATTGTATGATTTGTATGGGGGTATTACGGGATCGTAGATTAGTACATTAGGAGTTAATGAACCCTAGGATTAGCTTACTCCAACACAGAATCACATAAAATTTAAGGCCTAATCAAACAAACCTGTGAGTGAGTCGCCGAGTTAAGGGTGTGGCAACCATTGTGCGCATGTCTGGGATTGGATTCAGGGAAAGCTTGGTATTTAAGCAGTCCTAGTGACTCACCTCCTCTTCGCTCGAATCCTACTTGGTGCGTAGTGACGGTTCACTCTAACCAAGAGGACTTATTCACGGGCTAAATTCAATAATTAAAACCCGAAAGGGACTAGCTACACTGTTTTATAAAAACCTTAGTTTTTAATATCACCAAATCACCCCTTTGATTTGTAAAAACTATTTTGAAAAAAAAAATTCGATATATTCCCGGTTTACAAAATTACCCAAATACCCTTGGTTTATAAAATTACCATACTACCCTCGATTTTTACCAAGATATCCTTACTTTACAAAACTACCAAAAATCCCTATTTTGTGAAACATCAAGGTACCCAGATTTGGAAAATTACCAAAATACCCCTATAGGACACCCCTGGGATTGGAACGGACGAAAAGGTTCGAGTGGTAAATGTGTGTGGTTGATACTATTGAATGAATGTGTTTCTCTGAATTAGGGTAGAAGACTTGAAACGAAAACTCTGAAGTGATCGAAAGAACCACTACTGAACTTCTTTACATAAAACTTATTCGTGGGTAATCAGTGGAACAAGAACTAATGCATAAAACTTTTTAAACCAGATTAGATCGCGATCGTAGACATGAGTTCTAGGGGACATGGTCGTAATGTGCGAGGGCGTGGTAGAGGCAGAATGGCCGTATCGGAACCCGTTAGGTCTGGTCAAGGGTCCGAGAATGAGGTACCACCACGACCAGCTGCTGGTGTTGAGCATCAGGATCAGACGGAGGATGATGCAGTATCGCAGGCGATGCTGCGGGTTCTTGAGAGGGTGGCTGGAGCAGGTGGAGGTATGGGAGCTCGAAAATCTGTACCCGAGCGACTCCGAGCCAATGGAGCTAAGGTATTTCGTGGTGTATCTGGTGTGGCGCCCAATACGGCTGAGTATTGGTTGGAGGCGACGGAGCGAATTATGGAGGAGCTGGATCTGGCTGCTGAGGAGAAACTGAAAGGAGTGGTGTCGTTACTTCGCGATGAGTCATATCAATGGTGGCTCACAGTTCGGGATAGTGCTATAGTTGAGGATCTCACTTGGGAGTATTTCAAGGTGGCGTATCAGAAGAAGTAGGTTGGGACTAGCTATATTGATGCGCAGAGGAAAGCATTTCTGAGGCTGGTTCAGGGAAGTAAGTCCGTAGCGGAGTACGAGGCAGAATTCTTGAGGTTGAGCCGGTATGCTCGAGGAATCGTGGCTACGGAGCATGAGCGATGTGTCCGGTTTGAGGACGGACTGAGGGATGACCTGAGATATTGATAGCTCCACAGCAGGAGCGGGAGTTTGCCGTGTTGGTAGAGAAGGCTAAGGTAGCCGAAGGGATTAAGGAATCTGTGAGACAGAATACGGATAGGAATAGGCAAAAGAGAGGTTTTGGATCATCAGGGTCATCTGGGAATGTTCAGAAGAGACATAGAGTGGATGGGCCGCGAGGTCAGCAGGTTGTTACGGGAGGATAGTACCGTATTTGTGCTCAGTGTGGAAAGATGCACCTAGGAGAGTGTTGGAAGAAGACAGGGGGATGTTTTAAGTGTGGGTCCAAGGATCACATGATTAGGGACTGTCCTATGAAAACAGACGGGAGTCGACCAACAAGTCAGGGTTTTAATCAGGCTGGAAGGGGTGAACAGCAGCCACCGCGGGGTCGTGGTCCGATTGGCAGAGGTAATGGTTCTGGAAGAGGACAAGGAACACCGAGCAGAGGTGTGGGTAATACAGAGGCAAGACAGCCGGGTCTGGTGTATGCAGTTCACCGGAGGGAGGATTGTGACGCACCGGACGTCATAACCGGTACGTTCCTTATAGCTGATAAGCCTTACTTTGCTTTAATTGATGTTGGCTCGACCCACTCATATGTTGCATGTAGAGTAGTTGAAACGCTAGGTGTAGCATCTGAATTGTCTAATAGGGAGATGACTGTAGTGAGCCTGTTAGGTCAAACGGTAGTGGTGAATAGGATATTTCAGAGTGTACCTTTAGAGATTCAGGGAGTGGTATTCCCTGCTGACTTGATGGAACTACCTTTCGGAGAATTTGATCTCATTCTTGGCATGGATTGGCTAGCGGAACATCGGGCTATATTGGATTGCGCAGCTAAGCAAATGGAGTTGAGGACCCCGGAGGATGAGGAAATAATTATGATAGGAGAGAGGAGAAACTATTTGTCTAACGTAGTCTCCGCGCTGAAGGCTGATAAGATGGTTCGGAAAGGGTGCAAAGCATTTTTGGCCTTCGTTAGTGCGTTGGATGCGAAAGAAGAGGGAGTTAGTGGAGTTAGAACAGTAAGGGAATTTGTGGATGTTTTTTCGGAGGAGCTACCTGGGATACCCCTGGACAGAGAGGTGGAGTTCGGAATTAACTTACTACCGGGTACAGCTCCTGTGTCAATTGCTCCGTATAGAATGGCACCAAAGGAGCTGGTTGAGCTCAAGGCCCAGATCCAAGAGTTGCTTGATCGTGGGTTTATCTGACCCAGTGTGTCTCCATAGGGAGCACCGGTCCTATTCATGAAAAAGAAGGACGGGACTATGCGCATGTGCATAGATTATCGTCAGCTGAATAAGCTAACCATCAAGAACAAGTATCCATTGCCGAGGATAGACGACTTGTTCGATCAGCTTAAGGGGGCCGCAGTATTTTCAAAGATAGATCTACGGCCTGGATATCATCAGCTCAAGGTGAAGGAAGTGGATATCCATAAGACAGCTTTCCGGACAAGGTACGGGCACTTTGAGTTCTTAGTAATGCCGTTCGGATTGACGAACGCCCCAGCTGCGTTCATGGATATGATGAACCGGGTTTTTCAACCTTACTTGGATCAGTTCGTCGTTGTGTTCATAGACGACATCCTAGTTAATTCCAAGCCTGAGGTAGAACATGATAAACATCTCCGGATAGTGTTGCAAGTGTTAAGAGAGAAGAAGCTCTATGCCAAATTCAGCAAGTGTGAATTTTGGCTGAAGGAGGTAGCGTTTTTAGGGCATGTGGTGTCTGCAGAAGGGATAAGGGTGGATCCTCGGAAGATTGAGGCAGTATTAGATTGGAAACCACCTAAGTCTGTAGCTGAGGTTCGCAGTTTCTTGGGGTTAGCAGGGTACTACAGAAGGTTCGTAGAAGGTTTTTCATCAATAGCTGCACCTTTGACGAAATTGCTAAGGAAGGAGGTACCTTTTGTATGGACAGATAAGCAGCAGGAGAGTTTCGAGAGGCTTAAGAAAGTTTTGAAAGAAGCTCCGGTTTTGATTCAGCCTGAGGCAGGGAAGGATTTCGTGGTGTATTGTGATGCTTCTCACACAGGATTGGGATGTGTGCTAATGCAAGACGGGAAGGTAGTCGCTTATGCGTCCCGACAATTAAGGCCACATGAGGTTAATTACCCGACGCATGACTTAGAGTTGGCAGCGGTGGTCTTCGCTCTTAAGGTATGGAGGCATTATTTATATGGAGAAAAGTCAGTGATCTACACAGACCACAAGAGTCTTAAGTATCTGCTGACTCAGAAGGAGCTGAACCTGGGACAGCGAAGGTGGGTAGAATTACTGAAAGACTACGATTGTTCTATAGAGTATCACCCGGGCAAGGCGAATGTAGTGGCGGATGCCCTAAGTCGAAAGGTTGTGTCGGATCTGAGGGCGATGTTTGCACATCTTAGCTTGTATGACGATGGAAGTTTATTGGTAGAGTTGCAAGTCAAGCCGACATGGTTGAATGAGGTGAAAGAAAGGCAGTTGGTAGATGATGATTTAAGTGCTAAGCTACGACAGGTACAGAATGGGGAATTGGAAGACTATGGTATAAGCAGTGACGGAGTGCTGTGTTTTCATGGCAAGGTCTGTATGCCTAGGGATAAGGAGTTAAGGCAGAGAATTCTTCAGGAATCGCATAGTAGCCCTTATGCTATGCATCCTGGAGGTAGTAAGCTATACAAAGGTCTACGAGAACAATTTTGGTGGCCTGGTCTTAAGCGGGAAGTTACAGAATTTGTAGGGAAGTGCTTAACGTGTCAGCAAGTCAAGGCTGAACACCAAGTTCCGTCAGGATTGCTTCAGCCGATAAAGATTCTGCAGTGGAAGTGGGAGAGAATCACCATGGACTTTGTTAGTGGGTTTCCCCTTACGCCTACTAAGAAGGACTCGGTTTGGGTGATAGTGGATCGATTGACGAAGTCTGCACATTTCATTCCAGTGCAGGTTGATTATTCGTTGCAGAAGTTGGCGAAGTTATATGTGGCAGAAATTGTGAGGTTGCATGGAGTATCGGTGTCGATTATTTCGGATAGGGATCCGAGGTTTACATCTCGATTTTGGAAAGCATTACATCAGGCTTTGGGCACCAGATTAGATTTTAGTACGGCATTTCATCCGCAGTCGGACGGCCAGTCTGAGCGAGTAATCCAAGTGTTAGAGGATATGTTGAGGGGCTGTGTGATAGACTTCAGAGGAAGTTGGGAAGAGTATTTGCCTTTAACGGAGTTTGCATATAATAACAGCTATCAAGCTAGTATTCGGATGGCACCGTATGAAGCGCTGTATGGACGAAAGTGTCGCACTCCTACGTGTTGGACGGAATTGGGGGAACGTCGAGTTTTGGGTCCAGAGATTGTGGCAGAATTCGAAGAGAAGGTTAAGGTAATTCAGGCACGGTTGAAGGAAGCATCTGATAGGCAAAAGTCGTACGCAGATCTTAAGCGGAAGGAAATAGAGTCTGCTGTGGGAGATCAGGTGTTTCTAAAAGTTTTGCCTTGGAAGAAGGTAATGAGATTTGGTCTCAAAGGGAAGTTAAGTCCCAGGTTTATAGGACCTTATCGGGTATTGAAGCGAGTTGGACCAGTGGCATACCAGTTAGAGTTGCCTCCAGAGTTGAAGCAGATGCACGATGTATTCCATGTTTCTATGTTACGTCGATACCGATCGGATCCATCTCATGTAGTGCCGGTTGAAGAGGTGGAATTAAGGCCAGCTTTGTCCTACGAGGAGGAGCCGATTCAGATTTTGGAACGAGATGTGAAGATGTTGCGGAGGAAATCAGTTCCTCTAGTTAAAGTGTTATGGCGTAATCATGGATCGGAAGAAGCTTCTTGGTAGCCGGAAGAAGCAATGCGACAGCAATACCCTCACTTATTTTAGCCAGGTAATTTCGAGGTCGAAATTATTTTAAGGGGGGTAGAACTGTAATATCCAAAATTTAAGGCTTGTGCATTTTTGCTTAATTGTACGTGCTAGTATGCCTATGTGTGTTTTGAATGTGTTTTATAGATTTTGAGAACTTTAGAATGCAGGAGAATGCCTTAGGAAAATATTGGATTTTAAGTCTTAAAGGGGGAGCTAGGGAAATGAGGCCTTAAGAAAATGTGTAGGGGAATTTGGACATAAGAATTGGCTTGGTACAGTGGCAAGGAGGCGCCACTTAGGGCCTTAGGAAATGGCGCCACAAGCAGTGCAAGGGGGGCTTGGGTTCGAGCAGGACAAGCAGCATTTTGGAGATTATTTTTGCGTCAAGCAAGAGGGGAGTTGGACGGCACAGGGAGACTAAGTGGATGAGCACTTGATTAAGTCAAGATCATTCAAAATTCGGCTAAGGAGAGAGAGGATAAGTGTTGACTCAATCAAATCTTTTGAATGAGTGATAAAGAGGAAAATTAGGAGAAAAAGGTGGGATTTGAGAAGGGAATGAGTGTTGGCCGGCCAAGGGATTCTTTTGGTGATCATTTTCGGTCATGTAAGTGGGGGAAATAGGGTGAATGGGTGTTAATTTCTCTCTTTCAAAGCTTTCTTTTCATCTTTGGTTCTTGCCGAAATTTCTTAAACCAAAATCCCACCATTGCCGAATTCATTCAAGCCTCACACTCCCTCCATCTTTTTGAGAAAGGCCGAACCACAATACCATTCTTTCTTCTTTTCCATTGAAGCCGAATCTTCATTTGTCACCATTTCCGAATTGCTCGATCATCAACCTCTTCTTCTCTTCTTTTCTCTCACGGTTCATTCAAAAACCGAAAGACTCTTCTAGCCATAGCCGATTTGTTCACTAGATCAAAAGCCGAAAACCCAACATCTTTTTCCTCTTGTCGACATCTTGAGTTAGTGAACCATTTGCTCTTTGGTCACTCTATTCAGTAAGGATCTCTTCTACGTCGATTTTCTATTCATTTTCTTTCTCTGACTGTCGAAAATCAAGACTCTAATTTTCCTATTCTCTTTGGCCAAAACCATGAAGGAAAGTTTCGGGATTTCTTTTGGTAGCCAACTTCAAGAGGGAGATCATTCGGGATTTGAATATCCTAGGGATTTCGACATCTCCATAGACAAGTAAGGATTTCGGTTTTTAGACGAGCAAGATCGATAGGGATTAGGAGAGGTCTCGAGTTCAGATCTTTTTGGTAAGGTGTTTTAAGTTAAAACTACATTCGTTTAGATCTTGCTTGTTAGTTAACCGTGTTTCCTGATTAAGTGTTGATTCGATGGATGCGAATACCAGTGGAAGGGAGAAAGGGGTAGTGCCTACCCCTAAGTTCAAGAAACGTTTGATTTCTGCTGTTCAGGATTGGCCACCGGGGTGTGGGCCAGCGTCGGAAAGGGATAAGCAGTTCACTGTTATCCCTACTAGCGAGAGTGTCGGTATCGATAGTGTCATACTTACGGTTATCAAGTGTGTAGCCCTACACTAATTCCTGCTAGATTAATGGTATTAATTTAATACATGTGTTAATGGGCATATGAAAAATGTGGCTAAAGGTACCATTCAATGGTACAGTGTATTCAGGTATGTTACCCTTAATGCTCTGTTAATAATGTTATGAACATTGAATATGACACATATGTGAATTCCTTATGAATGTAATATCCTAGATTTAGGGGTTTTGCGTTTATGCATAATTCAAGTGATAGTGGGCTTAGTGTGTGTTTGGATATGTTTTAAGGGTTTTTAGAATTTTGGAATGTAAGGGAATGCCTTAGAAAAATATTCGATTTTTAGTCTTAGAAAGGGAGCTAAGCAAAATTGGCCTTAAGAAAATTAGTTTGAGGTTTTAATCACAAGGAGTCAATTGGTAAAGTGGCAAGTGGAGTGTGGAGTGTACTAATGGTCTTAGGTTCGAATCCCATGGATGGCAATAAGGTGACTTTTATTTTTGCATGTGTATGGCATGTGTCGGTCAACTCTAATTAAGATAAGGTTGGACTTTGTCTTTTATGGTTAGTAGACTAAGGAATAAGGCAAGTGCTTAGTTATGGTATGGTATCAAGGAGTTATGGTATGATAAGAAGACAAAAGGCTTGAAATATGGAGTGTTGTTTTGGAAACTTTTCTATGGCCATTTGACCATGAATGTAGACGGTATAGTGGACTAGGGGGTTGGCTTAATTTTGAATGTGATTAGGAGGAAATAAGGAGAAATTTAGGAGTGAGTTTAATTCAAAATTAGTTTGAATTGATGGCAAGAAGAATTTTGAGTGTGGTGGCCGAATGTGGTTCTCTTTTGGGTGATAATTTTCGGTCATGAGTGGGGGGGAATAGCCGAATTTCCTATAAGAGGTCTAGAAGTTCTTTTTTCTGTTCTCTTTTCTTTCTTTAGTATTCTCTTTCGAAACTTTCTTTTCACCCTTGCCATTGCCGAAATTTGCACCCTATTTCTGGACCAAAAGCCAAAAGTTGGAAGTCATTTTGTGCATCTTTTTCTTTTTCCTTTTGCAACTTATTTTTTCCTTCCATTCACTTCCTAAAAACTGAAACCCATCCTCTCATTTGCAACAAAGCCGAAACCTTTCCACCTTTGTTCTTCATTGCCGAATTCTCCTAACTTTCATCTACACTTCTTTTCTTCTTCTCAACCTCGGGGCTATACCTATTTTGTGTTATTCGAATACCCCTTCTCCATTTGGGAGTTTTTGCCGAATCTATTGGAGCCTTTAGAGGAGGGGGTGTCGACATTCCTTTTCATCAATCCTCCAACCGGTTTCGAGCATAGTAAGTATTTTCTTAGCAATCGAATTCTCTTCTTCTTCATTTAGTATGTCGAAACCAATGGTTGGCCTTGGTTTCTAAGGGATGGCCGAATGTATGTAGAGTCATAATATTGTGTTTCTTTTGTGTAGCCAACGGTAAAGAGCCTTAAGGAGGATTGTAAGGATTCGATTCATCAAGGTAAGTGTTATGTGGTGATTCGGGATTTAGTTAAGCAAAGTAGGTGGTTTGTAGTATTCAGCCATAGGCCATTTTATAAGTTTAAGTGATGACCGATTTCTGACTTTGGTTCTTAGGAGCAAATCGACAGGAATAAGAGAGTTTCGGGATTGAGTAGACTGTACCAAAAAGGTGTGTAGTTATTGCACTGTTCTCTTGATTGTTTATGTGTGTATGTTGTTATATATGTGTGATATGATGTGAATGGTAGCCGAAATAAGAGCTAAGATGGTGGATACCCATGGTGGGTGATCGAATAATCAGGTCAGTACTTTATGATATTAAATGATCACTGATGAATATGTGAAATGGTGATGAGCGTGTGTTATATACTCTATTAAATGATATTTTTTTCATGTTATATATATGCATGGGAATTTGGGACATGAATATTGAAGGACAGGGTGTACATTATGTACGTGGTCTGATGTTAGCCTTGTGCTACATTGGCGCTTGATGTTAGCTATGTGCTTCATCAAGGTGGGGTGTTGGCTATGTGCCACCTCCTGGCGGATGATAGCTATGTGCATCACCGTGGATTGAGGATGACCTCGAGTCACCTCGTGGATATTGACATGTGGGGTCACTTAGGTGATCGGTGGCTTAGCCACGGCCTTGGGCGGCAGGTCTGCCAAGGTAGGTGTAATGGATGGACACTAGGTTGGGTTGGGCTTCATGTTGCATATTTATGTATGTGGACTGTGTGGATATGGGCCAAGCCCATATGTGGAGACATGTGAAATAACTATACACTGAGTCTGTTTGACTCACCCAATTTTTACCAAACATCGCAGGTGATGCATAAAGCTTGGACCGGGTTGGAGTGGATACGAGGTGGCCCACGCAGAAGGAGTTTCTACTTATTTTAATAAAATTTATATTTTCAGTATTTCAAGGAATTATTTATTATAATAAGGCCACTTTAAGTATTTGAGGTTTATTATTATGTTTTAAGGTGGATTGACGATTAAGTTAATATTCGGGAATGTTTCCTTCAAAGAGTAAATTTATACTTTGATAAATTATTTTAAAGTTTTAAATTTAACAACTTAATTTCATTTTGGAATTTAAATTATACAAAGTTTTGGTAAAGAAAACAAATTTTATGTTTTTATCTATAAGTGAAATAGGTTTTCAAACGTTTTCCGCAGTGACATTCTAAATTCAGCCGTGGCTCGTGGGCCGGGTTTGGGGTGTTACAAATTTGGTATCAGAGCCTGGTTCAAAACTCGGCTTTGAGGGTTTTGGGTCCAAAAACATTTTCTTAAGATGGGCTTTTCAAAAATATAGGCCTTCATGAAGTTTTCAAGTTTATTCTGGCATGGCACCTGTATCTCTGACCCGAAGTCCACCAGGTAAGTACCTCTAATTGTTGTGTGAATTATTATATGATTGGTATGTGGGTATGATGGGAACGTAGATTAGTATATTAAGTTATTGGACTTTAGGATTAGCTTACTCCAACACAGAATTGCATAAAATTTTAAAGCCTAATTAAACAAACCTATGAGTAAGTCGCCAAGTTAGGGTGTGGCAACCATTGTGCGCATGTCTAGGATTGGTTTCGGTGGGAGCTTGGTATTTAAGCAGTCCTAGTGACTCACCTCCTCTCCACTCGAATCCTACCTGGTGCGTAGTAACGGTTCACCCTAACCAAGAAGACTTATTCACGGGCTAAACTCGATAATTAAAACCCGAAAGGGACTAGTCATACTGTTTTATAAAAACCTTAAGTTTTCAAAATTACTCCTTTGATTTGTAAAACCATTTTATACTTGGAAAATTTTTCGAAATATTTTCGATTTACAAAATTACCCAAATACCCCTGGGTGTAAAATTACCAAAATGCTCTTGGTTTATAAAATTACCATACTACCCACGACTTTTGTAAAAACATTCTTACTTTACAAAAATACCAAAAACTCCTATTTTACAAAATAGTAAGATACCCTGATTTGGGAAAATTTACTAAAATGCCCCTGACTTCCAAAATTACCAAAATAACCCCGATTTCTGAAATTTCTGCAATACCATTGATTTGGTAGAATTTTCAAAATAACCTCGAGATTTGTATATTTTGGAATGCCTTTGATTTGTAAAGATTTTCAAATTGACCTCGATTTATTACTAAAATACCCCTATAGGACAAATGACGAAAATACCCCTGGGATAGGAACAAACAAAAATGTTTGAAGAGTGAATGTATATGGTAGATACTATTGAATGGATGTGTTTCTGTGAATTAAGGTAGAAGACTTGAAACTTTGATTAATCGAAAGAACTACTATTAAGCTCTTTTCATAAAATTGTTCGTGGATAAACAGTGGAACAAAGACTAATGCATAAAATTTCTTAAATCAGACTAAAGCACGATCGTAGACATGAGCTCTAGGGGACGTAGTCGTAATGTGCGAGGACGTGGTAGAGGCAGAATGGCTGTGACGGAACCAGTTGGTTCTGGTCAGGGATTCCAAGATTTAGTAGAAAGTATGTTAGTTTTATTAAGATCAGAGTGCGCAGCAGTAGCGTAGTGTGGTGAGTTAGGATGTACGATTGTTCGTTAGTAAGTAATATCAAGGACGAAATTATTTTTAAGGAGGGTAGAACTGTAATATCCTAGATTTAGGGGTTATGCGTTTATGCATAATTCAAGTGATAGTGGGCTTAGTGTGTGCTTAGATATGTTTTAAGGGTTTTTAGAATTTTAGAATGTAAGGGAATGCCTTAGAAAAATATTAGATTTTTAGTCTTAGCAGGGGAGCTAAGCAAAATTGGCCTTAAGAAAATTAGTTTGAGGTTTTAATCACAAGGAGTCAATTGGTAAAGTGGCAAGTGGAGTGTGGAGTGTACTAATGGTCTTAGGTTCGAATCCCATGGATGGCAATAAGGTGACTTTTATTTTTGCATGTGTATGGCATGTGTCGGTCAACTTTAATTAAGATAAGGTTGGACTTTGTCTTTTATGGTTAGTAGACTAAGGAATAGGGCAAGTGCTTAGTTATGGTATGGTATCAAGGAGTTATGGTATGATAAGGAGACAAAAGGCTTGAAATATGGAATGTTGTTTTGGAAACTTTTCTATGGCCATTTGACCATGAATGTAGACGGTATAGTGGACTAGGGGGTTGGCTTAATTTTGAATGTGATTAGGAGGAAATAAGGAGAAATTTAGGAGTGAGTTTAATTCAAAATTAGTTTGAATTGATGGCAAGAAGAATTTTGAGTGTGGTGGCCGAATGTGGGTCTCTTTTGGGTGATAATTTTCGGTCATGAGTGGGGGGGGAATAGCCGAATTTCCTATAAGAGGTCTAGAAGTTCTTTTTTCTGTTCTCTTTTCTTTCTTTAGTATTCTCTTTCGAAACTTTCTTTTCACCCTTGCCATTGCCGAAATTTGCACCCTATTTCTTGACCAAAAGCCGAAAGTTGGAAGTCATTTTGTGCATCTTTTTCTTTTTCCTTTTGCAACTTATTTTTTCCTTCCATTCACTTCCTAAAAATCGAAACCCATCCTCTCATTTGCAACAAAGCCGAAACCTCTCCACCTTTGTTCTTCATTTCCGAATTCTCCTAACTTTCGTCTACACTTCTTTTCTTCTTCTCAACCTCGGGGCTATACCTATTTTGTGTTATTTGAATACCCCTTCTCCATTTGGGAGTTTTTGCCGAATCTATTGAAGCCTTTAGAGGAGGGGGTGTCGACATTCCTTTTCATCAATCTTCCAATCGGTTTCGAGTATAGTAAGTATTTTCCTAGCAATCGAATTCTCTTCTTCTTCATTTAGTATGCCGAAACCAATGGTTGGCCTTGGTTTCTAAGGGATGGCCGAATGTATGTAGAGTCATAATATTGTGTTTCTTTTGTGTAGCCAATGGTAAGGAGTTGTAACACCCCTAACCCGTCTCTGTCGCCGAATTAGGGTTACGAGGCATTACTCGACCAAACCCAAATCAATGCACTTTTAAAAAATCAAGCAAAACACTATTAATTTGGTAATTCAAAAACAATGACCGAATAGGCATATGGTAATTAATCATTTATTTCATTATTATAATCGACATTTCAATTAATCATATGTCATTTCTAAACATAAGCATCATATTCGCTTATATACATTTCTCATTTCATTACCACACATGATTATACCATAAATATAAATACTAAACCAACTCATTATTTCATAGTTGCATATCACATTTGGCAATGATCTCCACACATATGTATATCATTATAATTACACCTTAACACTCATTTCCTATGACCGAATATGCCATAGTACTCAGTAGAAAATTTAGACTCCAAACTAGATCAAATCGTGGCCAAATATTTCATTTTCAATAACTTGATATACAATACATATGTTTATCCAAATACCGTATTATACTATATGCATTACTCGAAATCATAAACATGCATTTGCACATGCCACATATATTTATTATCAAGGTATAAAATTTCCAAAAATGCTTACCACAAAACCGTACACACCTAAGCATTACAATCAAACTTGGTGATTTTAACCAACACATCACATAGTAACAATGCACTCAAAATCTCATGAAACATACCTATCCAAATCAAGTTATATTCAACACTTAAATTGTAACATATCTAGATACATACTTCACAAGCGTATAACTCAAATTCATATTCATATCCATTTCATGAAATTCAAATGCCTAACATCTCTCTCTATTAACCTATCACATGTACACATGATTAAAATTCTACCTTAATCTATCAAGGTGACCATTAAAGACTAAAATGCATATACATATCATGACATATATCTATTAAACCACTTCATATAATGCCTAAACCACATCCAAACATAAATGATAGTTCATGGCATGAGCAAACTATATCAACAAAACACGAAACAAGTTATCCAAAATAGATAGCCATTTTCGCATGGCTAGTATATTTACACGATTACAAAACATTAGTTATACTGGTTAGTCTAACCTATACATGCCTTTTTTTTAGTTTAAAACTAAGTCATTCAATACCAAAAGAAAGTCGATAGCGCGGTTGACTTCTTTCCAGATCCTTTGAGTCCGTAGCTGGAACCAAAAATCTATAAAATAAACGTAGACAAAAACACACAGAGTAAGCTGGCTAGCTTAGCAAGTCCTAAGCTATACAAATATCAATATGATAGTAAAACACTTAAACATCCAACTCATGACTATAAACAAATGTATCTTATTCTATACATATATATATACATTATAGCCGAATAAGTATATATATATATGAAACACCAATTTGTACATTATACCTTTCATTTAATCAATCATGCTTATCATTTGACATTTCTTTCTCTCAAAAACATCACTCGTATACATCTATAAATACATATATGCACATTCATAGTTCACTTAAATATGAATAACACACACCTTATAATCAAATTATAATTTCACTACTAAGTGCTTATGCAAACCTGATTCATTAGCTAGAACTTCTTAAATATTACCTGAATCTTACACACCGGCACGAAGCCTGCTGAACTCGAGGTCCGAAATCATAACACCAGCACGAGGCCTGCTAGGCAATAAGCCTGAAACATATCACCGGCACGAAGCCTGCTAGGCAATAAGCCCGAAACATATCACCGTCACGAAGCCTACTAGGCATAAAGCCCGAAACATATCACCGGCACGAAGCCTGCTAGGCAATAAGCCCGAAACATATCACCGGCACGAAGCCTGCTAGGCATAAAGCCCGAAACATATCAATGTGGTCAATCATTCCACACACATTTCATAACTATGTGGCACATCCAATCCAACTAAGCTTATTCACATTAAACAACTAAAAACATTACGTTGTTGTACAGCCTCACAATTCACATCGAGATACTTATTCATATCACATTATCAAATTAAGCAATCAATCTAATACACTTATATACATTCGGCTATGACATGAATATGTACTAAAATTTATCAAACATTAACATTTAATACGTTCATAACTAATTCTTGGATATATTTAAGCTTAAGGACTTACCTCGGCTGTCGATAGACCGTGCAAATCGGCTATTCGAGAACCTTCGTCTTTCCCCGATCTAAATCCGTTTTTCTTTGCTCTTGATCTAAAACACATTAAAATTTAGCTCATTCAAGTACATTTCATCTCAATTTAGTCCCTAAGCACATAAGTAGACATTTTACCATTTTACCCCTACTATTTCAAATTTTTACAATTTAGTCTTATTTGCCTAAAACACAAAATACACCAAATTTCTCAATACCCCTTAAGTGCTGAATATGTATAGGGACTATACAAGTCCTTTTCTTTCACTTATTTTGCAAATAAGCCCCTCTAAAATTTCATTTTTACAATTTGGCCCTAAAAACAAAAATTCATCAAAATTTCCAATACATAATATACAAATTTTTAACTGATCTTTTATCTAACATCATCAAACATCAAAAACCATATAAACCTATCAATAGCCGAACCTCAACATGCTTAGATTCAAAAATTTTAACATGGGTCAGTTACGGTTTGAAGCAACGATCTCAAAAACGTAAAAATTTACGAAAACCAACTAAGAATTTACCTTGAATTTGGCTTGAATATTGCCGAAATCTCAAAGAACCTAGCTCCCCTTTTTTTTCAATATTCGGTCAAGAAAGATGAGTGAGCATGTTCATATTTTATGTTTTATTTAACTTATATATTAAAAATAACTTGGTTTACTAAATTAACCTTTATACTAAAATAATAACCATATAATACTTAAGGTTATATTAGACTTTTGCCACCCACTAACTCATAAAATGGGTTAATTTCACTTTTAATACTCCATATTAAAAAGCCATCCACATATAAGCACTTTTCACTTTAGCATGCAACTTTTACGCATTACGCGATTAAGCCCTTTTAACCAAATTAAGCACTTAAACGATAAAATTTTCATACGAAACTTTCACACACATCAATTCACATATAATAGACTCAAAATATAATATTAAAATATTTCTCGGACTCGGATTCGTGGTCCTGAAACCACCGTTCCAATTAGGGTCAAATTCGGTCTGTTACAACTCTCCCCCCTTTAGGATTTTCGTCCCCGAAAATCTTACCGTTAAACAAGGTCGGATATTGTTGCCTCATTGAATCCTCAGGCTCCCATGTAGCCTCTTCAACTCCGTGACGATTCCATAGTACCTTTACTAATGGAATTCTCTTATTTCTCAACTCTTTTATTTCCCGAGCTATGATATGGATCGATTCTTCATCATATGTCATATCAGGTCAGATTTCAATCTCAGATGGAATAATCACATGTGACTGATCTGATCTATATCTACGAAGCATCGAAACGTGAAATACATCCTGTATCCTTTCCAACTCGGAGGGTAACCTCAATCTATAAGCAATAGGCCCAATACATTCGATGATTTCATATGGTCCGATAAATCTCGGACTCAACTTGCCTTTCCGACCAAATCGGAGTACTTTCTTCCACGGAGAAATTTTTAAGAATACACGATCTCTGACTTGAAATTCAATGTCTTTACGTTTCAAATCAGCATTGGACTTTTGAAGATCCGAAGCAGCTTTCAAATTGCCTCTAATAATAGCTACCTTCTGTTCTGTTTCTTTAATCAAATCAACCCCGTGTATCTTATTCTCGCTGAGCTCAGTCCAGTATAACGGTGTTCGACATTTCCGCCCGTACAAGGCTTCATGAGGCGCCATTTTGATACTAGATTGAAAGCTATTATTATAAGCAAATTCAATCAAAGGTAGGTATCGTTCCCACGTACCTTCAAATTCAAGAACGCAACATCTCAACATGTCCTCAAGTATCTGAATGGTTCGCTCAGACTGACCGTCTGTCTACGAATGAAAAGCTGTACTAAAATGAAGTTTAGTACCTAAAGCATCTTGCAACTTCTTCCAAAACCGCGATGTGAATCTCGGGTCTCTGTCTGAAATAATGGAACTCGGTACACCATGCAACCTTACAATCTATGATATATACAATTTAGCAAGTTTATCAAGTGAATAGTCTGTACGTACTGGCACAAAATGAGCTGATTTAGTCAGTCTATCCACTATAACCCAAACGGCATCTTTCTTACTCGGTGTCATATGAAGACCGGATACAAAATCCATTGTAACTCTATCCCACTTCCATTCAGGAATCATGATTGGCTGAAGAAGTCCGGATGGCATTTGATGCTCAGCTTTTACTTGCTGACAGATTAAGCACTTGGAAACAAATTCAGATATATCCCGTTTCATGCCAGGCCACCAATAGAACTGTTTCAAATCGTTATACATTTTCGTGCTACCCGGATGAATCGATAGTCGACCACTATGAGCCTCACTCAGAATCATCTGAATCAAATCTGAGTTCTTCGGAACACACATTCGGCTTTTAAAATTCAAACAATCATTTGCATCAATTTGAAAATCTGATTCTGCATCTTTTTCACACTGAATTCGACTAGCAATCAAATCTTTGTCAACCTTCTGTGCATCACAAATTTGCTGAATAAACATCGGTCTTGCTTGCAACTCGGCTATGATCAAACCATCACTAGACATAGCCATCTGTGTGTTCATTGCACGAAGAGCAAACAGTGATTTTCGACTTAATGCATCTGCAACAACGTTAGCTTTCCCCGGATGGTAGTCAATCACCAAATCATAGTCTTTCAATAGTTCTAGCCATCTGCGTTGTCTCAAATTCAGATCTTTCTGAGTCATCAGATACTTTAGACTTTTATGATCCGAATAAATGTGACATTTCTCGCCAAATAAGTAATGACGCCAAATTTTCAATGCGAAAACAATGGCTACTAATTCCAGATCGTGAGTCGGATAATTTCTTTCATGCGGCTTCAATTGTCTCGAAGCGTAGGCTATAACTTTGCCTTCCTGCATCAAAACGCAACCCAACCCATTCAAAGAAGCATCACTAAAAACGACAAATTCTTTACCCGATTCAGGCTGAGCTAACACTGGAGATTCGGTCAAAAGGGCTTTCAGCTGCTCGAAACTTTTCTGACACTTCTCTGACCACTCAAACTTGACATCTTTCTGTAGTAGCTTTGTCAAAGGTGTAGCTATCACAGAAAAACCTTTCACAAACCGTCTGTAATAGCCCGCAAGTCCCAGAAAACTTCGAATCTTGAAAACGTTCTTTGATGGCTTCCAATCAAGTATAGCCAAAATTTTGTTCGGATCGACTCGAATACCTGATGCTGAAACAATATGTCCCAAAAAGCTGACTTCTTTCATCCAGAACTCACACTTACTAAACTTCGCATACAACTGTTGATCTCTCAAAGTTTGTAGCACTAATCTCAAATGCTCGGCATGCTCGGTTTCCTTTTTGGAGTAGATCAGTATATCATCAATAAACACTACTACAAACCGATCCAAAAACTATCTGAAGACTCGATTCATTAGATCCATAAAAACAGCAGGTGCATTAGTGAGTCCAAAAGGCATAACCAGAAACTCAAAATGTCCGTACCTCGTCCGGAATGCAGTCTTTGGCACATCTGTATCTCTGACTCGCAACTGATAATAACCTGATCTCAAATCTACCTTCGAAAATACTGAAGCCCCTTTCAACTGATCAAACAAATCATCAATCCGAGGTAACGGGTACTTATTCTTTATAGTTACCTTATTCAGTTGCCGATAATCAATACACATTCGCATTATTCCATCTTTCTTCTTCACAAAAAGAATTGGTGCACCCCAAGGGGAAAAACTCGGTCGTGCAAAACCCCTATCTGTCAACTCTTGCAATTGCGCTTTCAACTCTTTTAACTCTGTAGGTGCCATCCAATACGGAGCTATCGAGATCGGAGTCGTTCCCGGTACTAATTCAATGCCGAACTCAATCTCTCGTACTGGTGGTATACCCGGTAGTTCTTCAGGAAACACGTCTGGGTATTCACACACAACCGGTACAGATTCAATCTGTAACTCAGACAATTTATTATCTAGTACATAGGCCAAATAAGCTTCACACCCTTTTCTCACAAATTTTCGGGCTAACATCAAAGATATTACTGTAGGAAACCCACTTAAATCGTTGGATTCAATTCTGATGATCTCACCGTTCTGGCATCTCAAATCAATAAGCTTTCTTTTGCAATTCACCACTGCATCATGTAAAGTTAACCAGTCCATTCCCAAAATTATGTCAAACTCATCGAAGGGCAATAACATTAAATCAGCTGGGAAGCAAGAATCCCGAATCATCAATGGGCAACCTCTACACACTTTATTAACAAGTACGCATCTACCCAAAGGGTTGGACACACGAATCACAAACTCAGTAGACTCAACTGGAAGAGTCTTACCGAATACTAAAGTTTCACACACATATGAATGAGTCGAACCAGGATCAATCAATGCAATCATAGTAGTATCATAAAGGGTGAAAGTACCGGTAATGACGTCGGGGGAGGAAGCATCCTCTCTGGCTCGTGTAGCATAAGCTCTAGCTGGAGCTCTAGCCTCAGATCGAACTGCAGTGTTCTTCGTTCCTCTCTGACTACCACCTACATTGCCTGAATGTCTGGGTGGCCTGCCTCATACTGACGCGTTGCTAGACTTAATGTTCTGAACTGTATTCTGCTCAACTAACATCGGACATTCTCTAATAAAATGATCTGACGATCCACATTTAAAGCAAGACCGATCATGGAATCTACAACTCCCAGAATGCCATTTCCCACAGTGCTTGCATTCAACTCGATTCTGTGGAACGTTACCAACACTGGCCATCGAGGTAGCTCGGGAGCCCACTGGAGGTCGATCACGTCTAGGTACATCTGAAGTAGCTTTATGTCGGCTGAAGTCATCTCTGAATTTCTTAGATGTGGAATGGAAATTCTTACTCGACGATCTCTTACGAGTGTCTCTAGCTTCTGTCTCAGCCTTTCTTTTCTCTTTCCCGAGCTCTTCAGCTTTGCAAGCTCGCTCGACTAGTGTCACAAACTCTTTGATTTCAAGAATGCCAACAAGCAACTTTAAATCTTCATTCAAACCATCTTCGAACCTTTTGCACATAATAGCTTCAGTGGAAACACACTCTCTAGCATATCTGCTGAGCCTGACAAATTTCCGTTCATATTCTGTTACGGTCATTCGCCCCTGTTTCAGTTCAAGAAATTCTTTACGTTTCTGGTCGATGAATCTCTGGCTGATATATTTCTTGCGGAATTCATTCTGGAAGAAATCCCATGTCACTTTTTCTTTCGGGACTACTGATACTAGTGTATTCCACCAGTGATATGCAGTGTCCCGAAGTAAAGATATAGCACACTTCAGGCATTCGTCTGGAGTACAAGATAGTTCATCTAGTACCTGAATAGTGTTATCAAGCCACATTTCAGCTCGTTCTGCGTCATCATTATCATTGGCCTTGAATTCTTCGGCCCCAAATTTCCTGATTTTATCAACTGGAGGCCTACTAGATCTCATGAATCTATCATCGGGGGTGCTGAAGGTATCGGAGTTGGATTATTCGGGGGTGGAGGTTGGTGTACAGCCGGGTTAGTCTGGATAAACTGGGTAAACCACTCGTTCATCATCTGATAGAAGGCTTGTTTAGCCTCCCCCTCGTGGCTACCCGAAACTGGTCGAGAGTCTACCGGCACTGATCCGTGTGCTCGGTCAGGCGCTACACTCTCTACATCATCCGCTACGGCTCTTTCAGGATCAGTGTCCATTTACTAAATAAAACACAATTCAGAATATCAGAAGTCACCACACTATCGATATATGATAAATGCATGTATAGCTAGACTCACACACACTACGTAGTCCAGAATCGACTAAACCGTAAGCTTTGATACCAATCAAATGTAACACCCCTAACCCATCTCTGTCGCCGAATTAGGGTTACGAGGTATTACTCAACCAAACCCAAATCAATGCACTTTTAAAAAATCAAGCAAAACACTATTCATTTGGTAATTCAGAAACAATGACCGAATAGGCATATGGTAATTAATCATTTATTTCATTATTATAATCGACATTTCAATTAATCATATGTCATTTCTAAACATAAGCATCATATTCGCTTATATACATTTCTCATTTCATTACCACACATGATTATACCATAAATATAAATATTAAACCAACTCATTATTTCATAGTTGCATATCACATTCGGCAATGATCTCCACACATATGTATATCATTATAATTACACCTTAACACTCATTTCCTATGACCGAATATGCCATAGTACTCAGTAGAAAATTTAGACTCCAAACTAGATCAAATCGTGGCCAAATATTTCATTTTCAATAACTTGATATACAGTACATATGTTTATCCAAATACCGTATTATACTATATGCATTACTCGAAATCATAAACATGCATTTGCACATGCCACATATATTTATTATCAAGGTATAAAATTTCCAAAAATGCTTACCACAAAACCGTACACACTAAGCATTACAATCAAACTTGGTGATTTTAACCAACACATCACATAGTAACAATGCACTCAAAATCTCATGAAACATACCTATCCAAATCAAGTTATATTCAACACTTAAATTGTAACATATCTAGATACATACTTCACAAGCGTATAACTCAAATTCATATTCATATCCATTTCATGAAATTCAAATGCCTAACATCTCTCTCTATTAACCTATCACATGTACACATGATTAAAATTCTACCTTAATCTATCAAGGTGACCATCAAAGACTAAAATGCATATACATGTCATGACGTATATCTATTAAACCACTTCATATAATGCCTAAACCACATCCAAACATAAATGATAGTTCATGGCATGAGCAAACTATATCAACAAAACACGAAACAAGTTATCCAAAATAGATAGCCATTTTCGCATGGCTAGTATATTTACACGATTACAAAACATTAGTTATACTGTTTAGTCTAACCTATACATGCCTTTTTTAGTTTAAAACTAAGTCATTCAATACCAAAAGAAAGTCGATAGCGCGGTTGACTTCTTTCCAGATCCTTTGAGTCCGTAGCTGGAACCAAAAATCTATAAAATAAACGTAGACAAAAACACACACAGTAAGCTGGCTAGCTTAGCAAGTCCTAAGCTATACAAATATCAATATGATAGTAAAACACTTAAACATCCAACTCATGACTATAAATAAATGTATCTTATTCTATACATATATATATACATTATAGCCAATAAGTATATATATATATATATGAAACACCAATTTGTACATTATACCTTTCATTTACAATCTTGCTTATCATTTGACATTTCTTTCTCTCAATAACATCACTTGTATACATCTATAAATACATATATGCACTTTCATAGTTTACTTATATGAATAACACACCTCATAATCGAATTATAATTTCACTGCTAAATGCTTATGCAAACCTGATTCATTAGCTAGAACTTCTTAAATATTACCTAAATCTTTACACACCGGCACGAAGCCTGCTGAACTCGAGGTCCGAAATCATAACATCGGCACGAGGCCTGCTAGGCAATAAGCCCGAAACATTTCACCGGCACGAAGCCTGCTAGGCAATAAGCCCGAAACATATCACCGACACGAAGCCTGCTAGGCATAAAGCCCGAAACATATCACCGGCACGAAGCCTGCTAGGCAATAAGCCCGAAACATATCACCGGCACGAAGCCTGCTAGGCATAAAGCCCGAAACATATCAATGTGGTCAATCATTCTACACACATTTCATAACTATGTGGCACATCCAATCCAACTAAGCTTATTCACATTAAACAACTAAAAACATTACGTTGTTGTACAATCTCACAATTCACATCGAGATACTTATTCATATCACATTATCAAATTAAGCAATCAATCTAATACACTTATATACATTCGGCTATGACATGAATATGTACTAAAATTTATCAAACATTAACATTTAATATGTTC